>CM044447.1:94562173-94582326 GCA_024363595.1 Xenopus borealis | reverse complement strand
TAAAAAATTTAAGTTTTTGTCCCAAAAAGCCAGACCAGAATTCAATCTATTTTTAGTTAATAAACCCCTATCAATGCATCATTTTGAACCCCCCTCTGGCTTTTCCATACAATTGAGTCAGTTACTGACCCAACTTGACTGCTCTGAGTCTGCAGTGGGGATAAGAGAAGTCCTCCCTCTGTGCATTGGCAGATAATCAGAATTGTTCAGCTTTAGAAGACAGAAGAAGAATCAGCAAAAATCCATCAAGATAAACATGATGAAACTGGCTGCTCTCTCTGATTATGTATTCTCTACAAGATACTCAACACAGATACATTTAGGCTGAATAAGTTCTTCTTAGTATTAGATATTCCATATTGTTTTGTTCCCCATTTGGGAAAATGTATTGGATTTGATGATACTATACAGACAGTAAATAATAAAAGGGATCTTTATAATAACAGCACACAACAGCATAACTTATCTTAAAAGTCAATGTACTGTACACGTTATACTTAATTAAAATACATGTACGTTCCTGCATTCTGTAAGGCAATGCTCATTAATGTTGTGCCCAAAGAATATATTTATAAATGTAAAATATAGATTTTGTAAATATATAAAATATAAATATTAATTAAGGTTTAGTGTATGCACAAACATAATATGGAGCACACAGCAAAACAAAATAACATTAATTCCAGCTTGTAGTTTCATCTCTATGAAAACTGGTGTATACCTGTAGTGACTGCTGTGCTGTAGGGCTTATAAGAAATTTAGTCCCATACTTCTTTGTAGTACACAGTGTCCATCCATCCATAGAGGCTGATTTGGGATTTCTGTGTATCACACAAGGCAGTGATGCCTTATGGCAGCAGTAGGCTCAGAGATCACATTTGTTTATATTAGAGCTGTGCTAGAGAATTCATAATGTGATTCAATTGAATATGTCAAGTTAAATTTACAATCAGTAATATATTTCTATTTCTATGTACTCTACAGGAATGGGACTTGTTATTCAGAATACTCTGGACCTGGATTTTCCCGATAAGGAATCTTTCTGCAATTTGAATCTTCATGCTTTTACTACTTAAAAAATTATTTAAAGGGGTGGTTCACCTTCAAGTTAACTTTTAGTATATGGTAGAAGGGCCAATTCTAAGAAACTTTTCAATTGGTCATCATTATTTATTTTTCATAGTTTTTTAATGATTTGCAATTTTCTTCTGTTTCTTTGCAGCTTTCAAATGGGGGTCACTGACACCGTTTAAAAACAAATGCTCTGTGAGGCTACAAATGTATTGTTATTGCCACTTTTTATTACTTATCATTCTATTCAGTCCATCCCCTATTCATATTTCAGTCTCTTATTCAAATCAATGCAGGGTTGCTAGGGTAATTTGTACCCTAGAAACCAAATTGCTGACACTGCAAAATAGAGAGCTGCTGAATAAAAAGCTAAATATCTATAAAACCATAAACAATAAAAACTGAAAACCAATTGCAAATTGTCTCAGAATATCACTATCTCCATTATACTACAAGTTAACTCAAAGTTGAACAACCCCTTTAAAGATTCATTAAACCAAATAGGATTGGTTTTCCTACAAGGATTCATTATATCTTAATTAGGATCAAGTTCAAGCTACTGTTTTATTATTACAGAGATTTAAATGTCTGAATTATGTGCTTAAAGTAAAGTCTATGGGAGACATCCGTTCCGTAAATTGGATCTTTCTGGATAATGGGTTTCTGGATAATGGAGGAAGTGCCGATAGTAGGGGCACGAAACGCGTAAGCTGTCTGCACAATGTTTTCCACACTATCACTATGGGGCAGATTTACTAAATTTGTGTGAAGGATTCGAATATTCGCGCGAATAGTCGAATATAGTCTCAGTTCGATCGAATATACAAATTAAGTATTTTCGACCAGCGAATATAGAATATTCGGGCACATCAAATAGATCGAATAGATATATATTCGAGCGCTCAACTTTTCGCCAGTCGAAGAACTTGTCATTTCAATTTTTATTCAACTGCCTACTTCGCCAGATTGAACCTAGCGAATTGTAATAGAAGCCTATTTGATTCGTACGATTTTGGCAAATATTCGAGTGTTTTTTCTGCGACTTTTCGTAGAATCGTTCGATCGTATGATTCTGGCGAATAGTCGAAAATGCTAATATTTTATTCGATTTTGGCGAATATTTATTCGCAAAATATTCACCAGTCGAATTCGAGGGCTAAAAACCCTCAACAATTCGACCCTTAGTAAATCTGCCCTTATGTGTGCATAAATAAAATCACATATTAAGATGGACGACAATCTCTGTTGATTTCATCCAGTGATCGCAATAGACGAGAGTTTATGTGAAGGATTTTCCAGATAATGGATCCCATACCTGTATTATTATTATTATTATTCTATGACCCCCAACCACCATGCAAGTATATGTTTGTGGTGGAGATACAAGCAAAAAGTAAATAAATAAAAATGAAAAGGTTTTGATTAAATTCATTTGATCTTTGCATTCATTCTGTACCTGTGCTTTTCCTAGCACTACCAATGAATGAATGCTTCCTGGCTTGCATGGGCTGTGTGATCAAGAGGAGGAAAGTGTAGCATGGATATCAATATAATTATGCTGGGGACAGAAAGCAATTTTTTCCAGATCTGATCCCAGGTTCAGTCTCAGTCATCCTTTCCCCACCACTAAGGTATCTAATTCCACAATCAACCCAGGTGAACCAGTGCCACAGCTTGAGAAACATTGCTTTAGATGTTTCTGCATATGCTAGTTCTGTGTGAACATTCCATACTTTACCTAGTGGTGCTGCAGTGTATGAGACTGTATAGCGGATGTAATGACCAATCTTCTTATTCATTAACTGCAAATAGATTCCCAAGACTTTGCTTGCCTTGTGCAATAGTTTAGTATTAATATTTGCAGTATGATCATTCCAGAAAAGTTCCAAAGAATTAATGCTGATAGCACTACAGAACTGAGTTTTGTTCACCCAGAAGGATTTATATTTCATATTAATTTCTTACAGTCATGTTTTTGGGAAGGCTATTTAAATGTCAATGGTCAATTTTCTAATTGTACTGGAATTCTGAATTGTGTGTCACAGGATTCACTTTCACTAATCGTTTGATGATATATTTGTTATCTGGCAGGCTGCTCGGTAGTTTGTCTCAGAGCTGCAAGGTGTAAAGGGGTGGTTCACCTTCAAGTTAACTTTTAGTACATTGTAGAAAGGCCAATTCTAAGAAACTTTTCAATTGGTCTTCATTATTTATTTTTCATAGTTTTTTAAGTATGTGCAATTTTCTTATGTTTCTTTGCAGCTTTCAAATGGGGGTCACTAACACCATCTAAAAAATAATGCTCTGTAAGGCTACAAATGTATTGTTATTGCAGTTTTTTATTACTTGTCATTCTATTCAGTCCCTCTCCTATTCATATTCCAGTCTCTTATTCAAATCAATGCAGGGTTGCTAGGGTAATTTGTACCCTAGAAACCAAATTGCTGACACTGCAAACTGGAGAGCAGCTGCATAAAAAGCTAAATAACTCAAAAACCATAAACAATAAAAAATGAAAACCAATTGCAAATTGTCTCAGAATATCACTCTCTACATTGTACTAAAAGTTAACTCAAAGGTGAACAACGCCTTTAACTATATATGTCTCCAAAGAGGTGCCACTCTTCATATTCCACTTGGTTCCCCTGCTGACTTTCGCACTTGTGCTGACAGATACAGGAAAACTGTCATTTTTCTACATCTTAGCACATTTTTCTAAATCCCCCTCAAGCTTAATACCAGTTAATGCCAGTGATATGACATAGAACCAATACTCTTACATATTTACCTCCAGATTTCCACATAGTGAAGTTTATATTTTATTGACTGCAGCCCTTCAGCAATTTGCAAATATGCTTGTATTTACTGATGCAGCAAATGAGAGAATACTGACTTCTACTGGTTTACTCACAAGGTTACTGGGTACAGGTCTGGACTTGGATTTAAAATAGACCCTGACATTTCAAGTACACAGATGCCCAAACAGCCCCAGACCAACCCACTAAATAGTGACTGTCTATGGCATCTTACCGCAGCCCCATCTTGCATTCATGCTATAACCCAGATTATATCTAGGTTGCATCAAGCTATTTATTAGGCCTCTACCTATGCTGGAAGCATTCCTCGGGGTAGTATCAGTAATAAACTTTCTAAAGCTGCATATTGATGTTCCTAATGATGTTATAAGGATTATATAGTTTTTATTGTGTATACTGTATCTGAAACAACCAGTTAACACCTGTGGGAATATCGTGCATGACACCAAAGTACTAGCTATGATAGTAATAGAAAGAGTCCTGAGTAGATGCGACCAAAATATTCCCATGCTCCAAGCATTAGATATTGCCTTTATTCAATCCTACTCACACCTAACTCACTGAGCAGCAACATCTGTATGTCTTCAATGCAAATGGAAAATTTTGCTGTGGGGATTCCAGAATCTCCCAGACTGGGATAGGTTGTTGGTTGGCCATAGGTATTTTTCTGGAGCCTAGAAATGTACCTTTTTCCAGGGCTGGATTTATCTTTCTTGCACCCCTAGGGTTATATTTATCAAAGAGTGAAGTTAAGAGTGAAGTTCCGCCACTAGAGTGAAATTCCGCCACTCTCCATTCATTTCTATGGGATTTTTAAAGGCGTATTTATCAAAGGCTGAAGTTTCACTTTCACCCATTGAAAAATCCGCCTTTGAAAATCCCATAGAAATGAATAGAGAGTGGCGGAATTTCACTCTAGTGGCGGAACTTGACTCTTTGATAAATTTACCCCCTAGGCTCAGCTGCTGTGCTGCCCCTTGTCTGATGGCTTTATTAAATTACATATAAAATCTCCTTATCTGTGATCAGATACAGGCAAGTAAATAGTGTATTTGTCTGGTTGCACATTGAGAGACATAATAACATTGTGCACACCAGTGTGGTCATACTTTGTACTTTAAATTGAGCCGGGGATTAACTTGACTTTATGTTCCCATAAGTATAATAACAGCTGGGGAGAATAATACTGAGTTATGTGAAATGTGAATATAATAGCTAACAATATTACTACAGATATGGGATCCCTTGTTTGGATACCTGTTATCCTGAAGGATCCAAATTATGGAAAGGCCATCTTCCATAGACTCCATTTTACAAATTATTTCCATTTTCTATGCAGTAACAAAACAGTACCTTTATCACAATATTGGAGGCAAAACAATCCTGTTGGGTTTAATATTTTAATAATGTTTTAGTATTGTGGGTATCCAGATTACAGAATGCCCCCTTATCCGGAAAACATCAATTCAGTATAACAGGTACAATGCATTCATACCCTGTTTAAATTTACACTATTTATAAGTGTATTTGCTTATAGATAATACTCATAACAGATCCACATTTCCATGGAGATTTCTAGAATATTGTAATTACTATACATACTTGTTCAAAGACAAACACATTAAATTACCTGTGCCTAACAAAGTTTGCTTTTTCATGTAAGGAGAGAAATGACTTGTGTCTTTAACTGCACATAAAAAATGTTTCTGCCAGACGGAATACTTTCTTTTTTAAACTTATCTATAGATAACGTATGTGCACCCAAATTGTGGCTGTGTTACATCAGCATAATAAAGTGCACACATGAAGAAAAAAAAATGACAGATTGACAAAATGTTATATTATATGGTAAGGTCTCTTGGATAATAGCCCTTATCAGTCATAACTGGTTACAAATATAGAAAAAATGAGATGACACAGCATAAAGGATGTGAGTACGTCACTAACTTACACCCCTATAAATCACAAGGTTAAAATTATTTGTTTTAGAGCCCATTACTTCTCTTCTCTGAAGTCTCTGCTCCTCACTTCTTAATCAACAAGCAACCATGGTCCATTGGACAGCTGAAGAGAAGGCCGCCATCACTTCTGTATGGCAGAAGGTTAATATAGAACAGGATGGCCATAATGCCCTGGGGAGGTAAGTCAAACAGAGGTTTAGAGGATTATTATGCACTAGTATGCAAGACATTTCCTTTATACTAACTCTCTATTCCTATATAAATTATTTATCTGTCAGTCAAGGGAAGCGCCAGGTCTAGTTACATATAGCATCCAATCACTTTGAACCCATCAATAGGAAATGCTACCTACTTTTGATGCTATGGGTTACTAGAAATGTAGCACATTTTGCCGTGGAGGTTTTTCTGAGATACACAATTGTCAAACTAATTTTTCATTTTAAAAGTGAACATTACTAAATACACATAGCAAGGGTCTGCCTGTCTTCTAACCCATGTGCAGCAGATGGTTGTTGGTGGTGGGTAGTGGGAAATGTTGTTCAGCAGGGGTTGCAATGTGCCAGTCCTTAGTCTGAATGTTAGATTTGCCTATTAGCACATTTTATTGATTAGGCAACTGCAGATAGATATCCATGTCATGTAGCTATGAAATTATTTGGTGTCCTGCACAAAAGTTATAAAAACAGTCCCATTGCCTAGTGCATGAATGTACTTATAATTCTAAATACTTTCCTTTTAGGCTGCTAATTGTGTACCCCTGGACCCAGAGATACTTCAGTAACTTTGGAAACCTCTCCAATTCAGCTGCTGTTTCTGGAAATGCCAAGGTTCAAGCCCATGGCAAGAAGGTTCTTTCAGCTGTTGGCGATGCCATTGCCCATCTTGACAATGTGAAGTCCTCTCTCCATAAGCTCAGTGAGATCCATGCCACTAAGCTGTTTGTGGACCCTGAGAACTTTAAGGTAAGGTATTGGAAATGTGTATATTTAGCTTTTCATTATGACCCACCTTAGGTGGTGGCACAAATGAAATGAATATGAAGTGTATTGTTTCTTTGTTTTTTATATGAACATCAGCCAGACAGTTAAGTGGCAAATACTTGCCACCATTAATAAATGCTTTAACAGTTCATACGTTAATATATAAAGAAATCATCTTCTTAAAAAATCTACATTTCTAATAGTATGTGCATTAGCTAATCCCATATTAAAACACTGCAATTTTAAGCATTAAAGGAACAATTCAGTTTAAAATTAAACTGGGTAAATAGATGCAAAATAAAAAATGTTTCTAAAATTGTTTGTTAGCCAAAAATGTAATGTATAAAGGCTGGAATGACTGGATGTCTAACATAATAGCCTTTGCAGCTCTCTAACCTGTTACCAGCCAGTAACCAACCAGCCATAACCAATAACCAATCAAATAACTGAAGAATTATGTCCCATGTGTCCCCCCCCCGGTTGGTTACTGCCTGGTAACAGGCTAGAAAGCTGCAAAGGATATTACATAAACATGATATAACTCAATGAGTGAAGAATAATCACAGGTACTGTAGATTGAGAAACACCTTCTCTAAATAATTTTTTTTTCTCCGTTTTCTTCATAGCGTTTTGGTGAAGTGCTGGTGATTGTCTTGGGTGCCAAACTGGGATCTGCCTTCACTCCTAAAGTCCAGGCTGCTTGGGAGAAATTCATTGCAGTGTTGGTTGATGCTCTTAGCCAGGGCTATAACTAAATGCTTTTTTTTTTTTTTGGCAAAGTCAGCACTGCCATAGTGCTTATTACAAGGATACCAAGACCATGGACACAATGTCATCTGTATATGTTTCAACAACTTGAATAAAAAGCACTCTTACGAATGTTATTGCCTGTTGTGCAGTCAATTTGTAGCTAGAGCGAAAAAACAGATTTCTTTGTGGAAGGCTTGATATCACTCTGAAAATATAAAACAGTTAAGTGCATAACCACAACTTTGAGGTCACGGGTGTAAAATTAATGCACTAGGTTTAAAAGTAAAAATATTTTATTGGACACATTTCAAGGTGGCGCACATTATTTGAGTGTAAATGTGAACACTTGGATATAGTGAAACACAAAGGGGCAAATTCACTAAAGCACAAATCGTCTATCGCTAGCGCAAATTTACCAGCGTGACGTCAAATTGTAACTTCGCAAATTCACTAACACCAGCTCTGGCAAATTTACGCTAGCAAAGTAGATAGACTTGTGCAACTTTGCACCCTTATACTAGGCGAATTTGCGTACTGACGAAGGATCGTAATTACGCAAATTCACTAAGATCAACTTTTTGCTGAACGTTACCACTTATGCTAGACTTTACTTTGCCTGCTCAGACCAGGCAAAGTTCAATAGAAAAGATAGGAGTTGGAAGAAAAGAAATTATAAAATTTTCCCCAACCGCCACAGTCCCAAAAAAACACTGTGGAGTGTTTTACCATTGTGGGTGATAGTCGGAAAAAGATCTTTTTTTTGGGGGGGGGGTTACCCTCCTTCACCCCTACATTTCCTAACATATGGCAACACAACTATACAGGGGGCACATGTTTAGGGCAATAGGACAACTTTATTTTTTTTCATTAAAGGTTTCCTGGTCTTGTGTAGTGCAATGTAGTGGCTGTAACATACACTTCTATTATATTTTGAAATTCGCGCCGTATGCAAATTAGGCTTTGCTAGCGTAATTGCGCTACGTCTAGCGAAGTAACACTAGCGCAACTACGCTACTGTTCGCCAGCCTGAGCGTAAATTCGCTCTTTAATGGCGAAATTTTGCCTGGCGAAGTGCGGCGAACGCTAGCGAAGCCTGCGCTGGCAATTTTTCGGATCTTAGTGAATGTCCCACAAAGTATTCACTTGTTGTATGTGAAATAACTTTATTTTGAAATACTGCACTATATAATATATATAATTTTTATCTGTTCTTTCCTCCCCAATGCCCTGTGGTTTTTGAGGAATGCAGAGGAAACTGTTTGGGAGAGTGACACAAAAAAATACCACAAAAACAAATGAAAGCATTTCTAAAGATTTCTAGAAAAGAACAATCAATTTTCAGTATGGGAAATGCTTTGTGGTTAAAGGTGAATGTCATGCCATGGCCTAATCTTTGAAATGAATTCAATTGAGAATGTCACTCTGTGCACAAACATCATGTGAAGAACCTGGTGTAAATCTGCCAAGGAGAAAGGGCTAAATCACTCCCAAAACAGTGCAGCAATCTGGTGTATACAGATATGGAATCCGTTATCAGGAAACCTGTTATCCAGAAATCTCCAAATTACTGCATTCTGGATAACAGGTCCCAAACCTGTACTTATTCCAAAAGATTTCACAATCACGCTCTTAAACTGCCCATATATTATAAGATGCGCTCATTTGGTGAAGTTGCCAAACAAGTGGATCTTTCATCAATATGCCCTTGAGGTGGGAAATATCAGGCTGATCTGATTGTTTGGCTCTTGGGCCAATGATTGGATCATAATTGCTCTAATCCCGGTGGTCAGATAAAGGACTGCATCAATGTGCAGATTCGGACCTCGATTAGTGATGTGGCATCTTTGGAGACACAGATCTTTACTGCTAAAAGTCTGTGGTTGCCTTGTGCTGGTACAGAAGCACAACATTTCTACCTACTTCTTTAGCTGAATTCCTTTTCCTTTAATGCACAAAATGTCCTTAGCTTATTGATTATGGATGCTTGCAGATAATCTCTTTTCCTTCTTTGATGCAGTTGTGCCTGGTTTGTTTGTTTAATGGGGACGGCATTTTTTGGGTAGCCTTATGCACAAAAATCTATCCACAGCAGGCAGTCCAGTGGTGTAACTACCAGGGGTGCAGAGAGTGCCATTGCACCAGGGTCCCCACCCCCTTGGGGTCCATTGGAGCAATTATAATGGTTATGGCAGGTGGTTATCTAGGGGGAGATTTTACAGCACACATGCTGTCACATGCTATAAGACAGGGGGGCCCAGGTTCCCATCCTGTACTGGGGCCCGCCAGGGAGTAGTTACGCCACTGAGACAGTCCACCCACTTAGGTTGCTGTTCGTGCCTGGCCCTGGATTTAAAGGAGAAAAAAGTCATTTTACTTTAGGGTGCCAAAAGTCATTTACTTACCTGAAACTCAGCAGAAACTGCACTGACCTGGGGTTCTGCCAGAGAGCACCATGGATCGATCTTCTTCTTCATTACTTTTGTCCACATTCAATATTTCAGACTAGTTTATATTTGGGGGTCTAATGAATTGATTCCCTGGAAAGCTTGGACAATGCTAAATATAATTTTTTGTTGAATTGATCTACTTTTTGTTGATGAGGTAATTTGATTAATTCAATCAATATTTAAAAAAAAAAACTCAGATGGACTCTTTGATACATTTGCTGTGTATTAATAATGTTTATACCAAGTATTTAAGACAGTTGGCACAGCTACAATCCCAGTACCCTAATATTGTGCAAAAATGGGGCTGATCCACACCCAATAATTGAATATAGCCAAACATAAAAAGTGGTGTATTAGTGGTAGGGATGCACTGAATCCACTATTTTGGATTCGGCAAAACCCCCGAATCCTTCAAGAAAGATTTGGACGAATACCGAACCGAATCTGAACCCTAATTTGCATATGCATATGGTGGGAAGGGGAAAAAAATTTTACTTCCTTGTTTTGTGACAAAAAGTCATGCATTTCCCTCCCTGCCCCTAATTTTCATAGCAAATTAGGGTTCGGATTCGGTTCGCCCAGGCAGAAGGCTGAATCCTGAATCGAATCCTAGATTCGGTGCATCCCTAATTAGTGGGCACACTAATACAAAAAAAATCACTATTAAACGGTTTAATGTTGATTTATTGTTCCCCTTTATTTGGTAATAAGCTCAAAGTAGCTTTTAAAAAAAAAATGCAAATATAATGACAATATTAACAAGTTTAAATATTTATTATTATAAAATATAATATCCATGTTATCAGTATAAGTAAGGTTGCCCTATACCAGTGATCCCCAACCAGTAGCTCGTGAGCAACATGTTGCTCTCCAACCCCTTGGATGTTGGTCCCAGTGGCCACAAAGCTGGTGCTTATTTTTGAAATCCAGGCTTGGAGGCAAGTTTTAATTGCATAAAAATGAAGTATAGTACCAAGCAGAGCCTCCTGTAGGCTGCCAGTCCACACAGGGGCTACCAAATAGCCAATCACAGTCCTTATTTTGCACCCCAAGGGACCTTTTCATGCTTGTGTTGCTCCTCAACTCTTTTTACATTTGAATGTGGCTCACGGGTTGAAAAGGTTGGGGATCCCTGCCCTATACGGTATGACAAAAACCTATTAGCACACTTTTAAACTGTGAGCACAATAATACCAAAAATGTTCTTAAGTCATCCTATATGCTTTGATATAGTCCTAAATTCCTGCTATGTAGGCATAATATTTTACACAACCCTCCTCCATGAAAATTCAGATGGGGTACCAGCATAATTTGCATAATGTCCCATGCGGTTATTCCATGTGGGAAAATGAGGATGATTATTGTTTCAGCCAGTATCACACACATTCAGTTTAGTTTTGGAGAGAAGAATACATTTCGTGTATATATGTATGTTTGATTGATTGTGCTAGGTTCAAACCACATACCTCACAGTGTGATTAAGTTCTTAGCACAATTGTCTTTCCCCAAACATCATATCATACTTCACTTCCCTAGTGTGTTCCCCACATAAACTTCAAATCATCACCATTTTCACTGACACCCTATGGTGTTAAAATACACACACTGTTAAACTACAGCTCACAACTTGTGCAAACAGGAATTTGAGATTATATAAAAGCATAGAGGAGGATTTATGAGGAGCGTTGAGAACACATTGTTCGTGTTAGTGTGCAATAGCTCACAGTTTAGAAATGTGCTAATAAGTTTTGTCACATAGGGTTATCTAACTTATGCTGATTACATGGATTGTTCTCTTTAATATTCTTTTTGTATTCTTTTATTATGCTACTTTGAGTACTGTACTGCCAAATATAGGGTCACTATAAGAGGACTTCAATTCTGTTTATTAATAATAGTTTTTTTTGTAGTAATGTGCCCAGCAAAACACCACTTTTACTTTTTGACTACATTAATAATGTTTAGATGCTCGAATTTCGGTTTTTTTTTCAATTTGAAGTTCGACCCTTAGTAAACCTGCCCCTAAATAATTGATGTTCTTCATCGTTAGACACCAAAGAAATGCAGTTCTACACTCTATCACGGCTTTATGAAGAATACGTCAAGTCAGACAAATCTGATTTCTTTTAATGATGAGGTTAGTAAGAAGCTAGAAAGTGGGGGAGCAGTAGATGTTATCTATTTGGATTTGGTTTGATACCCACAAATTGCTGCTTTCTAAACTAAGGGCTGTTGGTCTCAATGAAATTGTTGCACATTAGTGATATTAAGGTTCTTGGGGGGGGTCCCTCAAGTTCTGTATTGGGTCCACTTTATGTGAGAAATCCTACAATTAGATCAAAGTTTTTTTTTTTTTTAAATTACCTTTAAGAATGGTTTGTAGCTTAGTGACAGTTTAAAAAAAGGATAGAAATTAGAAGAGAACAGATATGATATTCTGCAATGTCAGTTTTACAATTATCAGTTGTGACTAAGGCATGAGGCTGAAAGCATTCTCCTGATGCAGCACAAACCCAACATGGGAGTGACTTAGTGCAACCACCTATAAATCTCAGGAGAGGAACTCATGTAGTTCAGAGCCCTACACTTGTCTCACCACAAGCAGTACCAACTCACAAACAGCAACCATGGTCCATTGGACAGCTGAAGAGAAGGCCGCCATCACCTCTGTGTGGCAGAAGGTCAACCAGGAGCAAGATGGTCATGATGCACTCACAAGGTAATGCAATCAAAGCCACAGTTTGGGGTTCTAATCTTGCCTGGAGTGAAAAAGGGTACCTGCATTTTATAATCGTTGCTATTTTTGCACATTGTTTAATGCAGAAAACGTATAAATGATAAATAAGAGCAAATAGGGCACAAGGAAGTTGCACTTCCATTTTAGTTTATATTTCCTATTCCACTCAAGGTTCTCTTGCATCGTTATATAGTATCATAACATATTTTTTCATTTGTCAAAATTCACTTACAAAATAGCGTACACACACAATTGTGTTATTTATTTAAATAATGTATTGTCTAAGTGATAACACATGCCAGTCCTTATAACTTATATCCTTATGCTTGTTCTTTTCTCTACAGGCTGCTGGTTGTGTATCCCTGGACCCAGAGATATTTCAGCAGTTTTGGAAATCTTGGTAATGCCACAGCTATCGCTGGAAATGCCAAGGTGCGTGCCCATGGCAAGAAGGTTCTTTCAGCTGTTGGTGATGCCATCTCCCACCTTGACAACGTGAAGGGAGCTCTCCATGACCTCAGTGAGATCCATGCCTTCAAGCTCTATGTGGATCCTGAGAACTTTAAGGTTTGTATCAATTTAACTTGTCAATCTGCCTGTGTTCCAAAATTAAGTCACTATTCTGTTCAGGATTGGTCAGATCCCAGGCAGACATGCTTGCAATTCTGCTAGGTCAGGAATTCCATAGCCATAAGTATGTGGTCATCAGCCAACAAAACAAGTGTTTTTTGACCAATTGACCATTGATTGAAATAGACTCATCTGCCCATGGGGGACTTGCACCACCATTATATGACTATAATTTTAAGGCAGGACAGGAGTTATGTAAGGAACATACTGTATGTTAAGTATGTTAGTAAGGCTATTATTAAATTATGCATGTTTACAGTGTTTTCATAGCTTTGTTTCTATTATATTTTTAAAAAGTATGCTTACCTTCAAGGCTTCAAAGCTACTTTTAGTTTCAAGTAAAGAGTTGTATTTGAATACAGTTTTCAGTTTTATTTATTTGAAGTGTTTATGCTAATTAAAAAGGAAGACCAATTCTTGATTTTTTTTTTCATATTTTTATATCATACAAAATAAATTATATATTTCTTTCCTTTCTCCTTGCTCGGTGAAGCTGACAGCAAATATAATTAAGCATTTTTGCAAGCTGCAAAAATCAAAAGCCTATATAGAAGCTGAAGGCAAGGCTAATGCTCAGTATTTGTTAAACATCCAGGCTGATCTGTGATATGAAATTGATAAAGTGCATTAAAACCTCATAATTTGTTTTGTTGCTTTACAGCGTCTTGGTGAAGTTCTGGTCATTGTCTTGGCTTCCAAACTGGGATCTGCCTTTACTCCTCAAGTCCAGGGAGCCTGGGAGAAATTTGTTGCTGTTTTGGTTGATGCCCTCAGCCAAGGATACAACTAGATGATGTAAAGCACTGTACTGAAGTGATGGTTTCTTTTATGTACATGTTGCATAATTTTAAATAAAATGATTTTGTAAAATACATGTCTTTAGTTATGTTTATATTTATATATGTATTAGAAGAAAAATATGCAGAACTTTCTCTAAGACCACAAGCCTTTATTGAAGCATGATGAAGTTTCAAGAGCATCCTCTTTCTCTTTTTCAAGAGTGCATAGTCTTTAAACATCCCCATGCTTCAATAAAGGTTTGTGGATAGATTTGTTTGTAAAAAAACAACACCAAGGTTCTTGCAGTGTCAAAAATTATATATTATTGTACAGTATATTATATATATGTATACTCTCATATGCAAACTATATATATATATATATATGTATATATATATATATATATATATATATACACACCAATATTTATACCAATGTCTGTACTAATTGTAGATTTTGGTATCACTATAGCCTTTGATATTATGCTTTTTCAAATAAGCATCCAAGTTACTCATAAAGCATCAACAGAATCAGCCATCACAACATCACCCGGCAGTGCATTCCACAACCTCACTGTCCTCACTGTGAAGAACCACCTACGCTGCTTCAAATTAAAGTTCTGTACCTCTAGTCTAAAAGGGTGACTTGATCCTTTTTATGGGAAAATAAAGGCCCCCTGCTATCCGTCTATAATGCCCTTTCATTTTCTCGTACAGGGTAATCACGTCCCCTCGCAAGTGTCTTTTTTTCCCAGAGAAAACAACCCCAACCATTACAGTCTACCTTCATCCCTTTAACCCATTTAGTTGCACGTCTCCCCAAAAATCCACAGTTAAGGATATCCCCAACACACTACCATTTATTTAGTGTATAACTCACATTTATATTATTTCTACCAAAGTTCATATTTATGCACTTATACACATCAACCTGCTTTTCCAGTTTACTACCCAGTTTTCCAGTTATGTCAATTTAGTATCATCAGCAAAAAATTTAAATATATATTGATACAGTGTGTTTGGAAACCCAACACACTGTACAGAGAAGTGTGCATTTAAGTGCATGATATGGGCTGAAGGTTGATGCCTAGGGCAGATAGTGTTAATATTCCCTTTCAGTCATGTAATTAATTGGTAGCTGAGAGTAGAGCTGCCTGTTGAGGTAAAAGGGGTGTGCTCCAATACTTGGAGGTTCTGGCTGTATCCAGAAGCCTGTGAGGGAACTAAGGGGCTCATGCCTGAGACAAAGGGGCAAATTCACTAAGCGGTGAAAAAGCACTCACGTTGCCTTCGCTAACGTTCGCCGCACTTCACCAGGTGAATTTTCTCCAGCGCTACGCTAATTCACTAAAGTGCGAAGTTACGCTCAGGTCGTCGAATGGTAGCGTAGTTGCGCTAGTGTTACTTCGCCAGCTAAAGCGCATTTACGCTAGCAATGCCTAATTTGCATACGGCTCGAATTTCAAAGTATAATAGAAGTATATGTTAAAGCCACTACATTCCACTACACAAGCCCAGGAAACTTTTAATAGATAAAATAAAGTTGTCCTATTGCCCTAAACATGTGTCCCCTGTATAGTTGAGTTGCCATATGTTAGGAAATGTAGGGGGGAAGGAGGGTAACCCCCCAAAAAAATTTCGCTATTTTTCAGACTATCACCCTACAAAAGGTAAAAGACGCCAGTGTTCAAACTCCTATCTATTGTATTGAACTTCGCCAGGTCTGACCTGGTGAAGTAACGTCTAGCGCAAGAGGTGACGTTCAGTAAAATGGACATCTTAGTGAATTAGCGTAATTACGATCCTTCATTAGTGCGCAACTTCGCCTGGCGTTACGGTGCAAAGTTCCGCTAGTCTATCTACTTCGCTAGCGAAAAATTTGCCAGAGTCAGTGTTAGTGAATTTGCGAATTTACTAAATGACGTCACGCTGGCGAATTTTCTCTAGCGTTAGCCACTTTGCCCTAGTGAATTTTCCCTAAAGAGAGAGTACACGAGCTTGAGAAAGAAAGCGATTGTCAATGAACCTGTAAAGTTTTTTAATAAATTATTATCACTTTCAAGGATTTCACTGTATTACAGCTATGCAGTGTAAATACAAAGTCACAGGATTTTAAAAAAGTGAGAAAATTCGCAATTCATCATCTGCTTTTAAGTGCATGATCAATGTCCATTTTCGGATCCCTCCTCTGAATAGCAGTAGGGCAAAACCACTAATACAAAAGGACTACAGGTAGACTTTCAGATTGGTGAACAATACAATAAAAAATGTAAAGGAAAATAAGTTTGTCCTTTAGAGTCGTGGATTCCTGCCGATCCTTTCACAGTCTCCCAGCTGTGCACAAGAAGGTAAAATACGAAGAATTGGATCAGTGCCTTTGGCTACGGAAAGAATCAGAAACACTATCTGGTGCAGTATGTCCTGCTTAAAGTCAAACAAGCACCCTGTGCGTGTATACAACTATATACTGTGGGGCAAATTTACTATTATTCCCCAAAATTTGCTCAATCCTATTCGAAATTCAATAACCATTCGACCATTGAATGCTTATCGAATTGTTTTAGGCTATCATTTTGCTTGATATTCGATTTCCCAATGAATTTGTATGATCGGATACCGATCGTTCGATTTCACGAAAAAATCATGAAATTTCCTTCGAGAGTCCGAAAAATTTGTACGATTTGAATGATCAAATGCTCCGATCGTATGAATGGTATTCGAGCAGGACTTAGCCTCAGAAGCCTATGGGGAGCTTCCCATAGGCTTCTATTATAATTTGGTAGGTTCAATCTGGCGAAGTAGGCAGTCGAATAAATTTAAAATTTTGATTCCTTCGATCATCGAATTATCGAATATCCGATCATTCGATCTATTCGATATTCGATGATCGAAGAGGCCAAATTTGCATATCCGATTTCACAGCTTTCACCAGTATGGCTAGAGTGCCTAATTACAAAATTTAGGGTTATGCTGTTGCATATATCATCCCACAACTTCAAGATTATCCTCGTGGTTAGCTTCTAGTTCAAACAGGGGAAAAGCAGAGATCCCATTGCGTAATAACGTTTATTAAAAAATGTTATGTTAAAAAGTTTTACACTCACATTTAGTTAGTAGGAAGTCAGTCACGTAAATATATATTCTTTAGCAGGTATTTCCAAGTGTCCACAAAAAGAAGTAATTTGCCGGCAAAAGTTTTTGTTATTCCTTGTGGTGGTCCCTGCAGCTGTTCGTGAAGTCACTTTCGCCTGACGCGTTTCGCCACTCTCATTGGCTTCCTCAGAGGCATTGTAAGTAGGCACTCTAGCCATACTGGTGAAAGCTGTGAATAGTGTCTAACAGTGCAACTGTGGGAGAGGAATCCTTCTTTTTTAAACACGCAGTATATAGTTGTGTACACACATAGGGTGCTTGTTTGACTTTAAGCAGAACATACTGCACCAGATAGTGTTTCTGATTCTCTCCATAGCCGAAGGCACTGATCCAATTCTTCGTATTTTAAACTTTCAGATTGGACACTATTCCCAAATGGATTGAATGAGGTTAATAACTATTACCGCTTCCTATAATTAATTTTTTTCTTAATATAGCTACATATTGGGATTTAATTCACTTTATGAGCCAACTGTAGAGATGAATATGGAAAATTATATTTGAAAGCCTATATGGGTATAGGACCTGTTATCCAGAAGGCTCAAGGGTTTTCAGATAACAGATCTTTCCATAATTTGGATCTTCATACCTTAAGTTTACTAAAAATCATCTAAACATTAAATAAATCCAATAGGCTTGTTTTGTTTTCAGTAGGGATTGTTTTATTATTACACAGAAAAAGGAAATATTTTTTTAATTTGGATTATTTGGATACAATGGAGTCTATTGGAGCCTGCCTTTCCATAATTGAGACAGGTGAATAAATTCAGAAAATGTATGTATAAAGTCAGAAAATGTATATATATAATTCCAATTGAACTCCTCCTGTCTTGTAGGCTATAATGAATAATGCCGCTGGTTTAATTCTGGACTAAAAATGAGCATTAACTGATTGGAGACCAACCGGCAAGCCCCACCCCCAAGGGATGAGGGACAGAAGGCAGAGGTAAGCGGGAGAGGGAAAGGGCGGAGGGTGGTGGTATAAGGGGAGCGGTAAGTGAAGGAGGGGAGCGAGGGGACGAGGACTGAGATGTGGACTAGTGGTAGACAGAAGATAATTTTAGGGGTAGCCTGTGCCTAGTTCCCGGAACTGGGTGGATGTGCCCTGCCAGAAACACAGTAAGAGTAGATGAATAATCACATCCCTAATATCACAGAAGCAAACCTACCAGGTCTTTATGGTTGCTGCCTGGTCAGTTCCCATCATACAGTCATAGGCAGTGGGGCACTGGTTACCAGGGGTGGCAAAAATGCAGCTCCTGATAACACAGAAGTTTGGCTCCTCTAGCTCAGAACATGCTTCTCTGCACTAGCAACCTGGAAGTGATGAATGGATGGGTGGGACTAGTGGGATATTTGAAGAAATTTTCATCAATCAGCCTGAAACACAACAGCGCATTTAGAAGGAGAAGAGTAATTGTTTATCATATACATATGTATTCTTATTTTTTACACAGTATTTCCTTAATAATATTTGATAAATGTTTTATTTTTAGACAGGGCCGCAATTAGAAATCGTAGGGGCCCTGTACAACAGAATTTTTGGGGGCCCCCTGGGCCCCGCGGGCCCCACCCACCCTAGCTCCCAAGCCTTACCCCTGATCCTGCCCACTCAACATCACAGTTAAAAGACCACACACACATCAGCGTTAAAAATTAATCCCCCCACACAAATATTGATGATCAGGGCCCCTTTATAAGTTAAAAAAAAAAACATTGATGCGAGGGACCCCTTACAAGTTGAAAAAAAATTGGGGCACCAAAATTTTTTTTTTTTAAAACATTGGCACCAGGGCCCCCTTACAAGTAATTAGTGGCAGGGGCCTATAGAGTTTTAAAATAAAACATTGGTGGCCAGGGGATTAAAAAAAAAATCGAAGAAAAACCGGCAAGCACTCCAGGTCCGCAAGTGAGGTTAAAACGCCAAATTTATTTCAACAGGTTAAAATCAAAGCATCTGATGCGTTTCGTATCCACGATACGTACATATTGTGGATACGAAACGTGTCAGGTGCTTTGTCACTCACCTCAGCTACGGGCTCAGGGCGATGCACCCGGGCCACTTTACATAGAGCAGTTAGGGACCATCTGAAGTTTCCTAACTGCAGCCGTCAGAGCAAGTAAAACAAAGGGAGCATTTCACTGCATACAGTCAGGTTTCTTATAAAAATGGTAGACATTTTTTAATTAAAGTATATTGCAGATAGAGTTCTTTTTCATTAAAGAAAGTAAAAATTGGATTTTTATTTTTTTGCCTTTACATCCCCTTTAAACACATAAAATTATATAACTGAATGTTCAGGCTGCTTGGGAGGTTTTGAAAAGGTGTAATAAATCAAATGTTAGGTAGTATCACACATGAAACTTGGTACTTGGTACACAAAACAATCATAGATTTATCAAAAATGTATATCCATTGTCGTCTATAGAAAATATAGCATAACAGTTTTTGCAGAAAGGTTGCAGGAATGATTCTAGAGCATATTTAGGCTTAAATATTGTATAATAAACATTTAAACATAATGCAGTTATTATCCCTGCACGAAGTAACTAGTGCAATGTGGCCAGCTAAAGCAAGAAGGTTTGCTTTATTCAGACTGTATGAATGCTTAGGGAGAATTTGGATGTATTTTTCCTATAAATGTATGAGAAATCCTATAATTAGAAAAACTGTTACATTTAAGAAAAGCTTGTAGTTTAGTTACACAGTGTCAAAAAGGAAAGAAAACTGAAGTGAACAGATATGATATTCTGCAATGTCAGTTTCAAAATTATCAGTTGTGACTAAGGCATGAGGCTGAAAGCATTCTCCTGATGCAGCACAAACCC
>CM044447.1:94500596-94556878 GCA_024363595.1 Xenopus borealis | reverse complement strand
TTTTCCCGATAAGGAATCTTTCTGCAATTTGAATCTTCATGCTTTTACTACTTAAAAAATGATTTAAAGGGGTGGTTCACCTTCAAGTTAACTTTTAGTATATGGTAGAAGGGTCAATTCTTAGAAACTTTTCAATTGGTCATCATTATTTATTTTTCATAGTTTTTTAATGATTTTCTTCTGTTTCTTTGCAGCTTTCAAATGGGGGTCAATGACACAGTTTAAAAAGAAATGCTCTGTAAGGCTACAAATGTATTGTTATTGCCACTTTTTATTACTTATCATTCTATTCAGTCCATCCCCTATTCATATTTCAGTCTCTTATTCAAATCAATGCAGGGTTTCTAGGGTAATTTGTACCCTAGAAACCAAATTACTGACACTGCAAAATAGAGAACTGCTAGGAAAAAAAAGCTAAATATCTATAAAACCACAAACAATAAAAAATGAAAACCAATTGCAAATTGTCTCAGAATAGCACTCTCTACATTATACTAAAAGTTAACTCAAAGGGGAACAACCCCTTTAATCAGCATGTCAACCATAGAATGGTGGTGTGGTGCTTATGACCTGAGGTCATGAGTTTGCTTCTGACAAGGGCACAGGTATGGCAGCACTAATCCAGAAATCTCAGAATTATGGAAAGGCAATTTCTCATAGACACATTTTTAAGCACATACTTCTAATTATTAATAATTATTCCTCATAATACTTTGTACTTGTTCCCAGATTGGGGCCTAGGAAAATACCAGGATAATAGATCTTATCTTTCTCTCTATATATTTATTTACAGTTATTTTCCTTTGAGTACTGTGGTTTCATGCCACACTGCAAGACACACAGGCAGTTAGATATACTTCCGATGATACTGACCTCAGTGTGTATGGATGGACCTCATATTTCAAGCTCCACTGGGGCAAACACTGATGTGAATGATGAATAATCTATGTAAAGCAATATGTAAATGTTTTAATGCCACAAAAAAAAGTATATTCTTTAATATTCAGATTATGACTAATATTAGTTACTACTTTAAACCAATGAGAAAAATGTAAAACAGTTGCATTCCTCATAATGGCCCTTTGCTGTAAAACAAATGATAATAAATGTACTCTCTTTTTGATGTTTTGAAAGTTTGCGTATCATGAAGCAGCCTGGGCATATGAAACACTTGTGGTCAATAGGTTGGAGGGGATTCTAATGATGCTGCAAAATTTCAAAATGAGGGTGGAGTTAGAAACATTGAAGGATAAATAGGGAAGGAAACGTGCAGTATCCACTGACCACACACTGTGTAAAGCAGCTCAATTAGTATTTGCATATTCCCCCCATCGCTACAGCCACCATGGTTCACTGGACAGCTGAAGAGAAAGCAGCCATTGCTTCTGTGTGGGGAAAAGTCGATATTGAACAGGATGGCCATGATGCTTTAACCAGGTACTGAAACTAGAACTCTACTGTTAATAATTTAGCATGTTTGATCTTACATTTAACTTGTCATGAATATAAAGTATTATTTAGATCTCTGATATGGGTCAATAATCAGCTGCTGTAAACAAAACAATGGGTGGAAATCACGGGAAATTAAAAATAATATAGAGAACGTTTCTAAAGGTTTCTAAAATGTTTCATTTCTGTATTTATTCTGTAGGCTGCTGGTTGTTTATCCCTGGACCCAAAGGTACTTCAGCAGTTTTGGAAACCTCTCCAATGTCGCTGCTATCTCTGGAAATGTCAAAGTTAAGGCCCATGGAAAGAAGGTCCTGTCCGCTGTTGGCACTGCAATCCAACATCTGGACGATGTGAAAGGACACCTGAAAGCTCTCAGCAAGACCCACTCTGATGATCTTCATGTAGATCCTGAAAACTTTAAGGTACCCCTCCTATAACTGTACAAAACCATAGCATTAAAAACGTGCTTCTTATTGACATGAAGAGATATGATATTGATTGCAAGTGTATAACCCTAAACTGCAATAAATTCATTCTCTTTATTTATGCAAGACTACTGTTGTGAAAAGTCTGGTTTGTTCATATAAGTAGATCCCATTTTTAAAGAGAGAATTATTTGAAGCTTTGGTATACAAAAAATTTAAAAGCATATCCATTAATTAGTGTTATTGCAGCTTAATCATTAAATTACTCAGCACTAAATCTCTCAGGTCATTTGAATATTAGTATATTACAAACAATAGCCTAAAAGTAATAATGCATTGATGAAAATATTTTATATACATGTGGGCTAAACTTTCAAAGCTACATACATTCCCCCAATTTTCCTTTCCTTCTCCTTTAAAAGCTAAGTTTTATGAACAAAAATGTTGTATCTGAACTGGTTAGCTGAAAGTCCAGTGGTAAGGCAAGTTCTATTTGTATTTAGCCCTGATTGACTTCTGTTGTTGTTTGAATACATTCAGCCATAAAATAATTATTTGTTTATTTTTACAGCGCCTTGCCGATGTGCTGGTGATTGTTCTGGCCTCTAAACTTGGATCTGCCTTCACTCCCCAAGTCCAAGCTGTCTGGGAGAAGTTCAATGCAGTTCTGGTGGCTGCTCTTAGCCATGGATACTTCTAAAACACTTACCAATGTTTTGATCATTTTACTTTGCAATAAATACAATAAAGCTATATTTAAGTAAAGCATTGTGGTTATCGTGTAATATACATATCAGGTTCAGTGAAACAAGCACACATACACAACCAGAAAGCTATAAGAAGGCTTAAAAGCAAAAGCGAAATATTTATGCTGTAAATTTGCCTTTTATAACTGTATTCACAAAAATGAATAAAAAGATAATCTTGTATATGATGAATAGGTTTTAAAGGATTTGTTTGGTATAAAAAGTAAAAACTGTTTTAAATACAGTAGATAGATTGTTCAAAATAAAAATTTTCAATATAGTTAGACAAAAATGTCATGTATAAAGGTTGGAGTGACTGTAAGTCTAACATAACAGAACAGAACACTACTTCTTGCTTTTCAGCTCTCTTTTGTTTACACTGACTGGTTACCCTGGTTACCAGGCAGTAACCAATCAGTGAATCTATTTACCCAGTTTTTTTTATTTTACCCTGAACTGTTCCTTTAAGTGAAGTGGATGCTTCTCTATATTTATTATATACTGTATATATTACACTATTTAGTCATTTTTTTTTTCAGATCAGGCCAGCCAGATTTTTATTTAAAAAATGCATTAATAAAAAAGCAATAAAATATCTTACTTTGGCCTTTATTTATTTATTTTATTACTCTGCTGCTGTCCCCATAGGACCCAAAGGGAATACATGGCCATTTAATTCTGATTTGTCCTAGTTAATTTTATACCCAAATAAGCTACTATAGATATTAAGCGACTTGTGAAGGGACAGTACAGAAATAAGCTAGTTTATAAGACAGCAAGCAACAAAACATCATAAACGAACAGTGCTATTTTGTATTCATTATGGGATATCTCTCCCTTAAAGAGATACTGACACCTGAAAGTAAACTCTTTTTTACATCTATTATAATATTGGCTTTGAAAGCTACTTCTAACTTTGCCATAAAGTATTTGCATGATGCTTTTACATTGCCTGTATGTTGCCCCATGTTCCCGTATGAGGGGGCTGCCATATTTGTGCAGCAGGAGTCTGTTAGCATTAGAAACTGTAACTAACAGGCTGAGATGGGACAGTCAGGTTGGAAAGTCAGAATGTCAGGCTTAGAAACTTCAACTAACAATTATATACAAAAACAAACCTCTCAGCAAAAAATGATCAACATGACCTATAGGTAACATTTAATGTACATTCATATGTTAAAATAATTTTTTTAATGTCAATATAACTTTAATATAATAATAATAATGTATGCAGCTAAGGACTCTATGCTTAAATCATATAAAAGTGGGGACAAGGGGCACCCCTGTCTGGTCTTGTTGCCTATCTTTATTATTTTTCCATTGAGTTGTGTATGTACTGTTATGAACAGACCAATTTAGGCACATTTATCTCATTTGTATCTTTCTGGGTGACAAACTATGTGTGATTGTTTCACTGAACCTATTTAAATAACGTGATAACAACATTGCTTTCCTTTAAACTATTGTTTCATTACATTTAATGCAAAGCAAAATGATCAGAACATTGTCAAGTGTTTAGAAATATCCAACCACCAGAACGGCATTGAACTTCTCCCAGACAGCTTGGACTTGGGGAGTGAAGGTATATTTTGTATGACATATTTCTCTGTTTTTTTATATATTTTTTGTATAAATAAATAATTCAAACCTATTATTCAGTGCAGTTTTGACTCCAGTCCTTAGGGGGGATGTAAATGAGCTGGAGAGAGTGCAGAGACGTGCAACTAAACTGGTTAGAAGGATGGAAGACTTAAATTATGAGGGGAGACTGTCCAGGTTGGGGTTGTTTTCTCTGGAGAAAAGGTGCTTGCGAGGGGACAAGATTACACTTTACAAATATATTCGAGGACATTATAGACAAATATCAGGGGACCTTTTTACCCATAAAGAGGATCACCACACCAGAGGCCACCCCTTCAGACTAGAAGAAAAGGACTTTCATTTGAAGCAGCGTAGGTGGTTCTTCACAGTCAGGACAGTGAGGTTTTGGAATGCACTGCCGGGTGATGTTGTGATGGCTGATTCTGTTGATTCTGTTTTTCTTAAAAAGAGGGGCTTGGATGATTTTTTGGACAAACATAATATCAAAGGCTATTTTGATACTAAACTCTACAGTTAGTATAGCTATGGGCATACAGGTATATGGTTTGTGTGAAAGAGTGGAGATGTGTGTGTGTGTGTGTGTGTGTGTGTGTGTGTGTGTGTGTGTGTGTGTGTGTGTGTGTGTGTGTGTGTGTGTGTGTGTGTGTGTGTGTGTGTGTGTGTGTGTGTGTGTGTGGATGCTGGGTCTTTAATTTGGAGGGGTTGAACTTGATGGACTCTGTCTTTTTTCAACCCAATTTAACTATGTAACTATGTAACTATTCATCATATGCAAGATTATGTTTTTGTTAAGGAGGATTTCCTGCATAAATATTTTGCTTTTAAACCCTCTCCCATTAAGTTTAGTTGTGTATTTACAGTCCACTTGAGATACATTTATCCCATTTATAGTTTTGTGGTTGACCAAGTATGTGTGCTTGTTTCCCTGAACCTGATATTGAATTACATGATAACCACAATGCTTTACTTAAGCATTCTTTTATTGTATTTATTTCAAAGCAAAATTATCCGATCATTGGCAAGTGTTTTAGAAGTATCCATGGCTAAGAGCAGCCACCAGAACTGCGTTGAACTTCTCCCAGACAGCTTGGACTTGGGGAGTGAAGGCAGATCCAAGTTTGGAGGCCAGAACGATCACCAGTACATCGGCAAGGCGCTGTAAACATAAAAAATTATTATTTTAGGGCTGAATATATGTACATTTGAACGTTTGGCCAGTGTGTATATAAAATATTTTCATCAATATATTATTACTTGTGGGCTATTGTTTGCAATGTATGAATATTCTAATGACCTTAAAGATTTTTCACATATGTAATACTTTTGACCAGGAGCAGTAACCCATAGCAACTAATAAGTTGTTTGCTTTTAAACAGGTTACCAGTAAATGCTACCTGCTGATTGGTTGCTATGGGTTACTGCTCCTGGGCAAAATTAGTGCCTTTTATTACATATGTGAAAAATCTTTAAGGTCATTAGAATATTCATACATTGCAAACAATAGCCCCCACACTGCAGTAACACTAATTAATATATATGCTTTTGTGGATACCAAAGGTTCAAATAATTTTCTCTTTAACAATGGAATCTACTTACTGTATATGCACAAAACAACAATTTTCACAACTGTAGTAAATAGATTGCATTTATTGAAGTTAAGGGTTCTACATTTGCAATCAATATCACATTTCCTCATGGCAATACGAAGCACATTTGTAATGCTATGGTTTTGTAATTATACAGGTATGGGACCTATTATCCAGAATGCACGGGACCTGGGGTTTTCCTGGATAACGCATCTTTCCGTAATTTGGATCTTCAAACCTTAAATTTACTAGAAAACCATGTAAACATTAAATAAAACCAATAGGCCGGTTTTGCTTCCAATAAGGATTAATTAAATCATAGTTGGGATCAAGTACAAGCTACTATTATATTATTACAATGAAAAAGGAAATCATTTTTTAAAAATTTGGATTATTTTGTTATAATAGAGTCTATGGGAGACGGCCATTCCCTAATTCGGAGCTTTCTGGATAACCGGTTAACAGATAAGGGATCCAATACCTGTACAGTTATAGGAGGGGTACCTTAAAGTTTTCAGGATCCACGTGAAGATCATCAGAGTGTGTCTTGCTGAGAGCTTTCAGGTGTCCTTTCACATCATCCAGATGTTGGATTGCAGTGCCTACAGCTGACAGGACCTTCTTTCCATGGGCCTTAACTTTGACATTTCCAGAGATAGCAGAGACATTGGAGAGGTTTCCAAAACTGCTGAAGTACCTCTGGGTCCAGGGATAAACAACCAGCAGCCTACAGAATAAACACAAAGATTTTAGCAACCTTTAGACAATTTCTTTATATTGTTTTATTTACTGTGGTTTCCAATCACTGTTTTGTTTACAGCCGCTGATTATTGACGCAGATAAGAGATAAGTGTGACACATAAAAAATATCTACCTTGCATGACAAATTAAATGTTAGATCCAACATGCCAATTATTAACAGTGCCAGAAAGAGTTGTAATTGCAGTACCTGGTTAAAGCATCATGGCCATCCTGTTCAATATCGACTTTTCCCCACACAGAAGCAATGGCTGCTTTCTCTTCAGCTGTCCAGTGAACCATGGTGGCTGTAGCGATGGGGGGGAATGTGCAAATACTAATTGAGCTGCTTTACACAGTGTGTGGTCAGTGGATACTACAAGTTTCCAACCCTATTTATCCTTCAATGTTTCTAACTCCACCCTCATTTTGAATTTTTGCAGCATCATTAGAATCCCCTCCATCTACTGACCATAAGGGTTTCATATGCCCAGGCTGCTTCATGATATACAAACTGTTTACTAATATATAGAAATACTGCATGCAAGAGTAAAACATTTGCTTTATTGTATTTTCATTTGTTTCATTATGAAAAAGTCTTACATTTTTCTAAAGGGGGGGGGTTATCATCAGTTTTAATAGAGAATTATAAATCCTAATGAGAATACTAATTTTTGTTTGACTGATAATAACAATTCTTTTGTCCTTTGTGTATAAAGTGCTTGTTTATACACCTGTCAGAATTTATTCTAGACAGAAAATGGTTTCCCTTTATTTATATAGACAAATACATTTATTTACATATTGTGTTACATAGATTATTCACCATTCACGTCTCCATAGACTCCATTACAATCAAATAATCCAATTTTTTTTAAATTATTTCTTTTTTCCTCTGTATTAATATTAATTAATGTAGCTTGTACATGATCCAATCAATGCTTAATCATCATTTGAAGCAAAACCAAGCTATTGGGTTTATTTAATGTTTACAAGATTTTATAGTACATTTAAGGTATGAAGATCCAAATTAGGGAAAGATCCATTATCCAGAAAAGCCCAGGTACCAAGCATTTGGGAAAATAGGTCCCATACCTGTATATGGGGAAAACACAGGTATAAGATCTATTATCCAGAATTATTGGGAACTGGGATTTTCCCAGGTCCCAGGGTCTACTGACACCAGAAAATAAACTTTTTTATTGTCTATCATAACATTGACTGGAATATGAACAGGATATGGTCAGAACAGAAAGATGAGCAATAAAAAGTAGCAATAACAACAAATATGTAGCCGCACAGAGCATTTGTTTTTAGAGGGGGTCAGTGAAAGTGAAAGCTGAAAAGAGAAGACAAATAATTCAAAAGCTACTAAAAATAAATACTGAAGACCCATTGAAAAAAATGAATTAGCCATTCTATAACATACTAAAAGTTAACTTGAAGGTGAACCACCCCTTTAAAGAGGCTGTTCTCCTTCCAACACTTTTTTCAGTTTAGTTTTGGAGATCGTTCCCGAGAATTATTTCCAATGACTTTCTTTTTGTGACTGTTATTCTAATATTGACATTTAAAGTTTCAATCGTTCACCTTCTTATGTCTTTATGAAGCATCTCTGTGGGTGGGGGGGTCACCAATAGTGATAGGCGAATTTATTCGCCAGGGGCGAATTCGCGGTGAATTCCCGCGATTCGCCGCTAGCGAATAAATTCGCGAAATGCCAGCAAAAATTCGCACAAAAAACGAGTCGCGCGTCTTTTTTGACGCGATGCGCGACTCGTTTCGCAAATTTTTCCGTCAATTCGCGAATTTCTCAGGAAATTCCCAAATTTTTCGGCGAAGCGAAACGCGTGAGATTCGCCCATCACTAGTCACCAACTCTCAGGGGCAGATTTACTATTGGTTGAATTCCCAAATTTTTCGGCGAAGCGAAACGCGTGAGATTCGCCCATCACTAGTCACCAACTCTCAGGGGCAGATTTACTATTGGTTGAATTCGAGGGTTAAAAAACCCTTGAATTCGACCATCGGATTTAAAGGGGAAGTAAAATCCTTCGAATTCGAATATCGAACTCTGCAACTCTGTAAATGCATTTCTTATATTTGCCCCTGCTGAGCAGAAACCCTGATTTTCATGAAAAACAACTGTTATAATTGATACAATAGTTGCAGGCCCAGATTTGTGGCAGGCCACATAGGCCCGGGCCTAGGGAGGCAAATATTTAGGGGCAGCATGCCACCCAGACCCGGGCGAATCTGCCACTGAATAGTTGCTAATTTTCTAGTGTAGCAAATTGTAAGGGTGGTGGCAGACGGGGAGATTAGTTGCCCAGAGACAAATCGTTTCTGATGCGGGCGACTAATCTCATACGAATGGCATACGAATTGCTTTGGATTTCCGAAGTTGCATCACAAGGAATCTTCGGGCGACTTTGGAAATCCAAAACGATTTGTATAAGGTCCTGCCAGCGTTTCTTATTCTTGTCGGTGGGAAGGCATTTTGGGGAGATTAGTCACCCACAGTAGAGAAGATTTGTCTCTGGGCAAATAATCTCCCCATCTGCCACTACCCTAGCAATTCAGAATCTGTGCTTGGATCACTGAACCGCCAGAATGAAATACCAGGGACAGGAACAGTATACTTTTAACTTCAATATTGGAAAAACTTAAAAAAAAGTATTTATTACTGCCCAAGACAAAACTGTTTGGCCCTGCACCCCATAGAGCAACAACCTCACCCCCCTTGCCACTACTATCTTAAACCCATGTTCCCAAGCTGCAAGTGATAAAAATGAATCAAAATCCAGGCCCCTCATGGTCTCATGTCGTGCTGTATGGTAGTTACGCCAATGGTCCAAACAACATGATCCTCGTTATTCATGTCAATTGATTTTCTGCACTTGAGTTTTAAAATATATTAAATAACTATAATACTTGTAATAATATAAACTATGAAAATGCGTTTATATTATAAGCTATGTAAAATGATATTGCATTATGTAGAATGCAATGGCAACATCAGCATTATCCCTTTAGTAAAAATAAAATATTTGCTATGATCTTTTCTTGGGGTTTTGCTCTACCTTCAACTTGTGTCACAATTTTGTCATGGAGGGAACCTGTTAGTATCTGGAAGGTGGGGTATTGAAATAAGGGTCTGGACTATTGCAGCAGTTCTAAGAAATATCTATGCTGCCAGTGGTTTATGGTATTTCATTAAATAAAATATTGTTTTGTGGTATCTCATTAAATAAAATTAAGTAAAATATTTAATTATATATCCCATGAAATAACAACTAGGTAGTTGCCACCAATTTATATCCAAGTTAGGACCCTTACATGCAGGTCTGAACTGTCAATCTGTGGGTTGTGCCTAGGGATGAGCCGAATCCAGGATTCGGTTCGGGATTCAGCCAGAATTCGTCCTTTTTCAGCAGGATTCGGATTCGGCCGAATCCTTCTGCCTGGCCAAACTAAATCCGAATCCTAATTTGCATATGTAAATTAGGGCAAGGGAGGGAAATCCTGTGACTTTTTGGCAAAAAACAAGGAAGTAAAAAATGTTTTCCACTTCCCACCCATAATTTGAATATGCAAATTAGGGTTCAGATTCCGTTCGGTATTCGGCCAAATCTTTCGGGAAGGATTCGGTGCATCCCTAGTTGTGCCAAATGCCAGAAGGGCTGTAGTAAGATGCAATATAAAGTCTTTTCAGTGGGCTGGTGGGGGCTGTTTAGACCTGTGCATATCTTAACTGCCAGGGTGTATTTGAATCCCAGTTCAGACCTGCTTAAGTGTATTTTTCTACCTGCTTCCCAGTGCAGTAGCATTTGTATGTGTTGAGTGGATTCTGTTGGACACTGCTAAAGTTAATTGACTTTTGTCTCATCTATTGGCCTGTATAGACCACAGCATACTCAAACATTAAATATAGATAAAATTGCAAGTTCTGCAAGCTTGGGGGCAACCATTTTATTATTATACCTGTTATTCCTGTTGCTATGATTGGTTCTGGTGATATACTCTGTACCTAATACAGCAGCACCAACAAAATTGCAAAATTCTAAATAATGTTCCAGTATTCATAAAAGAAACCTTTAAACTCATTTTTAAAACTAATTTGCGCATTTATGCAAAATTGTGATAATTTGGTACGATTTCCTTTTAATTTATACAGAAGATGAGAACAGCTCCTAACTGAGATTACTCATTAAATAAATAATGCCCTCTTTTACCATCCCTAAACGATCTTCATCTACCAGAGCTACGAGTGGATATAGTCTACAAGAAGTCAAAAAAAGTATTCTCTTTGGACAAAATGTTGCCGTGTTGTTTGGATTCAGTTTGGCAATATACTTTTTTGGCCTAATCTGAATCCTGGTAAAGGGTGCACCCCTTTTTATATAATCCTTTATAATAAACAGCCTGATGGTTTGGAAGATATAAATATGAATTCAATTTAAACCCGCTCACATCTCTACACTGATGCTGAATTTTTTTACCTCTGTTTTTGTGCATCATTCAAAATGTTGTGCCAAGAGTTTAAAGCCTTTCAACTCTGGCGTGAGTCACATGTTGCACCGTGAGAGTTAAATTGATAAGGCAGTGACAGTTGTAGCTAGAGCTTTAAAGAGATACTGACACCTGAAATGAAACTTTTTTTTACATCTATTATAATATTGCCTTTGAAAGCTACTTCTTACTTTGCCATAAAGTATTTGTCTGATTCCCCATGTTCCTGTATGAGGGGGCTGCCATATTTGTGCAGCAGGAGTCCGTTAGAATAAGAAACTGTAACTAACAGGCTGGGATGGGACAGTAAGGTTGGCAAAGTCAGAGTGTCAGAGAGTCAGGCTTAGGAACTTCAACTAACAATTATACTGTATACAAAAACAAACCTCTCAGCAAAAAATGATCAACAAGACCTATAGGAACATTTAGGGGCAAATTTACAAAATTCACATGAAGAGATCAAAGTTTGATTGAATTCGATCGAATTCCAAGTGTACGATTTTTTCGGGGGATCGAATATGCAAATTTGTCCACTTTGTCCACTTTCATCATTGAATACCGAAAATTCGAATGATCGAATAGATCGAATGATCGGATATTCGATCATTCCACCATTCGATGATCGAAGGACTTTAACGTTAAAATTTATTCGACTGCCTACTTCGCCAGATTGAACCTACCGAATAGCAATAGAAGCCTATGGGAATCCACCCCCATAGGCTTCTTTTATAAACACCTGCTCGAATACCATTTGTACGATCGAACGCCTCGACTGTTCGAATCGTACAAATTTTTCGAGCGCTCGAAGGAAAAAGTAAGATTTTTTCGTGAAATCGAACGATCAGTATTCGATCGTACAATTTCATCGAGAAATTGAATATCGAAGAAAAAATAGCCTAAAACTATTCGATAAGCATTGCTTATTGAATTTCGAATAGATTCGACGGATTTTTGGGTGAATTATAGTAAATTTGCCCCTTTATGTACATTCATATGTTAAAATTAATTTTTTAGTGTCAGTATCACTTTAAAGGGGTGAATTCACGTTAACTTTTAGTATATTGTAGAAGGGCCAATTCTAAGAAACTTTTCAATTGGTCTTCATTATTTATTTTTCATCGTTTTTTAATGATTTGCAATTTTCTTCTGTTTCTTTGCAGCTTTCAAATGGGGGTCACTGACACCATCTAAAAACAAATGCTCTGTAAGGCTACAAATGTATTGTTATTGCCACTTTTTATTACTTATCATTCTATTCAGTCCATACCCTATTCATATTCCAGTCTCTTATTCAAATCAATGCATGGTTGCTAGGGGAATTTATACCCTAGAAACCAAATTGCTGACACTGCAAACTAGAGAGCTGCTGAATAAAAAGTAAATAACTCAAAAACCAAAAACAATAAAAAATGAAAACCAATTGCAAATTGTCTCAGAATATCACTCTCTATATTATACTAAAAGTTAACTCAAAGGTGAACAACCCCTTTAAGGTTATAATGCTTAACATTAATCAAAAGCTAATTTTGCTCCATGTACAGGGCACTTGGGAGATGTCTGATAGATATTTGGCCAGGTATTGTGCTGTCAGGTGAGGACGGCATGTTGATGGAGTCTTCCCCAATAGGTCGTCATAGGCCCCCAATTATGATCCGATCAGTTGGTGAAACCTTATTCATACACTTCAAAATGCCGTTCCCTCTAGTTGTGATCTTTTATCACAGTTTATGCAGAAAGACTACACACCCATTCCTTATAATACAAGACTATTGTCACACAGCTAAATTGGGTTGTTGAGAACGTGCAGAATATGTTGAGATGGTATTCCTACAGTTCTACAGTCAGTCAGCTGATGTTATCAAAGGGGTTTTTTTTTTTTACAAAGGCAGTGTCCAAAAAGCTGTGTCCATAAGATTAAGCAAAAAAAAAGTCAAAGGTTACCTAGAAAAAGATATGATAGCATTAACTCTAGAGCTCCAGCAATGCACCCTAAAGTTACCTTCATGTGCATAAAGAGCTTAAAAAAAAAACAATATAAAAATGAAAACTGGTTCATATTATTATTTATTTCTGCATTCACCTGAACACTTGTAATATTAAAACTAATCAGTAAGTTAAAAAAAAGGAAGTACAGGTATGGGATCTGTTATCCGGAAACCCGTTATCCAGAAAGCTCCAAATTATGGAATGCCCATCTCCCATAGACTCAGTTTTATCCAAATAATCCAATTTGTTTAAAATGATTTCCTTTTTTCTGTAATAATAAACCAGTAGCTTGTACTTGATCCCAACTAAGTATTATTAATCCTTATTGGAAGCAAAACCAGTTTATTGGGTTTATTTAATGTTAGAATGATTTTATAGCAGACTTAAGATATCAAGATCCAATTTACAGAAATACCCGTTATCCAAAAAACCCCAGGTCGCTAGTATTCAGGATAACAGGTCCCATACATGAAAACTGTGTCTGCACTTTAGTGTTTTTTGTTTTTCAAAGTGCTGTCCCTGGAACATCTGGTGTTCTGAGTGATATGCATGGCATACACGGACTTAATGCCAATTATTTTAATCAGACATATAAAATACTATTAAAAATGACAACATTTATATAAGGTTAAAAGCAAAATTAAAAACAATGTTGGGGTAATCAAAACAACAAACATTTCCCCAGGTTTCATATTCCATAGCAACAAATCAACTGGTCAGTTGTTTAAAAATAGACTTTTGATTGGCTGCAAATGTTACTAGACCTAAATATCCCTTAGTAGTTTAAAATACTTCAAATGACCCATGGAATAGAAGATCAGCATGAAAATTTAATTTATTTTCTCTAATGGTTTCCTCTTCAGAATAGCTTGTATTGTACAATTCCCAACAGATTTCGATGAAACGTTCAGGTTTGTCCTTCATTTGTACTGTCACAGCGTTCATTTGTCTGATGTCTACAATCGTATATAGTGCTCAGGGGCCTTCTCTCATTCAGGGATCCTTCCTGAAATCTGGATAACATTAAATAAGAAAAAACATTTAGGGGGTTATGTAGTAAAACTCTAAATTTTCTTTAATTCAATTGGGATCCAATGACTTTTTTGATGTGACGTTCCAAAAATTCGACTTCCGCTACAACTCAGATTTATCAGATCATTGGATTAAAACCAGTGTGTATCATGATGTCAAAAACAGATTTAAGAACATCTGCCCTTGACTTCTACATGACCTCAACAGGTTTGAGATGGAATACTTTTTAGCAGCTTTGGGGTATATTAATTCTCTAAACTTCTTTTCTCTAAATATTTGAGTTTTCCTCTTTTAAAACTCAACCAGAAAAATTTGAGCTTCAAAGGGGAATTAAACCTGTAATAAAACACCCTCTCCCCTGGGTAGACCCCCTCCCTCCCCCACAGGCTACCTAACTGCTTCACCCTCAGCCTACCTGCCGCCCCGGGCAAATACCCCTAATTTTTTACTTACCCCTCCTGCAGAATCAGGCCACAGGAGTTTCTACTTCCGAAGCATGTGCAGTAGTTCTGGACTGGAAATTTCATGCAATGAAAACGCAGGGCTACTAACGAAAAAGAAAGAAGATGGCGCCCATGAACTCCCGTGGCCTGAATCTGCAGGTGGGGTAAGTAAAAAATTACATAAAAAATTTAAATGAAGCAGCTAGGGGGTCTACACAGGGGAGGGGAGGGAAGGGTTTTTTTTATAGGTTGTATTCTCCTTTATTAAATAGGCCCCAATGCAATATTCTTAATTATACAGCTATTACATAGTGAATTTTAATTGTGCATAATGTAATTTTTAATGAGAGCTTGAAGGTGTTTTATTCTGTTACATGCATACTTTTGTCTGGTTGCAGATAGGGCCACTAAATGTATTCATGCATTCGCCAAACTTATAGAACATTTGTACAAAGGAACTGTTTGGAACAGTGATGCAGAGGCTGGTGATGCAAACAAGAAAGCAAAAGGTTTTAAACCTATATATATCAAATTGTTGCCTCTATAAGTCAGATATAAGTCAGATAATAGCACCACAATTTCCCCATTTTTGTATGGATTACCATTTTTTGATTATTGGTTGCTATGTGTAACTACCCAAGAGCAGACTTAGCACGTTACATTACTGGTACAAGGGGCAGCGGACTGTTATACTGTATATATACTGTATATATATATATTTATATTAATATATGTATGTGTGTGTGTGTGTGTGTGTGCACAGAGAGGCACAAACCTGCAAAATTGTTTATATATATGTGTGTGTGTGTGTGTGTATATATACTTACATTTATAGTTCAGAGGGCATTAAACAGAGTAATACAAACAAGAGATGCAATGCACATTTAAACATTAGGGGATAAATATATACTAAAATAACTTGTAAAATAAACTAGTTTAAGAGGTCAGTTAATAAACATGAAGCTCAAAAGCCACAATAATACAATAATGTCCCGAGGTTTGGATAGAAGTCAAGCAGCACTTCCAGTAGCATTGCATTAAAAGCCTTAAGTTTTAAACAAAGGGCTAAGACTGATGCTGGTCATTTTAAAAATAAAGCTTTTTCAACCTAATGCTACTGCATGTGATATGCAACTCCTATAACTGTTTTCATAGTATTTAGCAGCATGTACATGCCATGGATTATGGCACCCACTGAAAACAACAATGCATGCTAATGCTAGTAATTTAAAAGTTTTGACCAGGAATAGGAACACACAGACTTCTGATGTAATGCTGGAAGTTGTGGATCTGCAACAATAGCAGTGCCTAACTCTATACCTGGTTTGACTTATATTCTTTATAGTACAGGTATATCTGTTAGCCGGAAACCCATTATCAGTTACAGAATGGCCGAATCCTGTAGACTCCATTATAATGAAATAATCCAGATTTTTAAAAATGATTTCCTTTTTCTCTGTAATAATAAAACAGTACCTTATACTTGGATATAATTAATTGTTATTGGAAGCAGAACCAGCCTACTGGGTTTATTTAATGTTTACATGATTTTCTAGTAGACGTAAGGTATGAAGATCCAAATTGAGAAAGTATCCGTTATCCGATAAAAGGTCCCATACCTGTATGATTATAATGTTATTTTTCACAAAACCTTTGAATAGAAATAAGGATTCAATGCATTTATTTACAGTGCTTTGCTGACGTGCTGTTGATCGTTCTGGTCTCCAAACTTGGATCTGCCTTCACTCTCCAAGTCCAAGCTGTCTGGGAGAAGTTCAACACAGTTCTGGTGGCTGCCCTTAGCCATAGCCATTGCCTGTTTTAAAGCATTGATTAATCTTCCTGTGTTATGCAATAAATTATGTAAAATTATACTGATTGAGTCTATTCTTGCTAAATAGTCACTAAATAAAGGTAATTTACAGTGGAGTGTACTGGATGAAACAGATTTCTATAGAGAGTTCTGTAAACCTCAAGGTTTGTACGTTCCCCATAACAAAACTAACAAAATATTTTAAAGCAACGTTTCCTTGCTTTGTCATATTAAGTTGAACACATGATCTACAGAAGGGAACATTTACCTCTTCTGGGTTTTTTTTTTATCAGATTATACAACTTCATTATTTCATTAATTAAAAACTTTCTTTTATTGTTTCACTAAGATTGTATATAGAAATATATTAAAGGCAGAATATAAGTGTCCAAGTTTGTGTTTCCTCTTCCAAGTTGCCATATCTTTTGTTTAGAGAAAACTGTACTGGACATTTGATGAAACACACATTCATTTTACATGTACACATGTTTTCTTTCACCCTTCAGAGCTGCAAATTCTGTCCATTATTCCACTATTTGATTAATTATGTGCCTTCATTTGCATAGGTATGGGACCTGTTATGCATAGAGTTGCCACCTGGCCAGTATTTTACCGGCCTGGCCGGTATTTTTGATCCCAATGTTATTAATAGGAAAAAAGATAATTATATAGGAAGGCTGGTATTTTTTTCAAGAAAAGGTGGCAACACCAGTTATGCAGAATCCTCTGGACCTGGGGTTTTTCCAGATGAGGGATTCTTTTACTAATTTGTATCACCATACCTTAAGTCTGCTAAAAAAAATCATTTTATTTATTAATTTATGGGAAATTGCCTTCATATACTATCCAAACTGTTTGGACAGTGTGTTTCTGAATAATGAATCCCATAGCTGTATAATGTATAATCATGCTTTCTCTTTGTAAATTCACTAGCAGTTTATTTTATATAGCAAATAGTTTGCTTACTTTCTATTATCAGCAGTAACTGTACATTTTACCGCTCTGCCATCTGTGACTTGTGTCCCTAGAAAGCATTTTAGTGTCTCCTAGAGGACAGCAGTTATAATTGCATTGGTTATAATTGCATTATTTTAACTGGTTTTATACAGCTTAAGTCAAATTATAAAAATATTGCCAGCAGACATTTTCTGCTATAAACATCAACATACTTTTCAGATTCAATTCAGAATATCTAAACTCTGAAGCATATTACTTCTACTAGACTTTAATCTAATTATTATTGTTCCATCCGTTTTAAGAGACATTATTTGTGACACTTCTGAATTAGAAGCATTAATGTACAGTTAACTACAATTTGTCAAGGACACCCAGAACTGTTTCCTAGAGCAAATAACACCAAGTATTTATTTGTTATTACATACAGCTATCAGAAGTCATAATGGAATGTTAAAAAGTGAAACACTACCATCAGCCAGGGACTCATGAGAAACTCGCCTCAGGAGGCACTGGCAAATACTGCAAGTAATTTGACTTGTCAGAATCACCCTGTATGCAGCATGTTTACCTGGACAAACTATTAGTTAGTTTCACTGGGCAAGCAAGAGCCCAATGGGAGTTCAAAGTAGAATATGACATAGGTAGAGTATAATAATGATTTGTGGATTTGGCTTATGTTCCCATAGCCACGTGCCCTATTTTCACAAAGTTATGGGTATTTTAGATTTGCACAAGTCACTGTTTGTTATCCTTGATAACAGTCCTAATGTGAACCAAAACATTGCCCACAAGTGGTATGTGAAAAAGAGAGTCTTTTTGTTTCAAATCGCATACAAAAGAGTGCTGGTCCTTACCAGGGTGTCTTTCTTCTGCTAGAAAATTAGAACCATGGTATGTATCACTACTGTTGGTAAATCTATTGTATATGGACATTCTCTTTGTGGGAAATGGAGTATCAGATGGTGGGAAGAGGCTGAGACGTGGGCTTAATGGAAGGGCAGAGTAAAATGGCAATGAGGGAATGAAAGTAGCAAAAGGGAAGGGTAGAGGGAATCTGGCTAAGCAATCGGAAATTGGAGATTAGCCATACATACATACAAACATAGATAGAGAGGAGAGCAGAGGGAGCTCACAATGGGAAGACATAAAATAGTACAAAGGGGGAAAGCAGTTGAGAAATAAAGAAATTGATGAAGGAAATAAGACAAATGAAGGAAGGAAAAAGAAAAGAGTAAATGAAGGGTGAGCAAAAAATGTAAGGAGGGAGAAGAAACAATCAAATAGCAAAATGGAATTGGAGAAAAAAGGGGAGCTAAAAGGCCAGGACAAAGTGAGGTTGAGGGAGAGATAAGCGGAAAGAAAAGAGGGTAGAAGACTAAAGCTGGCAAAACATGTGCAGATTTTATTGTCTAAGCAGTGGCATAACTACCAGGGGCATGGGGGGGGGATTGCACCAGGGCTATACACTCTTGAGACCCACCTGAGCCAACTTTCCTTGAATACACCTTCATGCAATCTGGGGGGGGGGTGCACATCCTGCACATGATACCAAGGATATCCCTTGTTATAAGAAGGTTTCATTTCATGTTTTACACTGTGATAATATGGATATTATAATGATAGATAATATGATATAATTATATTATTATAATATATTTCTTCCTCTGAAGCTGTAGTACACATATACACAACAGACACATAAAATGATTTTTAAAAAGAGCTGGATGCCTTTATAAAAAGTAAGTACAGGGCTAATGTTTATACAAATATTTTCCCACCTGACATTTTGGAGTCTTGTAGAAATCTACCACCTCTGAAGAAAACTGAAGATAGCTTTAGTCAATTTTTCAACCTCTGCTAGTATCTCATTGTAGAAGGCCCTTACATGCAGGAAAAAGCCCTTACTGGGAGGAAAAAGCAGCCCTGTAGAAGGCCCTTACTGGGAGGAAAAGAAGCAGCCCTGTAGAAGGCCCTTACTGGGAGGAAAAGAAGCAGCCCTGTAGAAGGCCCTTACTGGGAGGAAAAGAAGCAGCCCTGTAGAAGGCCCTTACTGGGAGGAAAAAGCAGCCCTGGCAAAAGTATCAAAGTAGCCCATGTATTCACTTGCATGCAAATCATGATATATATTTCCAACCCCAAGGTTAACTAGAACTAGTGAGTCCATTACCATATAACCCCAGCAATATTATACACCCTATATGTTGGAACTGGCCCTTGCAACAAATATCTCACCCTCTATCACAACTATTCTATCTGATAGACTAGTGACCCTATACTTACAGTATATTCAAAATATTCCTTTGTGTGCCCCCAGCTAGACCATGTACCCATGTGTGTCACAGGGCCAAAGTGTGGTATAATTGAGGAGACTAGTCTGTCTCATGCAATTAATGCTACATATCACAGTGTTCCTTATACAAGCTGAAGTGATTGTTCTGAGCATGGATCCTCCTGTTACCAACATACCTCTCATAAGCATAAGGGATTGGGTATATAGCAAACAACTCTAATATTACTAACTGAAGTTGGTCAGAATTCCTGGTTCCTCCCATATGCCAGTACAGGCACGAGTACTAACAAATGCAGGCATTGGCTTAGCTGTTGCTGGCTATAATGGACAGCTCATTTACATTTCTAAAGTGATTGGATCATTTACATATTAAAGACAGACCTAATTTGCATTTTTAGGTGAGCAGACCATTTAAATTTTAAAGCAAGTGGCCTATCAGGCATTTGCCTGAACCCACAGATTGCCAGTCCAGGCCTGCTTACATGTGTAGTGGAAACTTCAGAGGGGTCATGAGGGGTCATTTTGTTTACCAATTTTATGATCATAACCCTGTTTTTGAAAATATATGCACTTTCACGGATACTAAAATGTGCATTAATCAATCCCCTTTCTTTTTTGTATGCTTGCAGTTAATTTGGCCAGATAAGTCACGCATCAGTTGCATTTATCTATTGTTTCTTAGCCTTGGAGTGATCCCGCAATTTTTTAAATATTTATTTAAAGGCATACGGGGGGTCACTTATAAAGTTCGCGCAGCGCATAATTGTTCGCAAATAGTAGTTTTGCCCATGCTTTTTCCTGAACGCTAAAATATTGCATTACTGTGCCCGTCTTTACGTTTTTTGCGAATTCGCATTGTGAATGAATTTTCGCAAACAAGACGGGTCTTTGCGTGAGTACAGGCACATTGCGAGGTTGTTTTGCATGAAAATAGTGTTAAAAGTAACTTAAATTTGCAATTTCCTAAAAAGTTTTGCGAATATTTTCTCCGCCAGCAAAGTTGTGGCACAGAGTGTTCGCAATTCGTGATTTTTGTCATATTTAAAAAGCTCCTATAGACATTCGCAATGTGAAAAACAAATTCGCAAATCTGTTTGCACACTCTTATTCAGCTTTATAAATATAACCAGGCGCAGGCATATTTATTCACTCTGCGAATCAATCTGCCCTGCGCGAAGTTTATAAATGACCCCCATGGACTGTTACACCATGCTGCTTCCAGGCACAGTGCCCTACAAGCACTAAGATCATACATTTAACAATAAGCATGAATGTCTGCAACTCTCATACGATAAAATTATTTCCTTGAGCAAAATTGCAGTTGATAAATCATATGATTTTTGATGCGTGTTGTTTGTTTACAAAGACTTCCTCAATATACATTTTTAATGTTAAAAAGCATGGCCCACCCAAACCCAGAACACAAAGCTGGTGCCTTCTTTGTCTCCTTCTCTTAAATAAAAAATACAGGGGGTCTCTTTCCAAGTAATTGAAATTGCACAAAAAATGTAGTGAGGGACTATCTTGCCCTACTACAACCAATAACCATGAGAATTTTCATTTATTGAAGCATAAGAAACTCTAACTCACACATTAACAAATAGCTATATTTTGGATTTAGTTTGGATTTATTTGATCAAATTTTAGCTCACCAGATAAATTAAATTTTGTTTGTCGGGTGTGGTGGCCAGTTTTTGAAACACTCCTTAACTATTTTACTTACAACAGATGTCCAGGGCAAATATATTGTCAGTATTGTTTTTTAACATCTGCCTTAGTTAGATAAGAATAGACAACACAGAACCAACAGTATCTAAAAAAAAAATGCTGCTCTGTCTTGCAATCTAATGGTGGGTGGGTCAAATAACTACACATCATTTGTGTGTTTGCCTCAAAAAAGAGGGAATATTGTCCTCTTCTTTAACCCTTTTCTTCCAGTGAACGTGTCTTCTTGTAATGTGTCCAAAATATTCAAAACTGTCTTATTTGTGCTTCAATAGGATTCTGCCCTTTTTTTGTATGCATATGGGCTGAATAAATCAAATTCACTTATTTTTTCACTATTCAGCAATGTGCCACTGGTTTTTTTTTATGTATGGAAGTTGGACCTGAAGGGCAGGTGACGGTTGTCCAGTTTGAGCACCTGTTACCCTACTTAGGGTTGTTTGGGCAAAGGTCGAGCGCTCCACTCTTTGTATATCAATAGGATTCTGAGACATTTGCTCAAGGATCCTTTGTTTGTGTTCCTAGTCTTCCAAAATATTCTCAAACGTCTATGACTGGAAAATTCACAAAGTAATATCATGTAATTTAAAATATATTTTAGGTCTTTAATTTCTTATTCTAAGTTCCAATCTGCATCTCAACTGCAGGTTTTTTTCCAGGCAGGTCTGGAGTTAAAACAGGACCTGGCATGGTACAAAGCCCCCCCCCCGCCCCCACACAGGCCCACTAAATGATGACTTTCTATGGCATCTTACACCAGCCCCTCTGGCATTTGCCCAAACCCACAGATTATTAGTCTGGGCATGTGACCCAGTAAGTCAAAAGCTGCAAATAATTGGCTGACAATACAATATAAAGTGCACCTGTTGGAGGAAAATAATTTTCCTGCCAGAGTTGAAGGATAATAAAACCCACACTCTGGTTTGGGGGAAAAAATACTATTTTGTGTGTGTGTGTGCTTTGGGAGGGATAGTGCTAGCTACCATAATTTTTTCACAAGATAGTATTGATTCCCCAAACCAATGTGCAGGCTCTCTTCCATCAGTGTGGGGGGGGGGGAACAAATTTATGCTTAATAAGTTTCCTTTCAGCTGCAAACATGGCCGAAACTGCAGTCTGCAGTATATTGGTCTGTATATGGGGCTCAAACTCAGTTAGTGTGAATCACTTTAAATGCATTTTACAAAAATGTATGTGTTCGTACCACATTTTGGCCACAATATGTAAGCTCATGTGCTACATCAGGGTCTTTAATTTAACATGAGCCCTACACAGCCTACTATGTACTAAATGATAAATATTTACCTACATTTTTGTGAAATGTATCTAAAGGGATTCACACAGGCTGAATTTGAGCACAGCTAGTCTTTTCCTCTCTTTTGTATGTGCAAGAAATGGCCATATATAATATGTTGTATAAATATTTGTAGCAGCTGGTCCACACCAGTAGGTTAGTCCAAGCACTGTTAAAAGTAGCAAGCTGGTTAACGCTACATTGTGGGTTATGTTTTTTCATAAGACAATGAGGTATTAACATTTTACATTTCTATTGTGGTTGTTTGTTTTCTTGGTTTACTGTTTGGTTTATATGTTGGTACCAGGGTATTGCCTTATGTTTGCACTGCATCTATATGTGGAATAAACTACTGGAATGTATTTTAGAGTATTTTAGTGTATAATGTATTTCTAGGGGAATGTAATAGATGCGTCGGTAACGCAAAAATTATTCGCAATGCAAAAAGTTAAGCCTTAGTGCGAACAAATTTTGCTTTGTGCAAATGCAATATACCTTTTGCGACCCCGAAAACTGTTTAACGACCATTTCCGCCAGCGGAAGGCCGTTTGCAAATTTTATACTTTGTGCTGTCAATGTAATGAAACTTCTTACTGAAAACGTTGTTGTGTTTGCTCCAAAAGATTACAACACCTTCAAGCACTTCTTAAGAGTGCACAATTAAAATTCACAATGCAAACAGTTTAAGGAACAATATTACATTGCGAGATGTGGATTTTTAATCTTATTGATGCGTATTCTTTTGCTCTTTAGCATTGACCAACTTGAAATAAGCACCTTAGATGCAGTTATTTTGAGATTTCCTGAAATATGTTTAATTTTTCTTCCGATATTTTGTTTATGCTCAGAACTCAAGTGTGCTGAGCACTGGAATAATTTAATGTAATTGATTCCTGTTCCAAACTTGAGACTTATGTTGCTCTTTGGACATGCTGAAAATCCTGGAGCAGCCAGTGATCAATTCATGAAACTCCCTGTCCATTTGCTATGGAATTTTTTACTTACTGCAGCTGGGTAGATGCAGACAAAAATATATAGATTATTACACAGCATCTCTTTAAAAAATATACACATTACTATTCCTCTTTATACGCATGTTCAGTTCAGAAGTTCCGTGAGATGACACTTTCATGATAAGCATTTTGGAAAACTAAAACTTTTAATATTTTCTTCTTTTTAAAAAACATTCATTGCCACGCTTCGATTCATAGCCAAAAAATGCATTAAGGCAAAATAATTATAGTATATCTACAATGGGTGTGTTTGTACACTTTTTTCAAGTATAATACATTAACACTGTGATAAAATATTAATTGCTTGAACAGTGCTATCTCTGCACGCTTGTCATGGCATCAGCCTGCTTGTTAGTGATATCTGGCTACACAAAACATTAAACAAAGGCGTTTTGTTTTTTGCCTTTATTTTTTTTGTTGTTTTTTTATGGTGGTTTTCAGTTAAAGTTTTTTTTCCGTCTATAACTCGATCAATTCGAGTATTCAAGTTTTTCCCCTGATTGCATTCCACTGAGTTTTTTACATTTGGGTTTTTTTGTAAATAAGCAAACATTCGAGTTGTGATTTTACTTGAAGTAGAGAAAACCTCACAAACTCGTCCTTTGATAAATAACCCCAGAAGTTTGCTAAAATTCATTTAAACATTAAATAAACCAGATAGGATGGTTTCCCACATATAAGGATTCATTATATTTTAGTTAGTATCAAGTGCAAGGTACTGTTTTATTATTACAGAGAAATAAGTCTGTGGGAGGTTACTTTCCTGTAATTCTGAGCTTTCTGGATAACAGCTTTCTGGATAATGGATTCTACATCTGTAAATTGCTATTATATTTCATTAGCCTAGTGGACATTTCAACCTACCATCTTGTAAATGCTATGTTTATACTGTGTTTGATGACTTAAACACTCTTAAAATAGACAGTAGGATGTACAGGTATCCTTATTATAATATAGATATATGAGTGTGTCTGTGTATATATAACATGGCACTATATATATAAATATATATATATATATATATTCAGAAAAAATTATTAAGTAAACAATAGCACAGAGTGAATTCTTTCATACTGAACAATATAGTTCTTTAGTAGTTAAGAAACTATGTTAGCTTAACAATTCTGAATGCTACATAATACAATTAATTTTTATTTAAAATTAATCAACATTAATAATTAGAATTTTCCAGCAATTGCAATTAAAAAAAAAAAAACAATTGAATTCAATGTGTTTTGCGTGGATCCTTCAAACACTTAATTATTTTATGTGACGAACCGAATTTTTTCTCGAATACTCTCTGTCTACTGATAAGTGCGACAAAATCCCTATTTTCATATTTTTATAAAGAATCAACTTTAGAATTTAAGAACTATATTACATGCCACACCTACATAAGATATAATAGTTTTAGGTAAAATGTTTGTTTTGAAGTCAGTAGGGTCCGAGTTGTAAAGGAGGGTGGAGGAATGAAAATATGACACAGCAGAAATGCACACTGGGCGTGACTCAGCATGGCCATATAAAGCAAAGCCAACATCTCCAAGGGATAGACGCCTCTTACTTCTCACTTTTGAAGTCTTAGCAGCAATTCCCATCTACAGCCACCATGGTGCACCTGACAGCTGATGAGAAATCCGCCGTTAACGCCGTATGGTCCAAGGTCAGCATTGAAAATGATGGCCATGATGCCCTCACCAGGTGACTGAAACATTTCTAATTCTGTAAAATAGTTTTATTTTAGGGGTTAATTTAAAATTAACCATTTACATGTTTGCTCAGCCAGATGACCCTAGATGGTCTAGCACTATGACAACCAACATTTAAATGTTGCAGTATCTGTTAGTTGCTACACTCCTGCTGCTCCAGGAGTGACAAAATACACTGATATAAAGGGGGTTGTCTGATACTGTATATTAAATATTGCATTGAGAAAGTATTCAGTATAAATAAATGTATTTTTTGTTAATGTAAATATTTCAGTACTATTTAACATTGCTTAAGCTAATTATAACTCATCATTTTCAAATGATTTAACATTTCTACAGGCTGCTGGTTGTCTATCCCTGGACCCAGAGGTATTTCAGCAGCTTCGGAAACCTCTCCAATGTGGCTGCCATCTCTGGAAATGCCAAGGTTCATGCCCACGGCAAGAAGGTTTTGTCTGCTGTTGATGAAGCCCTCCACCATGTAGATGATATCAAGCACTTCCTTTCCAGTCTGAGCAAGAAACACGCTCAGGAACTCCACGTGGACCCAGAAAACTTTAAGGTATGCCTTATAACATTATATGTTTCTTAGGCAGACTTTTCTTAATTACAATATAGAACCATTAAACACGACTCTGTATGAGAAGAGATTCCAGTCATGAAGTGTCTCCAGTAATTATTTCATAACATAAAGTACACTAGTATAGCTAACTATATTAATCATTGAGTTCAGTGTACTTTAGGTTAAAGTCAAAGATCTGATTGGTTTCTATGGTTAAGCTGCTGTGTTAGGAAATCAGCCCATTAGTTTTTCATACTAAAAGGGAACCATTGCTCATTTCCATATAAATGTAGTGGACTATTAAAAAATTGCTTTTGACAGTTAGGTTTGGATTTCTTTTCTTTTATTTGTTGAGACAGAATGGTTTCTTTATGGTCAGGCAGGTTCAGTTTAATTTAATTCAATGGATTATATTTTGTAACAGGGCCTTTCCTTTAATGCACACATATACACAATTGTTCTGCAGAAATTTAATGAGACATAGTTTGCTTTTTATGTATGCTTGCATCTAAAATATACTCCTGGATTTAAAATGTTTTCGCTAAACTGCTTCACAGCTAAGGTTTCCTTTAACATATATTTTGAATAAACGTTATTATTTGATATGTGTGTAATGCACCTTATTTACATGAGTATAATTGCTTATTTATAAACAGTGGGCAAATTTGCACCTGAGCAGTAGCCCATAGCAACCAATCAGTGGCTAGCTTTTTTCAGCTAGCTGCAGGTTGAACAAGAGCAAGCATTAGATTGGTTGCAATGAGCATGTGCAAATTTGCCCACTGTTTATACATGAGCCTAATTATGTGTTAAAGGAAGGAATAAAGGAAGGCTTTTTTTTAATTGTCATTTTTTTTTACCATTGCAATATGGCTAACTGATGTTTTTCACTTTCACAGCGTCTAGCTGATGTGCTGGTTATTGTCTTGGCTGGCAAACTGGGAGCTGCCTTCACTCCTCAAGTCCAAGCTGCCTGGGAGAAGTTCAGCGCTGGCCTGGTGGCTGCTCTTAGCCATGGCTACTTCTAAAGAATTTTGTTCCATGCAAAGTCCAACAACTGTTTGTCTGTGACAAAGACAATTTAATAACTGCACATTAAGTGCATTTCTTATTGTCAATAAAGCTTTCTTGTCAAACTTCTAAAAGAATGAGTTGTTCAATTACCTCAAGTAGAAGTAGAACACGTGTTTACAAAATGTAAATTATTTGATGCCAAAATGCAATTTATTTTTATAATGGTGGTAAGATATGAGATTGCTATCAGATATTTAAACTCTGAGGGAACCTATATTAATGGGCGTTTTCAAAATACCTAATGTAATAATTTCTGAAATCTTATTACACATAGAGTTATTCAATAAACTCCAAATGCCGAAAATCTGAAAAATGTGTGATTTTTTTTTAATAAAGTACGACTTTTTAAAAAATCACAAATTTTTCAGATTTTATTAAACTCAGAGGATTAAAAATACGATAATTAAAATTCGGCATCTCAGGCCTGGAAATCTGAGGTTTTTTTAATGCAAAGCAAACTTTCGGGAAATTTTTTTATAATAAATAAGCCTAAAAAACCTGAGTGGATAAGCTCGGAGTTTGTATCAACAAATACTGAGATAAATTCTGAGGTTGATAAATAACCCCCACAGTGTAAACTTAATGACATTTGATTCACAAATCACCAACATCACTCTATCCTCAACATTCTAAAAAAAAATTCACAGCAGTTTCTATATCACTGCTAAAATGCACATACTATTCTTTGCTAAATCTAGCTATATATATAGATCCATAATAGATGCTGAAGCACACCAGGATTATTCAAAATTATAACTTGTTTTATTGGATTGACGTTTCTGTCCTCCCAGGGACCTTTATCAAGAATGATGATAAATGAATGATAAAGGTCCCTGGGAGGACCTAAACGTCAATCCAATAAAACAAGTTATAATTTTGAATAATCCCAGTGTGCTTCAGCATCTTTTATGGATATACATTTTCTTTGAATTGCACCCAGGTCACACACACACACATATATATATATATATATATATATATATATATATATATAATATATATATATATAATATATATATATATTCCCCTTAGCACCTACTATCTGTTTGCTATTTAGTTGCATTGTTTGCAAGATGGCATGAGTAAGCTAACAGAGCCATCATGGCAGTTTGTACCTGCCACCTACTATATGTTACAGCATATAACTGTTTCTTAAAAATACACAGCATTATATAGCAAATGAATAGCATACAATTCATAAAAACCAATGAGGAACATTTGGATTAATAAAGGCAAATTCTAAGGAATGTATCCACATTTAACCAAATGTTTTTAAAACCTGTTAGCTGGTGATCCTTGAAACGTTGTTATGCTGCTATGGAAAGGATGGGTAAGCTTTTTGGTAATTGAAGAGGTAAAGAAGAATGCAAGGATTGAGGAATCACTCAAGAGCTCCAAATAGATGTATAGGCCTGAGCAGCCTGATTATGGCTTTATTGGATTCACCTTCAGCCTGCAGGGCTTGAACTCCCAAACACTTCTACTGTATGCAAGGTACTGACTGTTATTCACCTATTGCTTTATGGCCAAAGCTCAGTTTGCTATGTTTCCACAAGTGCCCCTGTTCTTTTTGCCATGCAGAGCAAAGGGGAGTTATTTTTCAAATACAGTAGAACCCCCATTTTACGTTTTTCAGGGGACCAGAAAAAAATGGTGTAAAATAAGGGAAAACTTAAAATCAGGAAAATGTATTATGCATAATATATAGGTGGGACCACAAAACAACAATGTAAAATGAGGGAAAACTTAAAATCAGGGGATGTAAAATGGGGGTTCTACTGTATTACTATACTATATATTTCTATTATACGCAGTATCTATACTGCATATATATACTATACTATTTTAAATATTTGCTGCTATTGCATTTACTGTAGTAAAAATACAAGTTGAAGTTCCTGCCATTTAAAATATGAATGCTCTGAGCATCTCTGAAGTTCATCAGTGTTATTTTGTTGAAGTTAATCAGTGTATTTATACTAGGTACATTTCTACAGTTCTATGCTGCAGCAATGCACAATATTATTTATATGCGTAACACCACTACAATCTGTGGTCCTTTTAAATAGAAGTTATAACCTATAATATTGCAGGTCTTTATAAAGATAAATGATTCAACAGTGGTACAATTTTGCTGCTATGTAGCATATTAATAAAGTTAATACCTGCATTACATTTTTACTGTAGTGTTACATTGCTGCTATTTAGCATTAAATGGTGGTTCATCTTTAAGTTAACTTTTAGTAGGTTATAAAATGCCCTATTCCTAGGAACTATGCAATTGGATTTCATTATTTTCCATATTTTTTCTGCCTCTTTCCAGCTTTCAAATGGAGGTCACTGACCCCAACTGCAAAAAATGAATGCTATGTGAGGTTACAATTTGTTACTTTTCTTTCTATCTAGGCACCCTACTATTCATATTGCCATCTCATGTTCAAACTACTGCCTGGATGCTAAGATAAATAAGACCATAGCAACCAGATAGCTGCTGAAATACCAAATGGAGAGCTGAACGAAAACACCATTAAAATGAAGACCAATTGCAAATTGTCTCAGAATATCATTATCTACATTATATTATTTAACAGTGAACTACCACTTTACCATTTTGTGTATCCCTGTAGAATGCCACTATAATAGTAATTACTTGGTGACATTCAATACATACAACTGGATATAACTGCAACACTACAGTGTTATTTTGCCGCTATATAGTATATAAATGCTGTGTAAGTCCAAAGTAGAGTGACTGTGGCTCCTGTTGCAGAGGCAAAAATTTGTACTAAAACTTGGAATTTTGGATATATCCCATGAGTGAATGCTGGCATGGACAGCCAAATTAAACTTTTAATACCTAAATACTTTAATTTTATTTTTGTGAATCTCCATGGTACAAAGACACTCCTGGTGGGAAAGGTCTCTCTCTCTCTTATATCTCTATATATATATAATTTTACAGGTATGGGATCCATTATCCAGAAACCCGTTATCCAAAAAGAAATTATGGACTGCCCGTCTCCCATTGACTCCATTATAATGAAATAATCCAAATTTTTAAAAATGATTTACTTTTTCTCTATAATAATAAAACAGTACCTTGTACCTGATCCAAACTAAGATATAATTAATCTGTATTGGAAGCAAAACTAGCCTAGTGAGTTTATTTACTGTTTACATAATTTTATAGCAGACTTAAGGTATGAAGATCCAAATTATGGAAAGATCCGTTATCCGGAAACCCCAGGTCCCGAGGAATCTGGATAACAGGTCCCATACCTGTAGTATGATAAGTAGCAATGACATTTTCATGTGTTTGCTTTTTTCATAGGTTAGCACAGGGGTGCCCAAAAGGATGATCACGATCTAGACCTTTAGCTGGTGATCAGTAGATCTTAAGACTCTGTCAACAAGCAGCTTGTCTAAATCACCCTCCTGTTTCATGCTTTTCATTCAGATATTTATTATATTAAGGTACATAAGAAATAAAGGTTTGTTAAATATAGCAAAATACATTTTACCATAAATCAATATTTAAGAAATATTTTCCAGTTAACGGAATGATAACAATGCTTTTATGGATGTAGATCATAATGGGACAACATCACTAAAAAGTAGACCCCACTTTAGTAAAGTATGGGCACTCCTGGGTCAGAACATCTCTGCTTGGTTGTCATTCTTGGGAAACGTGTCCCTGACCAAATTATTGACATAAAGACTGACCATCTAGACTGAAATGTCTGGAGAAGGACTACTAACGAATTCCCAAATGTCAAATACTTTTGCCTACTCTGAAGCTGAAATTGCATAAGTTCTGGCATTAGCTCTATTTGGAGCAAACACTGACAAAGAATTCTACAACCAATTACTGAATTGCCTAGGAAAGAGTTGACTTCCCACAGCTCAACACTTGTTGAGTACATTAAAACTAAAAAGAATCCCACGTGGTTTAAGAGCAAACTTCACTCCCCTTGGTTGCATTAATAATAAAGACTTTATTACTAAATGGGAAGGAATCTGGAATAAAGCCAGCCTTGATGTGATGGTCCTTACAGTCGAGTACCTGCAACCAGAAATCCTCAAAACCAAGCAGGAAATAACAGCACTGAAAGAATCCACTCGACTAAATACACAGAATACCTTAGAGTATGAAAAAACTCAGAGATATTGCCACCAATATTGAAAAATTAAAGAGAGAGAGATAGTGGCGAGGAAACTAAAGAAATTTGAGTGTGACGACACACCTGATTACACTTCTGGATCAGTTTACAACTGGGAAGGCGGTTCTCCACGGCAGCAGAATCGCTTTTGGAATTTTGGACTGCTGAGACACTGTCAGGATCCCAGAGCTCCCCGGACACGCTACCCGAGCCGGACTCCTCCCACTTACAGCTCAGAGAGCCACACAGGTGAGCGCCGCAGCTCAGGATCTGAGCGAGGTGCCAACAGCTCCATTGGAACACAGATTCCTTTTTTAGGCGCAGGAAGGAAGTACGGGCAGAGAGAGCAGGAGTGGCAAAGGGGGTACCCGGAGAGGAAATCCCAAAGCAGACGAGCACATAGGCAGTTCTTCCAGCCCCATTATACAAGGTAAAAGGTCTGGTAATAAATTTATCAGATCATATGCTAATTTCAGCGGAACGCTCTGTATTAAATAAAGGGTTGGGCTATATACCCACCCACGGGAGTGACTTTTTCAACTGGAAAATTTACTTTTACAAATCTATAAGACACTTGAAATTGAAAATGTGTTTCATGAATAAGGACAATGATTCCATTAAGGAACCCACCCATAAAAGTGAATCTCTTAAGACAAAAATGTGAATGAATGAAGCCATGAACCCCTGGCCATTATTGACACAGTATTGGGAACACCAGAGGCTGGGCTGATTAATGCAACACACCCATGGATGCCTGTATTTGGCATACTCCCCAAAGTGCATAAGAGGGTTGACAAACCACCAGGGCGACCTATATATTATCTGGGATGGGATCCATACTCCAACCACTGTCCCAATATGTTGATAACTTCCTACAAAACATAGTTGAAAAAATTCCACAGTGCTTAAAAGACACAACACATTTTTTAAAAAAACTTACACAACATTGACACTATAGACCCCGAGTGGATATTGTGTAGCATTGATGTGCAATCACTATACACCTAAATCCCCCATGATGAGGGAATGCAATACATGGAAGAAATGCTACTATCAGAGTCAATTACACACCATAAGGTTTATTTCTTACTTGACTTGATGGCCCTGGTCCTCAAAAAAACTACTTGACAAATACTATATACAAACACAGGGGACAGAAATGGGCAGTAATTTAGCTCCTCGCTATGCTAATATCTTTAAGTGCAGACTTGAAAAAAGATTGATTCAAGAAAAAAACTGTCAATACCAATATTGCATGTTACTACAGATATGTGGATGACATAGTCATCATTTGGAAATCCATTGAAACTAATCTTTTGAGTTTTTTAAATATCTTCATGAACAACACTCCACTATCAAATTTACTGCTGAATACAGCAAAAACAGCATCCAGTACTTTGATGTAAAAATCAATAACTCAAAAGGAAAGTTAACTACTGAACTATACAGTAAGCCACTTGAAAGAAATAACCTACTGTGGCCTGATAGCTTCCATGCACCCAACACCATAAAAGGGATTCCCAAAGGACAGTTTTTACGGGTCAGGAGAATTCCCTCTGGTGATGAGAAATACCTTGAGGCCTCCCTCAAATTAATTGAGAGTCTATAAAAAAGAAATATTATATAATTTACGTGATGAGATACTATCCATACCCAGGTTAAAACTGTTGAAAGAAACGGAATATGGGGTTTTCAGCAGACAAATTGATAAAATCATTAGAAAACAATGGTCGGTCTTAGGACAGGATCACAAATTTGGCTATATAAAGAAAAGCCATTTTTTTCACATAAAAGAAGTAGAATTATCTATAATCGTCTGGTCAGAACAGATATTTGCGCATAAAAGATGACCAACAGATTCCTTAGCACCTCTAAAAATGGCACGTTCCCTTGCTTGCACTGTGAGTGTTGCAATTCTATTATTAATGGGAAACTGTCATGGGAAAACATGTTTTTTTTTTTTTTTTTTTTAAACACATCAGTTAATAGTGCTGCTCCAGTAGACTTCTGCACTGAAATCTATATTCAGTTTTCAAATCTGACATGGGGCCAGCCATTTTGTCAATTTCCCAGCTACCCCTGGTCATGTGACTTGTGCCAGCACTTTAGGTGGGATCTGCTTTCTGGCAGGCTGTTGTTTTTCCTTCTCAGTGTAACTGAATTAGTGTCAGTGGGACTTGGTTTTTACTATTGAGTGCTGTTCTTAGATCTACCAGGCAGCTGTTATCTTGTGTTAGGGAGCTGTTATCTGGTTTCCTTCCCATTGTTCTTTTGTTAGTCTGCTGGGTGGGGGAAAGGGAGGGGGTGATATCACTCCAACTTGCAGTACAGCAGTAAAGAGTGATTGAAGTTTATCAGAGCACAAGTCACATGACTTGGAGCAGCTGGGAAATTGACAAAATGTCTAGCCCCATGTCAGATTTTAAAATGAAATATAAAAAAATCTGTTTGCTCTTTTGAGAAATGGATTTCAGTTCAGAATTATTCTGGAACAGCACTATTAACTGATGCATTATGAAAAATAATTTTCCCATGAGAGGATCCCTTCAAAGGAGACTAAAACACACACCCACTGAATGGCAACAAGATCCCTGTACAACAGTACTTTACATGTAATACAGATTGGGTAGTGTATGCACTAAAATGTCCATGTGGGATGATCTGTGTAGGACAAACTTCACGTAATGTAAAAACACATATAGGAGAACACAAGAGATCCATAAGTGTTTTTGATCTGACTGAAAGGAAAACACAGACAACTGTAGGCAGACACTGTAATATTGCTAAACACAATGCTGCCAAACTTAGATGCATGTTTCTAGAACATATTGAGAGACCAACACAAGGCTGTGATAGAAAGAAACTTTTATTACAATGCGACCAATGAGGCGTGGAGCCTGAAATGTTTCTTATAAATGTCTTTAGAATATGTACAAATGTTTTCTATAAATGTTTTCTACAACTGCTAGTTGTGAGAAACAATAATACCATGAGATGAACTAATACTATATATGTTTTCTACAGCTGAAATACTACTCGATGATTTTGTGAAGTACGGACTGAGTTACTGATCTGGTGAGAACCACTTTACTATGTATAATACTGCTAATTTGTGACACTACTTGAATACAAGAAAAAAGACTGTTGTTACTAGTGGATAGATGGCAACATAGTATCCATTTGTAAGAAATTGCAAATTGAAATGTAAATGTTTGATGCATTATATTCATTGGCCACAAGATGGAGCGGAGGAGAGGATGGAGCTGTAACGGTCACAGTTTTTTCACAAGATTGTAACTTACACCAGAGGAAGGACCTATTTGGTCTGAAACATGTATTGCTACAATAAAACTACATTCACATTGAAAGGCTCTCCAGTTCCTTTTCCTACTACATAATGTCAGCGGAGTTGATTTCAGCTGAAAAATTTGGGGTGGATTGTAAATTGTACTCATCTTTATTAATATGCCCTTTTGTGATATTTGTAAAACTGAGCACCATCCATCTGCCACTAGGCTCCCCAGCTCCTAGTAAGATTCCTAATTAATACAGTCTTCATTTATATAGGTCGACTTCTCTCAGGGGTGATCCTAGCCCCTTTTATGGCACTGCAGGGGGCCCAGGGAGGTCCTCTGAATCCAGTTTGCTAGCAGAGAAGAGTAATTTGTTCTCTGTACAAGAAGAGCCAAATTTCCGGTTGGAAAAGCTGCTGCTCGAGACGAGTTTCTCTCCTGAGACAATATTAAGGTCAAATTGGTGGGTACCACAGTACAGTCAAACATCAAGAATGTGTGTTATGAAAAAGAAATGTATGTGTGTTATGAAAAAAAGTTTTTTTACGATTGGTTATCTTTACTTCAAAAGGATGACCAAATGCAGTTCTTTTCTCCTTGGCTTGACTTTTTTCTGATAAAATGTTTCTATAGCCAGTCAGGGGTCCCCAGACCCTTTTACCTGTGAGCCATATCCAAATGTAAAAAGAGCCAGGGAGTTACAAAAGCATGAGAAAAGCTTCTATGGGTTATCAAATAAGCATGGTATGCCTATTTGTTAGTCTCTGTGAATCTTCAGAGGAGGAGGTTCTATTTGGGAATATGCTTGCCTCTTTATGTCACTAAAACTTGTTTCAAAGCCACAAATGTAAAAATGAGCACTTGCCTTGAGGTCATTGGGAGCAGCTGCAAAAGGGGTCGGTAAGTAACATGTTGCTCATATGCCACTGGTTGGGGACTACTTCTATAAATCAACCCACATGAGCACACAGTCAAATTGTTGGGTGCAGGGCCCACCGAGAGGCCCCCAGAGGCCTCCACTGTGCCCCCCACACCCCCCTACAGGGGCCACCACCACCACTTGCCGGGGTGGTGGTGGCGGGGAGAGATCAGAGGCCTGCGGGAGCACCGGCAAGGTCCAGGTCTGGGCTGCCAGGGCCCACCAGGTTATTTACCAGTGTCCTGCCGGCCCAGTCCGACCCTGAATGAGCATACAAGGAAGTTTTTAAAAAATAAAGACTTTTTGGTTAAAATATGCATGGAGTTGAGCAGAAATTAAAGCTGTCAGAAGACTGAAAAGTTTTAACTATAGTTTCACTTGGAACAAACAAAAGCAGGGACATCTATTTTATGTAGGTTTTAATTTGTCAAGGGAAATAAAATACAATCATGCGATTAATATTTTTGTGTAAAGTGTGTTTTTGTTAAATGTAAATGTTCGAGATATTTTATTTTCACAAAGTTAATTAGGAATCTGATTTTGTGTAACAGCTGTCTAAGAAGTTGTAGGTTATAGAGAAAAGTTTCTCCCAGGATTTACAGTGCTCTGGAGTAAAATCTGTTCCAAGGGCTTCTTTGAAGACCGTCAGTATTACCAGAAACAGCAACTGTAAATTGAAAAAAATATATATTAACATTACAGAAACAGAATTTAGTTTTAACAGGCATATTTTCAACTGTGAATCATGCAAGGGACTTATCAGTATTAACTAAGTCCCCCTAAGCCACTCGACTTCTACAGCATTTACCCTGTTCCAGTGTGTAAATGTTCAATAAGGCTAGCAAAAGCTAAGCCTCCCAAACCTTTGACACCTAACAAAAAAAACCACTGTGGAAATAACACAAAACAAACCTCCCCTTTGTCAGAGAAGTGCGGGGGGGGGGGGGGGGGGGGGGTCACTGCAGAACACACACCACAGACTCCTTCTATCATGGCTGTAGATCCAGTTCCTGCAAGGCTTTACCGGGACTTTGAGGAGCCGCATCAGAACGTGATGACGTTAGAGAGTTCTGAATGAATGAACTGTTTTTCTGTTATATTTACAGTATATGAGGCCGAGTCCTACTGCTGACTCGGGAGGTAATCACCCCCACTACTAAGTGGTAACCTTTAGCAAATAAATCTTATCTTTTTTTAACATATGCTGTTTTATCTGCTTCAGCCTCACCTGTAGGGTTGCCACCAAGCCGGTATTGGCCAAGGCCGGGGCCGGTATTACAAATTTACCGGCAATGTTGCTGCTGGTAAATCTGTAATACACCCATTAAAGACCCCTGGCCCACCCAAACCTTGGGTCGGGTTGTGGCCCCACCCCTTTTACATCACAACATGCCCCCTTTTACACCACAGCACGCCCCTTTCTTCCCACCCCTCACTACTGCAGGTAAAAAATGTTTTCAAAGGTGGCGACCCTACTCACCTGCCTCCCAAAACACTACTTTATCTACACTAATCCTATAGCCCCTGTTTAGTTATGGCTGCAACTTCTAATAGCATTAACTCTTTTATTGCCCTAATTAGCTGTGCTATTTTTTTAACCTATAATTTTTCCTGAGGTTATTATGTGTTCTGATTATGCCTACAATCAGTATTGCATTTATCCAGCTTCGGGTTTTATGGCTATTATGCATGAAATGTATGCTGCTTTTCTCCAGTTTTGGGGGGAATATTATAGATGGATTTGACATTGATTTTATCCTACATTGTTTTCTGGGGAGCTTAATAAACAGGCCTGGATTTGTGGAAAGGCCACCTAGGCCCCAGTGGCAGGATTTTAGGGGGCGGCATGCTGCTCAGCCACACGCACATTGCTTCAGAAACACTGGGAATACGCAGGAGATACAATAGTTTTTTTAATTTCCCATGCAAATAAAGGGCAGAGTATGGGGGCGACGAACGGCAGTGGGCCTAGGGGCACCCGCTATGTAAATCCGGCCCTGATAATAAATGAAACGTGTACAGCATTTATTGCATCCAATATTCAAGGGGCAATATGCAGGAAACTGGCAATCCATTTACCTTAAAGGGAAACTCTCATGGGAAAACATGTTTTTTTTAAATGCATCAGTTAATAGTTGTGCTCCAGTAGACTTCTGCACTGAAATCCATTTCTCAAAAGACCAAATAGATTTTTTTATATAAAATTTTTGAAATGTGACATGGGGCTAGCCATTTTGTAAATTTCCCAGCTGCCCCAGTCATGTGACTTGTGCCAGCAGTTAAGAAGGGAACTGCTTTCTGGCAGGCTGTTGTTTTTCCTTCTCAATGTAACTGAAGGAGTCACAGTGGGACATGGGTTTTACTATTGAGTGCTGTTTTTAGATCTACCAGGCAGCTGTTATCTTGTGTTATGGAGCTGTTATCTGGTTACCTTCTCATTGTTCTTTTGTTAGGCTGCTGGGTGGGGGAAAGGGAGGGGGTGTAGGGTTGCCACCTTTCCCTGTGTCTAAAGCCAGACAGGGGGGTGGTCCCATGACGTCACGGGGCGGTCCTGTGCCATCAGTGGGCGGTCCTGTGACGTCACGGGGTGGAGCTATGACGCCGCGATCGCCAATTGGCCGATCGCGGCGTCAATCAAGCTAATCCCGCCCGGTTTTCCTTATATGGAAAACCGGGCAGGAAGCATTGAACCGGGCAGCCCTTCAAAATACCGGGCTGTCCGGTTCAAAACCGGACAGGTGTCAACCCTAAGGGGGTGATATCAATCAAACTCACAGTACAGCAGTAAAGAGTGATTTAAGTTTATCAGAGCACAAGTCACATGACTTGGGGCAGCTGGGAAATTGACAATATGTCTAGCCCCATGTCAGATTTCAAAATGAAATATAAAAAAATCTGTTTGCTCTTTTGAGAAATGGATTTCAATGCAGAATTCTTCTGGAACAGCGCTATTAACTGATGCATTTTGTAAAAAAAATTTCCCATGACAGGATCCCTTTAATGAATTGTTACCCTAATGTTTCACTGCTTCTCATTTCATATATTGTGCCTGGTGTATCAGTAATTTATCCACTTTGCTGGGGGTAAGTACTCATGCCCTTTTACTGTATATAATGTGCTTGTTGTGTAAAACTGCCTTTCATTGTATCCTTTGGACCAGATAGCAGTAAGGCAGCTTTAATTTTAACAGAAGACTGAGCTTGATAGACGTGAGTCTTTTTTTGAAAAGGAAAAACAACAGCCTGCCAGAAAGCAGTTCCCTCCTAATGTGCTGGCACAAGTCACATGGCCAGGGGCAGCTGGGAAATTGACAAAATGGCTAGCTCCATGTCAGATTTCAAAACTGAATATAAAAAAATCTGTTTGCTCTTTTGAGAAATGGATTTCAGTGCAGAAGTCTACTGGAGCAGCACTTTTAACTGATACGTTTTAAAAAAAACATGTTTTCCCATGACAGTTTCCCTTTAACTGCAAAGCATAAAATCAATATATAAAGCAATACTATAATAATATGTAATATTGTATATTAATATATAAAGTCATATACCTGGAAGTTGTGAACTCCAACCTTGTGCACATCTTGGTGCCTTTGTGCTAAATGAGTTAAAGCATTGCTCACGACTTCCCAGTCATTTAAGTTCTCAATGACTTGGTTTAAGGCTCCGATAACTCTCTTTCCATGAGCCCGAATTCCAGGATTCACTTTCATCTCTTCCAGCGTGGCAATGTTTTTCAAATTCTTGAAATAGACTTTTGTCTGGGGATATGTTGTAAATAGGCTAAAATAGTGACAAATGCAAATGCTTCATTAATCATAATTATTTCAAAAGCTTTAATTCCTAAAGTATAGTTGTAGTTTGGAAAATAGTTTGCTGTAACTTACTTTTACATGAAAGGCCACAAAAATCATTTCTTATGTGATAAATAACGGAAACAGAATGCCCATTAACAAATAAAAGCCACAGTTAATATAAACCATGTATACAGTACTAAGGATATCTTGTAAGGTACTCTCAACGACTTTAATCAATTACATGCAAGGTATGCATGGGTGGAAGAAGCGAGAAGAAAACTATTCCAGACTGATACAAAAATTATAGCAGCATTAGCCCCTGTTATCAGGTAATCAGTTAAAGGGATACTGTCATGAGAAAAAAAGTTTTTGTTCAAAATGCATCAGTTAATAGTGCTGCTCCAGCAGAATTCTGCACTGAAATCCTTTTTTCAAAAGAGCAAACAGATTTTATTTATATTTCATTTTGAAATCTGACAATTGTCAATGTCCCAGCTGCCCATGTGACTTGTGCTCTGATAAACTTCAGTCACTCTTTAGGGCTGTGCAGACAGGGAGATTCGGGGAGTTTCTATCGCCTGGCGATTCTGCGAGGCGACAATCTCCCCGAATTGCCTTCTCCCTGTCCGCCGCCTCTTTAAGTCAAAAAGCGCCTGTGCCACACACGACGCGGTGATTTCCGGAATTGCACTAAGTTGCTTTGCGCGGAAACTTTGGGCAATTCCGGAAATCGCTGCGCCGCGTGTGCATTGGCGCTGGCGCTTTTTGATTTAAACAGGCGGCGGACAGGGAGAAGGCAGTTTGGTGAGATTGTCGCCTTGATTAATCACCAGGCGCCAGAATTTCCCAGAATCTCCCTGTCTGCACCAGCCCTTACTGTTGTACTGCAATTTGGAGTGATATCGCCCCTCCCCCCCACCACAGCAGCCTAACAACAGAACAATGAGAAGGTAAACAGATAACAGCTCCCTAAAACAAGATAAAAGCTGCCTGGTAGAGCTAAGAACAGCACTCAAAAGTAAAAACCCATGTCCCACTGTGACAGCAGCCTGCCAGAAAGCAGTTCTCTCCTAAAGTGCTGGCACAAGTCACATGACCAGGGGCAGCTGGGAAATTGACAAAATGTCTAGCCCCATGTCAGATTTAAAAATTGAATTAAAAAAAAAATTTGTTTTTGTCTTTTGAGAAATGGATTTCAGTGCAGAAGTCTGCTGGAGTATCACTATTAACTGATGTGTTTTGAAAAAAACATGTTTTCCCATGACAGTATCCCTTCAAAGTCACCAGGGGAGGTAATAAATGTGTACCTGCTTCCCCCCTTGTTAGCATGCTCTGACCCCTTGCAAGCAAATACAGTAAGCCAAGGAAAATAAATGAAAAATACGGAATGACAACATTTCCACTATCTACTTTTTTACTATTTTACAACAACAAATACATGTGGATGTAATTTGATGGTAGGGATAATATTTATTAGGTTTGCCTTAGGATCCAAAACTTTATATGTGACCTAAGCTAATCTGACATCAAAGTTTTTATCCAGGTCAAAAAGAGTCTTTTGGCTTCTCGTGCTTACCATGTATTATATTACACATATTGGATCCGTTATGCGGAAACCCGTCCAGAAAGCTCAGAATTACGTAAAGGTCATAGACTCCGTTTTATCAAATTTTTTAAATTGATTTCCTTTTTCTCTGTAATAAAACAATACCTTATACTGAATCCAAACTAAGATATAATAAATCGAATCCTTATTGGAGACAAGACCAGCCTTTTCACAAAACCCTAAAAACAAGATAATTTGATACAGACACCATATGCATCACATTACAAAAATTCTTCTGTTGTCCTGTAAGGAAATTTTTTACTATTTTTCATTTCTGTAAAAATTTTAAGAGGAGTCATTGCAACTAACTCAAAGTCAGTGCCATGTTAATTCAGCACGCTGCTCCCAATGGAGAGAGTAGAGAATTGCCCGCACAGATGTTTCCAATATTCAAAAAGCAGAGCCAGCAGTTACAACATAACAAAACATTACACCATCATAACATCTTAAATTATTTATGTGCAAGTGCTAAATTTTCAAACACTGGCATGCTATACGGCGATCAAAAAGACCCTTCTAAATTCAGTATAATGGGAATTGCTTCTAACAATCTAAACAATCTAAACACATGTATAACATATGTTTTTAACTTACAACTACATTCCTAGGATGCCAGAATTCACAGCTATAGATGTGCGGAATTCTTTCTTGCCTGTGAAAATGTGTTTGTAGGGGGGATAAAGAATGAGGGGGGAGAACTGACATTCTCAGTAGTAGGGGTAACCTGCAGGGGGTTAGAAGTTTGGGTTTCATGACGAATCTTAAACCTGTGTCAGTTAGGAAGGGCATTCATTTTAAAGTGATCAAAACTCTATTCAGCTGTCATAATTGTGGCAGAGGGTAATGGGATACAGGTAAATTTTTCAGGTGAGTGTTTTTATGGTTTGGTTATTATAGTGGCCTTGTCACAATTTAAAGGTGGGTCTCTGCAATGGAAATACTTTTCTGAAATACTGAGTTATCAAGTTTAGTTCAGGCAGGATTAGACTGTTTTTGTTTCCTCTCTATGCATGCTGGGTTTCTGGAAGCTGCATGTCTTTGGGTATGTGATGTATTACTATGTACTTGCCATGCGGCTAGTAGCCCCGTACCATTATCACATGAGTTAAACTATAATAGTATTATATTATGTTATTATTACAGTGAATATTAATTACTTGTTATTAAAGATGTTATTTGTGTGTATTGTGCATTATTATGTATTGTACATGTTAATGTATGTGGCTATTCTATTTACTCCATCAGATTTGAATATGTAGTGGTCAGTTATTTCTAAGTCAGGGGTTTAATTGAGGTTATGGTGAGGCTTGTTATTTGTTCTTGCTTGGGTCAGGTTTTTCCTTTGTACATAGAAATACAGAATGTCTTACCCCTTTCCTTTATTTCTGTTGAATGTTGTGGAAATTGGAATTGTTGTTTTGTATTAAAGTATTATTGCAGTTAGAGACAAGAGAAACAACTCTAAAGCTTTTATAATTCTACATGTTTTGGTGTTTTGGAGACCAAAAAAATAATTTGGTAAACAAATAAGGAAAGTATTCACAGTGTAAGGTGGCTTATGCTGTCTCATATTTCATAACAATACTCCTAATTTGCTCTGGAAAGTGCTAGTAAGTAGAAGGGGGGATGGTTGCTGGGTCAACATGGCTTTAGCAAAAAGAGATCAGCCCAAAGGCATTAAGTTTATATCATACAGGAAAGGACTGTTGTGAACTCTTCACTTCAATTTCTATTGCAGTTTTAGCATAAGATAAAGTTGGTCTAGCAGGCATAGGATTAAGGCTAATATCAAATGGGTTTATTTCACTGGTTTCACGCATTAGGTGGAAAATAGTAAAAGCCAAAAAGACTTTTGTTTCCTGGTTGGAGATTTGTGAGCGCAGGTCCACCAGTCAATGCAATGTGCAGTTTTGGTACATTTCCCATAGATTACCATGGGATTCATATTTTTATCTTAATGGTGGTGATGGTCAAAATGCCCTGTCTTACATAAGCCTAAGGCTAGTGGCACATAAGGCTAAAAAAATCAGTGCAAACTAATCTACTCCGTCTTACAGAAGCGCTCAGAGGCTTGGCATCATGACAGCATGTGTGTAAGTGAATGGGAGTATAGTAAATCTAAAGGTTTATTTTAACAAAAATTAGAAAAGTATAATTTGTGAAGCAATGGTGAAAAGTGCTCAGCATTGAGGGAAACACATCAGAGGAGAGATTGCATTGTGTAACATTAAAATAATATTATTATTATTATTATTATTATTATTATTATAAAGCAGAAATTATTATTTTATTGCAATGTCTGAGATCAATGTCTAAACATAGCCCCACACCAGCTATTGAACCCAAATAGGCCTTTGATAAGTGGTTACAACATTCAGGACTGGCTCTCCCCCAAGTTTATAAAATAAACTTAAAATAATATACTATAAAAAATGTGGCCTAGGACTCTGCTCTTCTTTAGCTTTAAATTGTTCCCTTTTTAAGGGGGTCTGTTTCTGTCCTTCCTGCTATCTTTCAACTCCACCTTCTTTCTGCAACATTCAGTATAACAATTCTATCTCTACTGTATCCATTTTAACTTGGTGTATCTGACATTAACCTTTACCATACACTTCCATAAACCCATATCTCTTGTTTTTTCTTGTGCCCCAACCCCCCAGACAGTAAGGCCCCATGGACAGGGGCCTATCCTTATATTTATGTTGGTTTGTTTATACTTGTTCTATTGATTGTAATTGGTTTGCTTATGTTTGTTGTACTATTTGCATTCCCTCCAATTCTCTGTACAGCACTGCAGAATATGTCAACACTGTTAATAATAATAATGTTCACTGTCCTTCATTGTTTGTTATGGCATAAGCTCAGACCTCTAAGCTTAAGGTTAAAATGGAACTTTATTTTGTAACAATATTCAGTGAGTGTTTTTCTTGTCCATCTGTTAGTGGTGTACAGAGGGAACAGATAAAATGTCTGGACATTGTCCAACAAATGCACAGCCAAAAATGGACTTCCTGGCCACCCAATACTGGACTTCCTCAGTACTTTATAAATCTATTTCTGTGCCATTAGTCTTCTCTTCCAAGTATTTCATTCTAAATATTTTCCCATTAGAATTCGAGAGACCCACTCAATTGTTATGTGGAAGCTAATTAACATGGCGTTTTTCATTTCTCTTATGAAATATTATTATAATTGTCCCCACAATTCAGCATTTCTGAGTGGATCTGTTGCACAGATAGAGCTAGAATATATTATTATTATTAATATTGCTATGTACACATATTTATAAGGTACCAACATCTTCCACAGACCCATACAATATAAGTGTATCATTAAACATATAAGTTACATACATATTCTGATCAATACAGGAAGGAAAACAGGGACAAAGTTTGGATTATTCTAGCATATCCAATAGAGCCTACACATTAGAGATGCATCAGTTCCAGGATCTGACTCAGAATTTGCCCTTTTTCATCAGGATTCGACCAAATTCAAGTGCCTGGCTTAAAATCATGTGACTTTTTAGTCAATCGAACAAGGGGTTCTGCTGAATTTTAAAATTCAGCCAAATCCCAAAATATGAACACAATGCGTCCCTAATACATGTTACATAAAAGGTGCTACCAAAGCATTGTTATAAAAATTATTAGGTTAAAAAAAGACACATCCATTGAGTTAACCCTTTAATCTAAGTTTAGCCTGTCTAACTGCTAGTTGTTCCAAAGGAAGTGGAAAACCCCATCTGAAGACTTTCCAATTTGCCTCAAAGGGAGAAAACTGCTGGCTCAATATTGGACCAGTTTTGTGCTTAAAGCTAATGTGAACATTTTTTATGTAGCTATCTTCAGTAATGGTCATACTTTATGTAGGACAGTTTGGGGATATTAAATGATAGCCCAAGAACAATGAATGTATTATTTCCATCAGTCTGACATTTCTGGCCAAATTCTATGATGATCAATGCACCATATTGGTGCACTAGTGGACCAGACAAAACAAATCAACCAGCTGTTAATAAGTCAGATATGCTGAAATGCAGCATTACCTTCCTTAGCTTTAGGCCAATAGGGGGTGGATTTAGCCAGTGGGGTGGATTTTGGACTCATTGACTTTTTTTCTACTGGAAAAAAGAGAATTAAATGGTCCCCTGCCATCTCCCATAGAGTAATAAGCAAATCACCTGCGTGTACCGGTACTAGGAATGCAGCCTGACAAATCACACTAGAGCATTTAGTCTACAATATGTTAAGCAATGCTGAATGGGCTTATAAGCAATTCCTTTAGATACATACTGCAGGTTTCACTAGTTTTTATGTAGAAATGTTGAATAGATCCAAATGAATATAAATATTTACGTCTCTCATTTCAAGCAATTTAGTGGCAACTATAATTAAAAGCGGGGTAGTATAGAATTCTGTATTATGACTGCATATGTTACAATTGTTAATGCATAACAGAATTAACAACAAAGACGTTGCCATTGAAAGAAACATGGAATATAAATTTAAATTATACATAAGTGCAAATATATGCATGTGGGGCTTTAACATGCCCATGCTACTCTTTACCCTTAATTGGATTAAATATATCCTTAATAGAAGGGTCTTAGAAGCACTTGTAATTAATATGTTGTTAGAATAAATCACACGCATGCTACAGGCAACAAGATATTGTCCTAAATTAAAAGGGATGTATGTGGGAGGCTGTATATAATTCTGACATATTATTAAGCACTAGTTAATAAATTCTTAATATGAAATACCAATGTAGTCTTCAGTTTAAATAAACACATAAATCAGAAAACAGAGCAGGGCAACATAATTAACATTAATCAGAAGAATGTAAAGGAAGAGTATCACAGTCTAGAGTGCAGGTACAGTATACCTTCAGCGATTGGCTATAAGTCTTAGGGGCAGATTTACTATTGGTCGAATTTGAGGGTTAAAACCCCTCGAATTCAACCACGTGAATAGATGGTGAATGAAAATCCTTTGAATTCAAATATCGAATTAGAAGGATTTTACCGCAATTCAATTGGTCGGACAGGAAATATTCAATCTATCGATAAATGGTTCGAATCGATCGATTTGAACGATTTTATCGATCGATTGACTATTTCCTATTTGATCAAAAATAATGAAACCCAATTCTGTAGCTTTGATCTGGCGAACTAGGCAGTCGAATAAAAATTTAAAGGGGAAGTACTTTGACTGTCGAATAGTTGAATATTTGAATAGGTTTTTATTCGATTCGGTCAAATTTTCAAAATTCAAACATTCAAAATTCAAATCTTTTTGAAAATTTGATTGAACTTCGACTCCATCATGTGAATTTAGTAAATCTGCCTCTAAATGTTCAAGATCAAGTGTGTTCTGCTACTTGGATAGCATTTTCTAGGCCCATAGGGTATATGGAGATAATGCATGGCTATTGTACAATGAGCAGCTAAGCAGGGAAAAAACTAATAATAATAAAATAATAAAATAATAGGGGTGGGGGGACAGCCCCCCTAAACACTGTTTCCCTTTTTGACACAATAAACACAGTATATACATGTGCCGGCTGTTTATTAAGGTCACTGAGCCTGCAGGAAAAGAAGAGGTCACCAGTAAGCACAGCTGTTAAGGGTGTATAGGAAAAGTTAAAATGTCTTTTGGAGATGAGGTGTTCAGATGGATTTTACATAATATTCAGAGCTGGTCAATTTCATGTTCCCCTTGAACATGAAATCCTTCAACAATTTTCTCAGGACATTCAATTTGTTAATTAACATTAATTTCACCATAAGTTTTGACTTTTGACCTGATGTTCTATATATGAAGTTCACTGATTGGAATACATTCCTCCCTTAAAATTCTTTCCAGTCAATAACTGTGAAGAGTTCATTAACAAGGTCTCAGTTTGCCAGAATTAGCTTAAAATTCTGATTTAGGCTCTAGAAGAATAGCTTATAAGGGGTTTTCAACCTTGAAACACCTAGTTGTTTTCAGATTGTTCACCAGAAATAAAGATTTTTTCCAATTATATTCTAATTTATATGTGTGACCCCCTTTTTTAATATTGAAGTGTAAAGTTTAATTTTTCACTTTCTAAAGCAGCTCAGGGGGAGGGCCCGCCAACCCTGTAAACTGTTCTAAATTGTTACATTTAGTTGGGGAATTTCTTATCTTTGGCCCTGCTGAGCACAATCCATGAGTTTCCTAAAAGGGCACCTATCGTATAAAAAAAGCTACCCCCAACCAAATGTGCGGGCTGATAGAGCTAGCAGGGCCTCCATCAGGTGGGGACAGGGGGAACAAGTGTCCCGGGCCCGGGGCTGAAGGGGGACCCGGCAGTGCTTCACTTTTCTAAGAGCTGGGGCCCCCTCGCGAGCGGCAAAGCCGTGCTGCGATGAATGAGGAAGTGCCGAAGTTCTGAGGCGACGGAAAGACCCAAAGTCATGAAAAGAGCCGACACTGAAGTCCTGAAGCGTCGAAAATACCCGAAAACAGCTTTAACTAAAGTCCTGAAGCCACGAGTTCAATTCTACTGACACCAAAGTGGGGTTTTTTTTTTTTTTTTATCCCCTGGCCACCAACGTTTTATTTTAAAAAATATTTTTTGGGGCCCCATTTTTTTAACTTGTAAGGGGGAGCCTGGCGCCACAGTTTTTTAAAAAAAAAATTTTTGGGGCCCCAATTTTTCTAACTTGTAAGAGGGGCCCTGGCACCTATGGTTTTTTAAAAATAATTTTTTTTTGGACCAAAGTTTTTTTAATTTGTAAGGGGGCCCTGGCGCCAATGTTTTTTTAAAAAAAATATTCTTTGGGGCACCAAATTTTTTTAAATATGTTAGGGGGGTCCTGGTGCCAATCTTTTTTTAAAAAATATTTTTTGGGGACCAACATTTTTTTAATTTGTAAGGGGGCCCTGTTGCCAATGTTTTTTTAAAAAAATATATATTTTGGGGCCCCAATTTTTTTTTAACTTGTAAGTTAATGCCTGGCACCAATGCTTTAAAAAAAAAAAAACTTTTATGGGGGGCCCTAGTGCTAATGTTTTTTTTTTTACTTATAAGGGAGCTGTGACCACCAGGGGTGGGCCTCGGGTGTCAGTGTGGGCGGGGCCCAGGGGGCCCTGAAAATTTTGTTGTGCGGGGCCCCGTAATTTCTAATGGCGGCTCTGAGAGCTAGTACTAGTGCTAGTGCTAGTACTAGTACTAGTACCCCCAACCGGAATGCGGGCTCTACCAGCCCGCACATTTGGTTGGGGGTAACTTTTTTATACGATAGGTGCCCTTTAAAGGCAGTTGTACTCCAGAGATGCTGCTAAATGTTGCAAAATTGTAACAGTTCAGAATATGCACCTGAACCAGTTAATCTCAGTACAGATACTTTTCACAACAGGCAAACTTTCAAGTGGGGGCAAACAATGGGGGTCGTGGGCTGCCAGTTGGACAGCACGGCATTAGACTATATAAAATAGATTGAGAAGTATGTGAGATTAGCATTGCAATGTGGACCTGAAATGTTGCTGTCTGGTTTGTACCAATAATGCAAATGAAGTCATTTTAATTTATAAAGAATCCTTGGAGTGCTGTCCAGAATTTCAGTGCTGTAGACGTGCCCACACATGGGTTGCTCCTTATTCTGTGCACTATTTAAAATGTTTAACTTGTTGGTGCAGGACAGACTGGTGATGGCAGTGGTAGTAATTTAAAAAAATTGGAAGGAGTTGCTGACTTGATAAAATAGGCAACAAATGGCTCAAAGAACAATAGAAAACTAATGTTGTGTTAAATTGAACTAGTTGGGGTTTTAGAGAGTATGGAGAATATATATTTTTGGTTATAAAATACCTTTGTTTAAGCTGTTGTTCGTCCCTGCTAATCACTGGTGGACAAATAAACATGGCACTGCTACTTTCTGAAGTAGCCTGAAGTTTCTTTGCAAGGAAAATCTGGCAATTTAGTGCAGTTTAGTTGGTGGGAATAAAACAGGGAGCATTTTGTCACCAATATTTTTTGTGGATGACAAAACGTCCTGTGTGCAATTGCCCTAACAGGAGGACTCCATCATGGGAGTTTAAGACTTTTTGCAGGAAAGAAAGGTGGAAGTCAATGAGAAGTAGATGGCAATAGTCTAAGTGGTGATTTAGAAGCATCAGGCTTTGGACATTGCACAAATGTCATTTGACAAGGGTAGGAAGTGGTAGTGGAAGTCTGTAGAAATCATGAAAGGAGTGGTCAGGTTTGGAAGAAAAGTCTATATGAAAAAGCCCATTTTAATTAGGTTCAGTTTGAGGTGGCATTGGTCCATCCAGGAGTAGGCAGTTTGGGATGTGAGTCTAAATAAAGTGTTTAATGAAGGGTTTGAATTTATCATGAACACTACTTCCTGCCTCCTGCAATGGTTAATGTGTAGTAATGGTCATTGACTTGAAACTCACAGCAATGAAAATGATTTATACACAAAGTTCATCCAAATATGCCCTTTCTGGTTGTAGAATAATAACTTGCCGAAGGAATGCTAAAAGCTCACAGAAATCACTTCATGTAATAATACAAAGAAATAAGACAACGTTCATTTAAAAATAATCATTCATGCTCATAAGAAACTTGAGCTCTGGGGAAAACAGACGATTTTGGTCAGAGGAAGGAATGTTAATTTGACTGCCAAAATCAACATAGGATTAATAGTATATATATATATATATATATATATATATATATATATATATATATATATATATATCACTACATATAAATATATATATATATATCACTTAAGAAGAAAACTATATATGTGTTAAAACGTTCAATTTAAGAATTTATATAATATGTAAGACTCTATTTTGCTTTCCTACAAGTAAAATGGGAATCATCCTTACTAGAAAAATATTGTATAAAATTTATAATAATTAAAGCTAAAACCATTCACTGACCAAAAAAGGCTGCCAACTAGGGTTGCCACCTTTTCTGGAAAAAAATACCGGCCTTCCTATGTATTTATTTTTTTCCCCTATTAATAACATTGGGAGCAACCGTCATTTTTACCGGCCAGGTGGCAACCCTACTGCCAACTCAGTCTGGAGAGGCCAAGGTGGCAGCTTATTGGCCATCAATGGGGCTCACCAACATATTTATAGAACGAAAGTTGAGAAGATATTAGTGTTTAAGGCTGATTTATGGCAAATTTCTTCAAAAATCCCAATAGTCCAACTTATCCATTCTCCTTCCTGCTGCCTCTTTTGCCAGGCTATGCAGGGGAGCCAACAGCACTCTGAAGCTTACCAACCTGATAGGAAACTGAAGCCTGGCTTTGCTTCTGAGACTGTAGGTCTGTGATTGGCTGCCCCCCTCCTATTGTGCTTCTGGCAGGGACTGTCCCACACCCACCCCTCATTTGGACAGCAACTGTAGAAGATTTATAGGGAACTCTAACAAAGGAGCCATTTTTAAAGATATTTATTTTTAAGCAAAGTAAAACCAACACTATATATAACATATTATTGTCTACAATATTGGGGGGGGTCACTTATCCCATATTCCTCTTTAAGGCAAGATTACTCCCACAACTCCACTAACACCCACTGCCTCACAGTCGCACCTCTCTCATAATTACAAAATTCATCTACAATTGACTATAAAATTAACTAAGCATACCTACATCTGGAGTATATAAAGGGTCTTCACGATTACAACTCTAGCAAAAATATTTTCTAAAAACCGTCCCTATTGTAACCCTTTAAAGGAAAACTATACCTCCCGAACAATGTAGTTCTTTACAAAAATATATTGCATAAAACAGCTCATTCTTAAAACCCTGCTTCATGTAAATAAACCATTTTCATAATAATGTACTTTTTTAGTAGCATGTGCCATTGGGTAATCATAAATAGAAGATTGCCACTTTAAAGATAAGGCCCCCTTCCCTGGATCGTAGGATTCACGGTGCACAGAAACAAACCAACAAACCATTCTTGTTAGGTCACGTGAGCCAATTACTTCCCATACTTCTTCCTGTTACTGTTAGCGTTTCTGGTCAGGTGATCTCTGAGGCAGCACAGAGATCATCACAATACGGTGGTTCAAGGCAAGAGATGTAAAAGGATAATATTTACTTATTATTGATATAAACTATCTGTTGCTTAAGTATTCAGTTTCGGGATATAGTTTTCATTTAAGCTGCTGCTATAGGCCAGAGCCATTTGGTCTCTCCCTAGTATATATACCTGAAATGTTATTGTCCCATGACATCTTGGTAAACCCCCAAAATAACCATTTCTGATTGTTCCTAAATAATTATGCACAGTGGAATTGTGCATAATTATTGAATGACTTTTGTGTGAAATTAATAAAAAATGTTCCTGGCAAAAAACGATTGATATTGCAACCTGTGAACAAAATCGTGGGTGGTTTGAGCAAGGGCTATATTATTCACCATACTTCTTTGGAAACATACACTAGAGCTTGTAGAGTTCACCATTCTAAAAATCCCATAGGAATGACTAGAGAGTGGGTGAGAATTTCTATGGTAAACTCTAATCTCACATTTTTATTAATATGTCCCCTAGTTTTGCTTGCCTGTGGCACATAAATGAAAGAATTGTATATTTGGTTCCTACGGAAATATTTTATCAGCACTTTGTTATAGTGATGCAGTTATGAAAATTATGATCGTGAATTAAAGGGGTTCTGGCTTTGATTAACAAGATCTGAATTGAGTCTGTGAGGGTCATATGCTAACACTTTTACAACATAGCCAACTCTCAGTGACTAGAAATGTTTAGCCAGCTGCTAAAAGAATACACTTTTCCCCACTATTAATAAATTAGTATTTTCTAACAGACCAAAAACCTACATAAAGGAAAATAATGCCCCTAAAATGAATACTTGAGCAAAACATAGTTTATATCAAATTAAGTTGCATATAAAAGAATCTTACCAAACTGGAATATATATTTAAGTAAATATTGCCCTTTTATATCTCTTGCCTTGAACTACCATTTCATGATGGTCTGTGTGCTGCCTCAGAGATCACCTGACCAACTCTAACTGTAACAGGAAGAAGTGTGGAAGCAAAAGACAGAACTCTGTCTGTTAATTGGCTCATGTCACCTAACAGGTATGGTTTGTTTGTATGTTCAAATGGGGGGTCACTGGCCCCAGCAGCCAAAAAATTATTGCTCTGTGAGGCTACAACGTTGGGTTTCTGTTCAGGCCTATCCTTTTTATGTTCCAAAGCCTTCAATCCTAAACCTGTTTGCTAGGGTAATCTAGATTCTAGCAACCAGATAGCTGCTGAAATAATAAACTGCAGAGGTCATTCAGTCATTCAGACAGGTTAAAAGATTTATATCGGCTCATGACAGTATCTCTGCATGTATTGCCTATCTGTAGAATTAGGAAAGAAGGTGCACACCCTCACAAATAAAATGCAGGGTTCTACTCCATAGGAGGCTCTTCATTAGAGCCTCCAGAAATGTCTACTAAAATAATCAGAAAACGGATAGCACACCCAATTAAAGAAAAATAAATTTATTACAAAAATAAAAGATAACAAAGTTAAAAAATTTTAATTTTTTTTGACTTTTTATTGTTTGTGCCCCTGAGGAAGACCCTTAAGGTCGAAACGCGTTGGGCTCACTAAGTGTCATTTTGTATTTTTTTTTTTTTTGCAATAAATGTATTTTTCTTTAATTGGGTGTGCTATCCGTTAAGGGGGTTGTCACTACTATTTGTTGTACTTAAGTTTCATATGATTGTGGTCTGTGATTTTAATGGCCAGAACATTGTCTGATTTGTTCTTTTTATTACTTCATTTAAGCTGAATGGTTAGTGGTAGGTTGGGAGATTGCAACGTCTAATCATTCGTCGGACATAATGATTTATCTGCACGTCTATGGCTGATGTGAATGACTGAGTACTTTGCTTCAAGCACTAAATAACATGCAACGTACCATGGGGGAAATTCACTTAGATGCAAAAATTCGCTGGCATTGGCTTCCTAACGTTCGCCGCACTCCGCCAGGTGAATTTTCGCCAGCAATACGCAAATTCACTAAGATGCGAATTTGCGCTCAGGGTGGCAAACGTTAGCAAAGTAGCGCTACCTTTCGTTTGCCAGGCAAAGCGCAGTTACGCCTAATTTGCATACGGCAGGAACTTAAACGTATAATAGAAGTGTATGTTACAGCCACTACATTCCACTACACAAGCCCAGGAAACCTTTAATGAATAAAATAAAGTTGTCCTATTGCCCTACATGTGCCCCCTGTATATTTGAGTTGCCATATGTTAGGAAATAACCCCCCCCCCCCAAAAAAAAATGTATTTTTCAGACTATCACCCTAGAAAAATTTGCCAATTTTTTTTTTTCAAACTCCTATCTATTGTATTGAACTTGCCTGGTCTGACCAGGCGAAGTTAAGTCTAGCGTAAGTGGTAACGTTCAGGAAAATTTTGATCTTAGTGAATTTGCATAATTACGATCTTTCGTCAGTGCGCAACTTCACCTGGCGTAAGGGTGCGAAGTTGCGCAAGTCTATCTACTTCTCTAGCAAAACTTCGCCAGAGTCAATGTTAGTGAATTTGTGAAGCTGCGAAATGACGTCATGCTGGCGAATTAGCTCTAGCGTTAGACGCTTCGAGCTTTAGTGAATTTCCCCCCAAGTCTCTGAAACAGGAACAGTGATCAAGGGAAAAAAAGAACTGTAAAGGAATCAACTTCCAGCTGCAAACAGCTTACAGACATTTCTCAGAAAAAAAATATCCTATAAATGGCTTCTGGAAACAGCACATTTATGAATGCCCACATAAAATAAATCAGAATTCCCCTTGTCCAGAAAATGACAAATCCTGTAAAGTCAGCAGTGCAAGGTCAGGTGGAGATTGCCAAAAAATTTGGAGGGGAAGAAAAGTGGATCAAAAAAGATTGGAAATAAAACAACCCAGAATAAGTATCCTCAGGGTGAAAGATAATGTGAATTACAATTAGTAACTAGCATTCAGCTAGGATTCGTACATAAGTTCAGTTGTGCAATGTTGACTTACTGAAACCTGAGCCCACTAGCTATGCAATGCATGTGTTCTTGATACAAAACACACCCAAGGGATATTGCTGTAAATATATCATTGTATTACTGACTGTGTTGTGTTGCACAATTATACATATTTATATATTTTGGTTTTTAGACCAACCCCCATGCAACTTATTGTTATTTGTAAGAGAGTGGAAAACACTTTCATCTGCGCATAGATCTATGTTTTTTATGCACATTGGTTGTAGCCGGCATGGTGTTATTATCTCTTGAAATATTTGTATGGGTTTTTTCATAATATAATTCAGCCACAAACAAATTTTGGAGAATAATGTTTTTGTGCAACACATTTGCATGGTATATTTCAAACAAAAATGTAGGAATGAATGAAGCATCAAATAAGCTTCTACTGCATGACCTGCTTGCATTTCTTTGGTTTACTGGATACATTTACAGATGGAAAATGCAGGCTTTGAAGTGACAAGGACTTTACGTCATTCAGTAACACAATCTGTCCTTTTAATGATGGACCTGCTCCTGGCAGCTTTTCCCCTTGGGAATTCTTCACTATGCTCATGCAAATGAACTGCTGATCTTGCTGCTGAGTCCTATAATTTAGAACATACACATTGCTGCTTCCAAAGCTTTTTACTGACTACTGTTGCTCAGCATTATACATAATTTTTTATGATATACCTACTATCCTGTAGGAGTAGCAGTGTGCATTACAAACACAGCAGTGGATAGAGACTTGTATACCACAGACACGTATAAAAATGCTCACGCTGACAGTGTATCATGATCTCTGCCTCTGCAAACACTAGATGAAATTTGATCTTAAATCAGTTACCTGATAACAACTGTTTTTCCTGATTCCTCTGGATTCGCGTATATTTTGCCCCATATTTCATTAATGTTCTCTATGTCAGCTGCTGTTAATTCAGCCATGGTTGACAGGAATGCTTAGTCTCTTCTACTTTCAGAGCAGAATACAACTATTTCCCCTTGGAAGAAGCCACAAATTACTGTTGAGTTGTTCAAAGAACAGCTGTAAATACTTAGAAATCCCTCCTTCCACAGGAGTGGCCTGTTTTTATTCAAGTGTGCAACACCAATCAGCCTCTCTGTTAGTTGTAATACTGTATTTAAAGTGGCATTCAGGTGAGTACAGCCTCTGAAACATGCCTAGAAGGAAAAAAGTTTTTCTTTGTTCTATTTTTTAAGCTCCCTGTGGTTAAGAAACATTTTCATTAGGGGCTAATAAAACACCCATCGATGCACTGACACGACTTAGAAATGCAGCATGGATCTTATGTAACATGCTGTTAAATACTGTATGGCTAAATCCTACAGAAGTCTCTTACTTGAGCTTAATCAAATCCTTTTTAAAACATTTGTGTAAGCGAGTCCCACAGGCTCAAAATGAGACAATATTTGCTTGATAATTTCATTTCACTGTAGGCTACATGTGGAATTTTTACACTGTATTTTAAAAATCCTATTCTAGCGGCTAATATTTTCTGATTTTCCCAAATCTGCCACTCTATTTTATTGTCTACCAATGTGTCATTTTAGCTTTCTTACTCCTGTTAAAGGAGAAGAAAATTTAAAAGCACTGGGATGCCAAATGTTAAGCACCCCTCCGCAGTTATTATATAGTGAATAATGTGCAGCCTATTGTAAAATATAGGGATATTATAAGTCAACAGGGAATCCCATGACCATATAAAAGCACAGGGTTGAAGGCTGAGTGTTTTTATACAGGACATGGAACTCTAAGGGGACTTCTAAAATGCTCATATTTTGCCACAACACGTTTCAGTGAGTCATGTGACACAGACGACATCTCCAAGCACCATTTTTAAGGATACAATACACAAGAGCCATGAATATCCTGTAAATTAAACTGTGCTTAGTGATGTCATCATTTGTATATGGTAATGAAACGCCTCTGTAACTTATAATATTCTTATATTTTACAAGAGGGGGTACTTTCTTAACTATATAATTAACAGGATATGCATAGCACTTGTGTATTATAATCACATACCCGATACCCTGCACCAGTGCTCCTGTTCACTGAAAACTGCACTGACCTGGGGTACATTGACACCCCCTGCCAGTAATTTTGCTTTTTATTTAACTTTAATTTTGTAATATTGTTAAGAAATGCTTCAGTCTAATCTGTTAGCTATTTTTTTCAGTTCATGGCTCCTTTTAGCCTTTTTTTTTCATTTCATGTGCTTTGTAGATCAGAGCATTTTGATTTGTCTTTATTAAATTTTCTTCTATTAATCTTTCGTCTGGCCAGTTGACAAAGGTCTCTGGGAAGCCAGCCTACCTTTTCTGGTTACTCTTATGCAATATGACATTGTAATCTTTGTTTTCCCTATAAAGATCACTCCTTAAAAAATAACAGAACCTTCATCAATGTATGCAGTGAATGGACCCTTGTTGTTTTCCTTTTTTTAATATATATATATATCCATGTAGAAAAGATCCGCACACCAGTTCTTTGCTTGTATCAATT
>CM044447.1:94457241-94484365 GCA_024363595.1 Xenopus borealis | reverse complement strand
GGGAAGGCAGAATAGAGCAGGAGACAGAGAAACCCATCAAGACCACTCTAAGATGTACTAAGTGTGAATATGTGAACAATGTGGTAGTTTCATTCTGGGTCTCAGGTGTGAACAGCACAGGGCTTTAGTGGTGTGAACAATAGAGGTGTTACAAGTGTGAACAATGCAAGGGGATCACGGGTGTGAACAATACAGGGGATTAGTCTGAATTTGAGGTTTAAACAAAGCAGGGGCCAGTTGATCTCTTTAGTGATACCATTTAAAGCATACACATTGTAAGCAAACACAGCAGGTAGGGGGCACCTATAAGAAAAATTGTTGATTGAACACAAATTAATTTTTCCTCTGTATTGTCAAAAAGTTTAATTATAAGTCCAATGTTGTTAACAACATAGGGCACAGGGGTCAACTATGACTGCAAGTGGATTGAGCAGAGAGCCTTGAAGAGCTCAAAGTGCTATCGCCATGCCTTTTCCCATGAGGCAGCATTTTCCCCCAGAATGAGTGTTGTTGAGCTGGCCAGGGAGCATTGTATCTGATGCAACAGCAGGCAATTCTTCAAAGTTAAAGCAACTGCGCTTGCTTGTCGACGTGATTGGGAAGCAATTACTCTGAAAGTTTTCTAAGTTAACTTGGGACATACATGCCAGTATATGATGTTCGTATAATTTATTACATGTCTGCATGAATGTGCATAGTGCCTAAGAGCAAAGACACAAGGAGCTTCTTGTAGCCTGCTACTTGTCGTGGCTACAAAATAGATAATAAAAATAACTGTATTTAAGACACTGGGTCTATGTAATTAAAGGCACTGTTTGCCCAGGAGCAGTAAACCATAAATCAGCAGGTATAATTTACTAGTCACCTGTTTAAATGCAAGAATCTTATTGATTGCCATGTTGTACTGCTCATGGGAAAACTTAATTCCTTTTACTTCATATGGGGTAATGTTTTAGCAGACAAAATTCTCAGTATTGTCAATGGCAATCTATTATCTGGCCTTTTTGTAGCCACAACAAGAAGCTGGCTTCAAGTAGCAACGTGTGTCATAGCCCTAGAATTTCCACAAGCTTTGTTTGGGCAGAAACAGATGAGACGTTTCGGGGAGATTTAGTTGGCCGTGACAAATAACCTCTTCAAGAGGCAACTAATCTCCCCAAACTGCCTCCCCACCAATAAATCTAAATCATGGCAGGAAGACAGTCAGATCGATTCGTTTTCCGAAGTCGCCCGAAGTTGCCTCACAAGGAAGGCAGTTTCCGACGGGGAGGCACTTTTGGGAGATTAGTTGCCCAAAGTAGAGGCAATATAACGCCGGGCAATTAAATATCCCTGAATGTTCTCGTCTGTCTCTGCCCTTGATTATGTTGTAAGTCGATCAGAACTCAACCCTATGTTGGTCAGTGAGAATGCAACTATGTAACAGGAATGCCTTAGGCCAAGGGCAAACATAGGGGGTTATTTATGAAGCTCCTAATTTATTTTAGTATTTTCTTTTACAAACTCCAAGCAAATCTGCGTGGATTTTGTAATCTTATTTATTATAACATTTTCCTGAAAATCTTCTTTGCTGGAAAAACTCCATAGGTTTTTCAGATTTCTCTTCCGAAAACCACAAATTTTTCAAATTTTTCCCACAAAAGCTCCAATACCATTGCGGAATTGCACGAAACCCAAGCGCACATCAAAAAATCAATGGGAGTTTTCCCATTGGCTTATATTCAACGTTGGTAGGTTTGAGATGTGGATTTTAGTATTCCGAGTTTTTCAAAAAAAGGCCTATTTATAAAAGAAAAACATGATTTTTTCAGATTTTCGGAATTTGGAGCTTGATAGTGTAGTGTTGGCTCTGCTGCTCTTAGGCTGTTTATTTTTTTAGGCTGAGAGAAGGGAGCTGCACTGTGCCCCAGCTTCATACAACTTCCTCTTGTGTGCATGCACTGGGGTGATCCTGGGGCTGCTGCCCCCCCCCTTGGCTCATGGAAGGAGTGGCCCTGGAAAGCACATGCAATCAGTGGAGCTGAGGTCGGCCAGAAAATGCTTGTTTTCACATATTTGGGCCAATTTTCACTCTGATGGAGCTGATATGTTTCTCTCAGCCTGAAAACGATTTGCAAGCTGAGAGCAATGGAGCCAATTCCTTGTCTTCTGTTGGCTTTAGGGCAAAGTCTTCTGAAGCTGTACCCTGTACAAAATGTAGCCATATGTTCTGAAATCAGTAGTTTCTAGTCTAGTCTTCTAGTATCATTTTTAAGGATATCTTTAATATCGATCATATGGAAAAGCAAGTGTGTATAGGAAGGGATGTAAGTTTTCATCTACATATTGACTGATACATACAATCACAATCCCCTGGCCCGAGACTGTTGGTCTGGCTTGATATTGAGACAGACAGACAAGTAGATAGTAGATTGGAGTAACTAATTGTTTAAAATGTAATGGTGAGCACAACTTTCCCAAGTATAGTTATTCATACGTATATAATATGAATTAGGGATATTCTGCAACGAGGTAATGGACCTGATACTTAAAGGAGAATTCAACCACTAAGTGAAAAAATCCCTCCCCCCCTCCCCTGTGTAGGCCCTCAACCCCCCTGGCCTACCTGCCCCCCCCCCCAGCAAATGCCGGTTACTTACCCCTCCTTCCAGGTCCTGTCCAGCAGAGTTCACAGGCACCATCTTCTCCCGACCAGCGTTATCTGGCGTATGCGCAGTACGAGGGATTAGCTGGTTTCTGACTTTCAGCGCATGCGCACAGGGGCGATCCAGCCCATTTCGCCACCTGAGGCGGCCTTCAATTTTCCGCCCCCCCCCCCCTTTCCCACGGAGCTCACTTTTTCAGAGCCAAACAGGGGTAGGGGGGTCCACGCAGCTAGTGCAAGTTCGTGCACTGCACTAGAAGAGCCAGAATTTCCCGGGTTTAAAACTGCCGCCCCTAGCAACCAGGGGGGCGCTGCCCTCTGAGGCGAGTACCTCAACTCAGCTCATTGGCCAGCGTCCCTGCATGCACAGTAGTTCCACACCAGCAAATCCCTTGTACTGTGCATGCACCAGAAAACGCTGGTCAATCCAGAAAGAAGTGATTGGGAGAAGATGGCAGAAGAAGGCGTCTGTGAACTCCGTTGGACAGGACCTGGTAGGAGGGGTAAGTAAAAAGTTTGGGGCATTTGTGTGGGGGGGGGGACAGGTAGGCGTGGGGGAGGAGGGAAGATTTTTTCACATAGGGGTTGAATTCTCATTTAAGGCCCCCAGCCTTAATCTGATTACTTGATCCTTATCTGTATTTTGCAATTTTTATCAAATTTATGTGTGCAAATTTTCTTTAGCAGAAAGCTCCAGCTCAAGTAACATTTTATCACAGTGTATAGAGCTGTACATACACTTTAGAACTCATTTGTCAATTGGGACTTTTTAAATCTGCTACACGAAGTTAGTATGATGTAGAAAGTGACATTTTGATACAATCTGCAATTGATTTTCATATTTTATTATTTGTGTTTTTTCCGTTATTTTAGCTTTTTATTTAGCAGTTCTCAAGTTTGCAGTTTCAGCAACCTGGTTGCCAGGGTCAAATTTACCCTAGCAACCATGCACTGGTCTGAATAACAGACTGGAAGATGAATGGGAGAGAGAAATAATAGAAAGGAGCAACAACAATAAATTTGTAGCCTTACAGAACATTTGTGTTTAGATTAGGGTCAAAGGCCTCCATTTGAAAGCTGAAAAGAGTCAGAAGAAAAAGGCAAAATAATTAAACAAAAAAAATAATAACGACCAATTGAAAAGTTACTTAGTTACTTAGGCAATTCTATACTAAAAGTTAACTTTAAGGTGAACCACCCATTTAATTATAGAATATTCCTAAAGCATATGTGCTGTTTTTGCAAATAAGTATCACATATGTATTTGGTGGCTCACATAGTTCATCCTTACTTTAAAACTAGGGAAATACTGGATGATTGTAAATATCTGGATCCTGTGTGCTATTCTACTGTATAAATAACATTTCACAACCTTTGCGGATACAGAAGTAAACATGAAACTAAACAGATGCTAATAATTACATGTAAACATGTCTGTGTTATGTACAAATAAAATTGGGAAATCACAATAAAATGTTTAATCACTGCTTCTTGCTTCCCTTCATGCTTCATGCTTCCTGTAAGCAGTTTGGAAGTGTGGTTGCAAACATCATCATTAGAAAGATGTTTAGTTATTTGTAAAATACAAGACATGAGTGGGAGCAAGTCCATATTATATGCTGACTGGAATTTGTCTATTTTGTTTGCTACTCGCCAGATTATCAGCAAAAATATAACAAATCTGCATCCCTGCAGCTGCAGTAGGAGGTTATCATAAGCAAATGCACACATGTTTAATAATTTCATATTCTGTTTTTATTGTTTGAATTTCCCTTGGTCACTCTATTTCTCAAGTTGATTTGTTAAAGGTGCAGTTCTCCCTTTATTGAACTAGCATGTTAAAGTAAATATTATTTTTAGCAAATTTGTAATTGTTCTTTATAGCTTATAAATGATTATCCTTTGGCTTCTGCCTCTTTGTTTTATTCTAACAATAAAAACAGAATATGAAATTATTTTTGCTTATGATAACCTCCTACTGCAGCTGCAGGGATGAAGATTTGTTATATTTTTGCTGATAATTTGGCGAGTAGCAAACAAAATAGACAAATTCCAGTCAGCAGTGCAGGGGGGTCACTGAGGCTACAATGTTATAATTAATACTTAATTGTCTTTTAATTTATGCCCCCTCCTAGTCATACTCCAGTGTCTACTTCAAGTCACTGCCTGGTTGCTAGGGTAAACTTGACTTGTACGGATCATTTATAAGGTCATACTATAAGGTCAACTACCCCTGATTCTGATAGTTAAAGGTGGTGCACCTGTAATTAAAGAGTATTTTATTGTTGAGTTTGTTTGTGTTCTAAATTGCACAGAATTGTAGTTCTTGGGACTGCTGGTTGAGTCTCCACATATTTGGGAACAAATATATGAACATACAAGACTGTTGCTCTTAAGGGGTTCATAGCTGTAATAATTACCATCTTTCCTGCAACCGTTGTTTTCAATATACATTTAGAGCTGAATCGTCAGATATACAGGTAGCAACAATAGAATTATATCTGTATCTGATGATTCAACCTTCAAAGGCACCCAATCAAAATTTTCTGACCTGCCATTCAACGAGCCAACCAATCTCCAAGTTTTCTGCCGATATCTCATCAATCGTCTCCCGCCATACACGCGTTTCGTAAAATATAATCTGTGTCTATGACCATCTTTAGGCTACAGTCAGGAAAGACAGATGTAAGCTGAGAATCCACTCCTCTGTTGCTGCTCTGCTCTCAATTGTGCCTACACCCAATTAAATTACACCCAATTACAGATACACATGATGGATTTCAGTGCCGAAACTCAAGATTTTCAAGTAAAATTCTGGCATATCTGCAAACACCCAAGCTGAGGCAATGCTTTCTGTGGCAAAGAAGTAGTTCATTCTTGGCCTGCATTCCTCTGAAGACCCTGCAAAGATTATTCTTAATAATTGTCTTCGGGTTCTGATGGGGCACAGCAGAGCACAAAAACAGGCTTCTGTAGCTGCAGCCATCTTACAAAAATTTGCCTGGGACTGGGCGAAAATGATGCCGCCATATTTAAACAGGACCAGTCACAATAATCACCAGCTTCTTTTCCTCCAGTAGAACCTATACACCAACATATTATGCCAGAAACAAGATTGCCAAACAATTCTTGTATTTCTCCTCGATGTACAAAGCTGGTCAATTTAGCAATTTCTAAATATATCTGCCACTAGAAACTTTGTAGTTTTTTGTCCAATACTAAGCTTCTGCAATGTTCTCTTCTCTCCTCCCCTAATATAAATACCTGATGGGTCTCATCAGCAAGTCTAAATTATACCAAAGGTTGTGGTCGTGAATTGCATTGACGGCGTGCAGCTGGTGATGTCCTAAAATTGGTTTAGTCAGCACTAATATCCTCCTGAATTCTTCAATTGCGGTGCACGTCCCACAATTTCCACAGTTACCTTGTTTCTTCAATTTCAATGCAAATGGACAGCACCATTAGGAGATTTTCTTAAAAGCCTTTATTTAACAACGGCTCTGACGCAGATGCAACGTTTCAGACCAGCATCGGTCTTTTATCAAGCTGATAAAAGACCGATGCTGGTCTGAAACGTTGCATCTGGGTCAGAGCCGCTGTTAAATAAAGGCTTTTAAGAAAATCTCCAAATGGTGCTGTCCGTTTGCATTGAAGCTGGTGATGTCCTGACTTGAGCTCCTGTAGAAATGTTTTTTGTCCAATACTAAGCTTCTGCAATGTTCCCTTCTCTCCTCCTAAGCAGAAGCTTAGTATTGGACAAAAAACATTTCTATAGGAGCTCAAGTCAGGACATCACCAGCTTCAATGCAAACGGACAGCACCATTAGGAGATTTTCTTAAAAGCCTTTATTTAACAGCTGGTCTGAAACGTTGCATCTGGGTCAGAGCCGTTGTTAAATAAAGGCTTTTAAGAAAATCTCCTAATGGTGCTGTCCATTTGCATTGAAATTGAAGAAACAAGGTAACTGTGGGAATTGTGGGACGTGCACCGCAATTGAAGAATTCATGGTGCAGGTCATAACCCTGTGTCATGGAGTGCAGTAGCCATTTTATACATTATGTAAATCTTGCATCTATAGTGAATCTTTGCTTGTGGATGGTTTGATGCAGGATGTTGTGCTTCAGAAATGAACTAGGGCCCATTATCACAGACAATTTCTTCTGCTTCTCATTGTGTTATACTGTGCATACACTGTACCTTTTAGACTTCTTAAGGTGCTAGAGTTGACAGATGAAATGCTAAGAGACCAAATAGTAGAAAAACAAATTCACCACCCATTAAAGAGAGACTGCTCCTAGAGCAGGATTTACCGTTGCAAAGGCTATTACAGTTGCTAGCCAAATTGAAACAGCAGTGGCAGAGGCTAAAACTCTCAGTCAGAGAACTGCTGGGAATGTACAGATTGTGAATGCAGTATTGTGGCCTAATACTGCACAGTCACAGGCAAAATATAGTGCTAAGGAAAGGGATTCACTGTAAAACCATGCAGCAAATACAAATAAAAAATACTGCTTTCACTGTGGTTCAACACAACACACTGCAAATTATGCTACATGTCCTGCAAAAGCTGTACAGTGCTGCAAATGCAAAAAGGTAGGTCAGTTTGCCAAGATTTTCCATAGTTCTGCTAAAGATGTTCATGAAGTCACCGCTACATATGTTACAGTATTAAGTGTGGATAAAACTGGTACATTTATTCCAGACAAGTTTATATTCACTGCCAATGTCAATACTGCTTCTGCTGACAAGGGGCACTCCATTATGCTACCAAAGGATATATACTTGAAATACTTTGCAAAAGATACGTTTGTTGCACCTGACCTGAGACTGGTCAGTTACTTAAAGGATCCAATCCCTGTACTTGGTTGGCTGCCATTGACTGTACAATTTGAATCAAATACTGCAAAATGTGATGTTTACATTGTGAATAAGTGTACTGCTATACTTGGAAGGGATCTCTTTGCTGCATTAAACCTACAATTAGTTGATGGTCTCATTACTTCAGCACCAGTGCCTACCACAAAGCCTGTGTCTAAAATTTGACCACAAAGCAACACTTCACTGTGCAAAGAACATCGTGCACAAAGATAAGCTGAGACCAGATGTAAAACCAGTATGCCAGAAATTGAGGCAATTGCCCTACTCTATAAGGGAGACTGTCTCATAGGAACTAAAGAAAATGGTAGAGCAAGATACTAAAAATCAGAATCCTCCGAATGGGTTTCACCAATTGTTGTAACAATGAGGAAAACTGGAGGTATACGATTGTGTTAATCTCCGTGAACCTAATAAAGCAGTTATTATTGGATAATCATCCCTTGCCAAACACAGAGAAAATATTTTCAGAACCCCCAAGGAGCAAAATTATTTTCTACTCTGGATCTTCAGAGTGATTATCGTCAAGTATTACTGCATGAGGAAAGCAGAGACCTCACTGCATTTATCACCCATGATGGTTTGTTTCGGTGTATCTTATGGACTGGCTTCAGCACTGAGTTGTTTTCAGAGACTGATGTTTTCTATACTCCATGACATACCTGGTGTACAATGCTACTTGGATGATATAATTGTCTATACTCCAACTATGCATATTCATGACAAGCACCTATAAAAGGTCCTGAAATGCATTGATTCTGCAGGACTGAAACAAACTCAGTTGCCTTTTCTTGGTCATATACTGTAATTTCACAAGAGGGATTACTGCCTGAACCTGATAATGTCATCGCTGTTACACAAGCACCTACTCCATCTGATTTCCACTCCTTATGAGCTTTCTTGGGTCTTACTCCATATGTAGTAGATGGCTATGTTGTCTGTGGAGCTCACCGCTTACTGATACCAGAGACCTTGCTGGTACCACTTCAGCCCATACCATTCCCTGATTCAGCATGGGGAAAACAAACCAAGCATCTCCAGCTGAATTACTACATGGCAGACAGATGCTACCCTAAGTTACATGTTGCAGACATCAAACTTCCACAAAATACTGTTCCTACAAAATCCTCTACTGCAGACATTGTCAAACGTCAACAAGCCAAATGCAAGGCTTATACTGAAAGAAAAGTGCAGAAAAGAGAAGTGCACTTTCAGCATGGATCTTTAGTCAGAATTAAGAAACCAGAACTACTGAAACAAGGAATATAAATTTGCTACACCACTTGAAGTGAGACGCCAGCGAGACTATATACATGAATTATCTGATGGATGCATATGGAATGCAAGTCATCTTGCGCCTGCTAGATATGACTTTGGATAAGCTCCATTTGATGAAGGACATTTTCCTACTCCTGATACCAACTGCAATAGGTCTGAAGAAAGTGAACCTACAGTATAAGGTCGACTGAGTGAATCAGAAAACTACCTGCATAGATCAAGGACTATGTCATGTGAAGAATGTATATTATTGCATTAAGATGCATTGTTGTTGTTATTGCTCAGTTTATCTGTGTTATTGCATGTATTAGTAGATGAAGAAAATATCTGAACATTTATAAAGAGAATCCACAACATCTAAGAACATCATTCCCAGAAGGACTTCATCAAAAAGTGTACATGTTGCTAAGGAGTACAGGGCCATTACCAACTGTAAACTGGAGATGGCTGAGGTGCCTTTAACTCTTGTTACTTTCTAGTAATATCAATTCCCCACATTATACATCCTTTGTGTATGGTCAGTTCATGTCTGCTTGAGCAGTAAGGGCTAATGTGTTTTTGTCCTTCCAACCTTTGAGAGTCAGTTAATAATTTTGTGCTAGAGGTTAATCTCACTGAAACATTAACCTGTTTCTACTGATGTATCTTCTGTTCAGTAGTCCATCTGTATTTGCAGGTGCAGCTGAAATATAGCACTGTTTTGCATCCGTGCATTGGTGCCTGTAACATTATAGGTTTTCCACGTGTTCTCCATTATTTGTGCCTGTCACAATTAAATCATTCAACATGCAGCGTGCCTTGTAGAACATAATCTTTGCTAAGTGAAATTTACTGAAATAGATGTTATGTTTTGTTTCTAAATAATATGATGTATTCATATAAAATGGTTGACACTAGGCTAGGTGGTGCTGCACTACAGTTAAGGATATAGTTTACACTTGGGGGTATGTTTATTACCATTGGAGACAAACATCACCAGTACGTTGTATATTGCCCATAGCAATAAATCAAATCTTTGCTTTTGTTTCCTAATTTGGAGGTGACTGTTCAATTCTAATTACTGGTTGGTTGCTATGTGAAACATCATCAGTGATGTTTGTCTCCCATGTTAATAACTACACCCCTTGGTTGCTGGACAAAAAGCCAAATACAGCTCAAAATGTTGTTTCCATTGATATGAAAATATAGGCTGTTTCATTTTTATGGAGTGCTGCCTACAAATGATGGTTGCAATGAGAAAACAATGTTTATCCAGGGTTTTGATTGATTTTTTTTGAAGAATTACCAGATTTTATTTACAATTGTGGTAAATCTCATTATCATACACATTACCATTCTTAAATATGGAGCTTTTGGTTTCCTGAAATCAAGGAAGATACATTTTCTCAAAATTTTAAATCTGTGGTGTATGCTTGGGCATTTTATTTTGTTCAGTACTAGAGGTAGACTTGATTACTTCAATGATTTTATGTCAGTACTTTAATTACATTGAAGAAGCCATTTCCCAAAGAAATCATCCCAGACTATCCTGTTCTTGTATAGGATTCTGTATGAAACTGATTCAACTTTTAGAAAGCAAAGTCATACATCAAACAGACAGGGGAAAAAGAAAATTATAGCTTCTGATAGATTTCATTATTCAAAGATGGTTACATTTTCACCGAAGCATGAAGACATTGCAGATCCAGAAGTAACTGAGAAAAATCAATTGGGGAGGCCATATACAAGAATTACAATTTAATAACCACACTCAAAACAGCAATGTGAGTAGAAATTCATGAACCTGCCTTTGTGTTAAATATTTTTCAGTCATATTGACTTTTAAAGAAAAACATAAAATAGCTTGAATGTTGAAAATATATCTCCTGCAGACTTCTAGAGACGTGCAACAGATTTTTTGAAACCGACAAAACTGAATAGAAAAAAATCGAATGTAGTTAAAACCAATTGATGTTTGCTTTCATTGTTCAATAAACCATGGATGTGCAGCCTCTCTAGAGTCACTGTTAATTGGCTACTTGCTTGGGACTACTGTGGAGGGGGCCTACAGCATTTTGGGGGCTGTGGAGTACCAGGGCATTTTCAAGGAACTGCCCATCCTGGAGAAAGTGCTGGCCTCAATGATCCCCAGTTAAACTAGAAGGACCCCCAGTTATGGGGCCAAAACAGAGAGATGACAACTAAGCCCTCTAGACACAAGAAGTCATTTTTGTAACAGCAAGCCTCTAACTTGACTTTTTAAGAGCTTCTAGCAACCCTCCTATAGAAGTGCTTGGGATCATGTTAGTGGACATTGTGCTCTTTGGTCAGTGCTTACATGTAAGGAGTATGGTGGTTATCAAACAGACTGCCACCTAGGGATACCACAAGAAATGGTTGTTGTTGATTACCATTGGACCAGAGTACAGGCCAGGTTTGTACATTATAGAGGTGATCTGACACTTGTTACAGGTAGACCAGCAAGTGGCAACAAATTCTCATGGGGGAGGGTCCGACCCTAGAGTGAAAAACCTCCCAGAATAACTATTGGTCCTGATGTTACAATAACAATGAATGCCGGCACCTGATTACCCATCCAGAGTGTTACTGTGCTGACTGAGTTTTGTGTCACAGATGACTGACTGCAAGATTGGTTTGTAGTTGGTATGAGTCAATTTCAGGAAGGGTAAGTGCTGATGAGAATTAAAAGTAAGAATCTATTTTCCAGGGGACTGACAACGTTCAATGCAAAGTGTAACCAAATCTGGATTCTCACTGTATTACTAGCTGAATAAACTGCTTCCAAGTAGAAATTGGTAACCTGTTCTTATGAACACAATCAAAACAAATCAGCAGTCCACTGATAGGCCATCTATATAATGGATTGTTCCTTATCTCATAGCCTAACATTCTGCAGCTGGACTGTTGATTTGTTTTGATTGTGCTGATAAATAGATTTGGATTTCACTTTCAGTTTCAGAATTTGCCCTGTTTAGTGCAAGAAATCACAAAAACCATGGATATTTTCTAAATAAAATAGCAGATAATATATGTTCCACACAAGTCCTATTCATTGCACAATGTTTAAAGGGGTTGTTCGCCTTTGAGTTAACTTTTAGTATGATGTAGAGAGTGATATTCTGAGACAATTTGCAATGGGTTTTCATTTTTTATTGTTTGTGGTTTTATAGTTATTTAGCTTTTTATTCAGCAGCTCTCTAGTTTGCAGTGTCAGCAATTTGGTTTCTAGGATACAAATTACCATAGCAACCCTGCATTGGTTTGAATAAGAGACAGGAATATGAATAGGAGAGGGACTGAATAGAATGATAAGTAAAAAAAAGTGGCAATAACAATACATTTGTAGCCTTACAGAGCATTTGTTTTTAGATGGTGTCTAAAGAAACAGTCTAAAGAAAACTGCAAATCATTAAAAAACTATGAAAAATAAATAATGAAGACCAAATGAAAAGTTTCTTAGAATTGACCCTTCTACAATATACTAAAAGTTAACTTGAAGGTGAACCACCCCTTTAAAAAGGGAGTATACTGCACCTTATTTGCTCCTCCAACACCTACAAACATTCAACTTGGTTGAAAATGTCTGGGAAATATGAGAGCTGTTTTCAACCATTTGCCCTATTTAACTCTTTAAGAATTCTGGCTTAAAACCAAGCCGATAGAAAAATGCATTCTTTTGAGAACAAATATTGTGCAATCCCTTTCCCACAACCTTTACAGTGGTCAGTACATTTAAGGCCAGATACTTCACAGTTATTCAATATTGCAATCAGATTCTGGATGACTTATATTTGCTGGATGCAACTCACTTTTGTTTCTAAAAAAACACATTATTTAGTAAGTTACAGAAATATTATCCACATTTATAGCCATAATAATCCTTCAATAAATCGTTAAACTAGTGTGTTGGGAGGTCTGCATCTTGATCAGTCCCAGACATTCCACTTCCCATCCTGCAAAACAAATGGGTTCTCTGTGGCAATAAGGACATATAACTTAATGTCAAAGTTTGTGACAACACCTTATCATAAAACTAATTTAAGCTGAACTTTTAGAAAAATGGAACAAGCTGTTTTAAGAGGGGTGACCCTAATATTAATGCCACTTGCTTCCATCTGAAAATCTGTGATAAAAATGAGACCTATATATATACCTATATTTTGCCTTTATTTTGAACAGGGATGCAACACTGTAGGGGTAATTTACAACCACAAGTGCAATTTCAAGAGCAATTGCTGTGTCTTTTTACCCACAACGTAGTGTAATTCCAGTGTAATTGTGGCACCACACTAATATGCGGCTGATGCACAGGGCTGGGCCAAGGTAGTTTTGCACCCTAGACAAGGGTTCCAATCAGCGTTCTGCCCCCCCCCCCCCCCCCCCCCCCCGCCGCCGTCCAGGCCAAGCCATATCCAAAATTAATACTGCAGGCCTCAAGCCCACGTCCCCACCATACCTGTGGCCAACCAAAGCCCCCATGATCTGTAGCTGTGCCAGAAAGAAGTAAAGTAAAAGGCAGGTGCAGCTGGCAAAAGCCCAGCAGAAAGAGCAGACAGGTGTCTTCAGCGAGATGCGTTACCGCTCACCTCTAGCGTGCACAGCAGGTCCTCTCTGCCCAACCAGTCTGGCTTTTGTAATGACTGACTCTGACTGTCATCTCGCGCCGGTCCTGCAGCCTACTACGCATGTGCGTCAGAGCGTCAACAAGCATGGAAGTGGAAGGTGCCATGTCACGCTCCAGGGTGGGGGAACCCATACAGATAGAAGAACCCTGCAACAACACTCTGGTTTGGAGGTGGCAGTAGCTCCATGATGCCACTGCATCCTTGTTTGGCAGGGAGATGAAACTACCTTGACCGGATTTTTTAATTATTTGAATGCCATCCCATCCACAATTCGTTTCACTGCAGCCTGGAGTCAATCTTCAGTAGCTTTCTTGGATATATTGGTCACGAACATATACCGTAAACCGACAGATTGTAACACCATATTGCATGCCAGTAGTTTTCATCCACTGGCATTGATTAAGGCTTTACCATTTTCTCAATTAATTAGGGACAGATGAATCACTTCTGACCTTGTTGAGCTGAATGATTCTTTATTATCTATGGGCAATAGGTTTAAAGAATGTGGATATTCTGAGGATACTGTTCAGGATGCAATGGCTAAAATAAACGCTAACCCAGAGATACAGGAAACTAAGACTGAAAGAAAGGTTTTCGTTTCAAAATATACAACGGCCAGTTTTATTAAATCGACCATACAGAGACATTGGCACCATTTTCAAACAGATGCAATCATAGGTACAGAGTGTGCTGACCCGCCCATGTTTGCTTATAAACATGTGAAAATTTTGACATTATACAACCCCACATTTTTTATCTAATCCTTAACCCGGGAATTATCGCTACTACAACTGCTCTATATGTAACAGCATGACACAAGGTAGTTCTTTTGCCGATCCACATACACTTAAGACATCAAATCCAGAATAACATGTCAATCTACTCATGTTGTCTATATTAGGGATGGCGCGAACTGTTCGCCGGCGAACTTGTTCGCGCGAACATCGGCTGTTCGCGCTCGCCGGAAGTTCGCGAACGTCGAGCGACGTTCGCCATTTTGGGTTCGCGTATAGTTGGCGCTTTTTTTTGCCCTCTCAACCCAGACCAGCAGATACATGGCAGCCAATCAGAAAGATCTCCCTCCTGGACCACCCCCACACCCCTGCCTGGACCACTCCCCTTCCCTATAAAAACTGAAGCAGCTTTTTTTCATTCTGCCTGTGACTGCTTGAAAGAGCTAGTGTAGGGAGAGAGCTGTTAGTGATTTCAGGGACAGTTGAAAGTAAGTTTACTGGCTAGTAATCTACTGTTCTTCAAACAACTGCCATCTAGCTGTGTGAGCTTGTTCACATTCAGTCTAAATATCCATAATATTACCGTCTCCAGAAAAAACACCTGAGTGACTTTTTTCAAGCAGCCATAATATATTTTACGTAATCCGTATCCACCACTGTAGTAGTGTATACGTTGACCTTGTAGGCATTATTTGCCCTGTAGGCATTTTTTGCCCAGTGTGTTCTTCAAACAACTGCCATCTAGCTGTGTGAGCTTGTTCACATTCAGTCTAAATATCCATAATATTACAGTGTCCACAACCACCTGAGTGACGTTTTTCAGGCAGCAATAATATATTTTACGTAATCCGTATCCACTGCTGTAGTAGTGTATACGTTGACCTTTTAGGCATTATTTGCCCTGTAGGCATTTTTTGCCCAGTGTGTTCTTCAAACAACTGCCATCTAGCTGTGTGAGCTTGTTCACATTCAGTCTAAATATCCATAATATTACAGTGTCCACAACCACCTGAGTGACGTTTTTCAGGCAGCAATAATATATTTTACGTAATCCGTATCCACCGCTGTAGTAGTGTATACGTTGACCTTTTAGGCATTATTTGCCCTGTAGGCATTTTTTGCCCAGTGTGTTCTTCAAACAACTGCCATCTAGCTGTGTGAGCTTGTTCACATTCAGTCTAAATATCCATAATATTACAGTGTCCACAACCACCTGAGTGACTTTTTTCAAGCAGCTATAATATATTTTACGTAATCTGTATCCACCGCTGTAGTAGTGTATACGTTGACCTTGTAGGCATTATTTGCCCAGTGTGTTCTTCAAACAACTGCCATCTAGCTGTGTGAGCTTGTTCACATTCTGTCTAAATATCAATAATATTACAGTGTCCACAACCACCTGAGTGACTTTTTTCCCTTTACAGCACAAAACGCAGCGCTGTGTCAACAATGGATTTTTCAGATACATTTTTGCCCTTGATCCCCCTCTGGCATGCCACTGTCCAGGTCGTTGCACCCTTTAAACAACTTTAAAATCATTTTTCTGGCCAGAAATGTCTTTTTTAGCTTTTAAAGTTCGCCTTCCCATTGAAGTCTATGGGGTTCGCGACGGTCACGAACCGTTCGCATATTTTGTCGCAAGTTCGCGAATATGTTCGTGAACTTTTTTTCCGCGGTTCGCGCCATCCCTAGTCTATATTTTCATTTGCCCTTGTGGCTTGTATTATACAGGAAAAACTATTCAGAAGTTGAAGGATAGATTCCTCAAACATAGGAGTGTTATTAGAATTGGTAAAGAAACATCCCCCCTTGTACTACATTGTAAAGAATTAAAATACAGTGTTTCTTCTTTACGTATCATGGATATAGAACTAATAACCAGTTCAACGGGGGGGCATCGATAAAGGCACTTTGCTACATAGAAGGGAGGCCGAATGGATATTCCAATTAGATGCGGTGTTCCTGGGGGACTTAATGGCATGTTGAATCTCTCCTGTTTTCTTCAGACCAGATGATTCCTGCATTCATAATAGCCATATCTCTTGCTCAGTCCCTGCCTAAGTCATTTTGATTCTTCTTCAACTATGAGGTTTGTAATATGGACATATTTATTTATAACAGTGCCTTATTAGTACCCTTAGATTGGGGATAGGCTAGTTAATATATATCATTCAGGTGGAATTGAGGATGTTTTAATGTATTATAGGTTAGCATAAATTTGTTTAATCTTATAAAGACTCTGACATTATTTTGCTCAATAGCAGTTGCGTTCTTTTGAACGCAACTTCCGGTTGTTGGAATGCATGTGCGTTCCATTTGACATTACTGCCGGTATTTGGTACGCATTTGCGTTCAATTTGGCGCAATTTTGGGTGGAGGAAGTCAGTCTCCGACTTTGGAACGCACATGCGTTCTGGGGTCGGAGATTGACTTCCTCCGCCTAAACACATGGTAAGGAGGAATTGATTTCATACGCCTCAGTTGCAAGCATGGATGGATTCATTAGAGCATAATGTTACAGGTATAAAAACCTTACGGACAATGCAATCTTTCTGCCTTTTTTTGTTCTTTTTTTATTGCTTTTTTCCCCTGATGAAGACCTTAATGGTTGAAACGCATAGGGCCTATATTGATGTATTTTTTGCTTAATTTAATAAACAATTTTTTTTTTATTTTGGAGTGTGCAGTCTTCATCCTTGGAATGTGGCCACTGCACAAATGTCAGGGCTTGAGGTAAGAAGGACCTGGTGGTGCTGTGCACAATAATACAAAAGTGTTTTTTGATGCAAGTATCTTTAATGAATACAGATTTGTAAACCCCCTTTCCAACTGCACTTGTAGATGTAAAAGGCTTCTAATGAGTAGGTCTTCAGTCACTTCCTAGATGTTACTGCACTCCCCACATCCCCCCCTTCTCTTAACCATTTAATTGTGTAACCAGTGCATTGGGATGGACATCAGGTCCCCCATTCTGGTGCACAAACAAGATTTTGAGACAATGCCTTAATAACAGTGTCCACAAAATGGCTCCTGCCTGCTTAGTATAATTAGGAATTCCCAAATTTAAGGAAACTAGATTTGGAATATTTTTTTGGGGTGGCGGGTCCCCTTTAAAACCACAAAATACTGTAATGAATGTAAATTGTACGGAATTACAATTGTAGTTTTTGGTTTTATCCCATTTAAATGAGTTTGTGTTTTCATTAAAAATTGCATCTAAAATTCTAAATATCTAAAAATCTGAAATATGTTAGCTCCGGAAAGAGATAGAGGTTGGACCTTTCAAGTCGGTTTAGCCAATGTTTGCACTACAGGCTGATGGCCAGATTAGATCTCTATTAATCTGTACAATTCTGAATATATTTTGATAGCATGCAACTTGATTTGATGGTTTGGTTTGATGACAGTTTGTTTAAAAATTGGCCCATATGTGGTCAGTTTGACAGTAATACCATTAAGGGATTAGGTATATTTGGGGTATTTATATGTAACAATACAGTTAAAACACAAGCACAAAATAATACACAAGTTTAAAATGACAGTGGGGCTCATTTATAATCACTGAGCAAATTTGCACCTGGGCAGTGACCTATAGAATCAATCACTGATTCGCTTTTTTCAGTCAACTGCAGGGGCAGATTTACAAAATTCACGTGAATAATTCGAAGTTCGTTCTAATTTCATATAAATTAGAATCTTCGAATATGCAAATTAGGCAAATTCGACCATCGAATATTCGAATTTGAATGATTTGGGAATCATTAGCTGAGATCGAATGAAAAAAATTTGATCGATTAAATATTCAAATCGAATATTCAATCGATAGATTTGATAGTTGAATTCCAAGGATTTTACTTCCCCACTATTCCCATGGTCGAATTTAGAATTTTTTTTAAAAATTCGACCATTAGTTAATCTGCCCCTGAGTGTAATAATCTGATTGGTTGCCATTGGTTACTTCCCAGGAGCAAATGTGTCCAGTGTTTACAAATGAGCAGCAATTTGACTTTTTCTCTCATACATAATTATTTGCTTTCTTGGACCTGCATGGATTTGTGTGCCAGACTGATCTCAAAAAGAGGCGGGTCAGGGAGCAATGTGGACAAGAAAAATGCACTTTGCTCCTTTTACTTAATTTAGCACCTCTTCCCTTTTAGTAACTTTGCTCTATTATCGAAATATGTCAGAATATTTACTTCAATTGATTGAAAACTTCAAAGCAAACGTCATAGGTGACATATCTTAGATAATAATGTCTGTGTGTCTAGAGGGCAACAATATGAACCCATAATATATCCATCCATATTCCTTTTATGGAACTGACTAAGCTCACCCATAGTTAACCATAGCCATTGCAACATTGCACAGTGAAAGATTGCTGGCAAACGCATGGGATCTTCTTGAAATAAACCAGTACACACAGCTAGGTCAGAGAATACCAGCAAACATGTCAAAAGTCATATTCAGGCAGCAAACATACATAATTAGGATGTGGCCGAAAGTCAAAGTTGGAGAAATTGCAGTAGCTTGGTATAAATAAAAATGAACTGGTGCCGCTGTGTTACTGGAGGTTCTATGAGTTTCTTGGAAATAATTATAACACACCAGCTATGTATAAGCAAAAGTTTTGATTACATACATAGAATGAAAAAGAAGTACATTACCAAAGGATTAAAAGAGCCAAGCACAGTTCAATCTGCAACCAAGACTGGGAGATCCTGAGCTGCCCGCAGATCAAAGTCCCTCAAACGGCCGCACGGAAGGGCCTGTGGCAGCACGCATAAACTCCACAGTGAGATCTCAACTGACTGAACGGAAACCCCCAGTTTATATCTGCTCAAATACAGTAAGCTCATTTAGTGATTTAGTCAATAAAGAAGATATAATGATTTGGTTCCCATGCACTCATCAGGATCTGGCCAGACTCCCAACAAGCACATCTGAAGCAGAGATCTTATCTTGCTATCTAGTAGCTAAATAGTATATTCAGGTATAAAGTAACTGGTTCCAATCTTGCCTTGTTCGCGCCTCTGACTCTGCCCTGGTCCAATCAGGGGCTGAAGTATTTGCAGATATGAAAGTAGAGTCTGGCACTCGCAGGTTAACTGCAAAAGTGTTTTATTTCACGACATGTTTCGGGCGAAGCCCTTTTTCAAGTGATGTGTTGTTTGTATCACTTGAAAAAGGGCTTCGCCCGAAACATGTCGTGAAATAAAACACATTTGCAGTTAACCTGCGAGTGCCAGACTCTACTTTCATATCTGCAAATAGTATATTGTGTCCCTAGCTACAATAAAGAAGAGTCTGATAAGTGCTTCAAAAATCATAAACATTTTAGGTAATACATATGAGAATATCCAGACTAAGAATAAAGAACATGTATTAAGTCATTGAGTTGATTAGTTCCCATGATTTCTCTTGCACAAAGCTTCATTATACAGGATTATAGATTCTAAAGCTGTCTTGTGCACTATATTGGGTTCAACATACAACATCGGCCTATACAGTAGAACAATCCTTTGTGTTATAGTTTTAAATAGTTCTGTAGCAAAGTATTGCAATGAGCTATTGGGTTTAATCAAAGTATTACCATGAGCCATTATTGAAAAACTCCAATTATTATAGCTGTTGAAATGCTAAGCAAGAAATAACCACTAGATACTACAGACAACTTAAAGGAACAGTTCAGGGTAAAATTAAAAACTGGGTAAATAGATAGGCTGTGCAAAATAAAAAATGTTTCTAATATAGTTAGTCAGGGAAAAATGCAAAGTTGGAGTGACTGGATGTCCAATATAATAGACAGAATCCAACTTCCTACTTTTCAGCTCTCTAAATCTGAGTTAGTCAGCGACTAGAAGGGGGGCCACATGGGACATTACTGTTCAGTGAGTTTGCCATTGATCTTCAGCATTCAGCTCAGATTCAAAAGCAACAGTTATGACCCATGTGGCCCTCCCTCAAGTCACTGATTGGTTACTGCCTGGTAACCAGGGTAACCACTCAGTGTAAACCAAGAGAGCTGAAAAGCAAGAAGTAGTGTCCTGTTCTTTTAGGTTAGGCTTACAGTTATGCCAGCCTTTATACATTACATTTTTGCCTGACTAACTATATTGAAAACATGTTTTATTTTGCACAGCCTATCTATTTACCCAGTTTATACTTTTATACTGAACAATTCCTTTAATACCTAGGGGCAGATTTACTAAATTTACATAAAGGATTCGAAATTCGATTGAATTTTCAAAAAGATTCGAATTCTCGAATGTTTTTGAAGACCACTTCGACCAGTGAATTTTAAAAATTTGATCGAATCGAATGATTCAAATAATTTGAATAAAAGTCTATTTGAATATTCGACTATTCGACAGTGGAATTACTTCCCCTTTAAAATTTTAGTTCGCCAGTTTCAACCTACTGAATTGGTTTTCTTTATTTTTGATCGAATAAAAAAAATTTGATCGAATGATTAGAATCATTCAATTCAAACAATTTTATCAATCAATCTAATATTTTCTATTTGATCGTTCAACCAATCAAATTGCGGTAAAATCCTTCAAATTAGATATTCGAATTAGAAGGATTTTAATTCCCATGGTCGAATTTGAGGGTTTTTTAACCTTCCATTTCGACCTTTAGTAAATCTGCCCTTAAGTGTACAATTCCAGTAATGAATTCAAAATAACATCCAAAAGGATTCTATTATACTGTATATAGTGGGTAGTAAGGGAAATACTCCAAGAGTACTTGGCAAGAGTTCTGCTTTGAAACAACGTAGGAGGTTATTCAAAGTAAGAACAGTGAGGTTGTGGAGCACCATCCAGATGATGTTGTGATGGCTGATTCTGTTAATGCCTTTAAGTGGGGCTTGGATGATTTTTTGGACAAGTATAATATCCAAGTCTATTATGATACTAAAATCTACAATTGTGTACAGTCATACTTACCATGAAATACCTAATGTCTTAATAAAAATGATGAAGTAGGTGGTTTACATACATACTTTCTGTCTAGGTCAAAAAGTGTCAGGACATGTTGTAGGCAAAGCATTTCAGCACAATAAAGCTTTGGTGTAAAAATAAGCCATGTATCATCTCTGTTATGCGATATTAAATATGGTACAAATAACTAATCCCAGATGTTTAGTGTGAGAAAAAAATCGCATATTTCAAACCATGAGCCAAATAGAAAACAGATCCAATTCTAAACAGTTCAGGGTTATGGATGTGTATCAAAAATGGTTTGAATTTGAAATGTCTGGTAACAATGAAAATGTAATTAAATTGTTACTGGCTCAGACAGTTCTAATCAATAACTTTCTGTTAAAGATAGAGAACTGAGAGTTATTTTCCCATTCATAGAATCAATTACAACCCATAGTCAAGGGATAGGTGATATCTGTGTAGTACACACAAGGCTTGAATGGGAATGTCTTGCTAGCGCAATTTGATATGAAAATATACGTTCACAAAAATTACAGAAACAAGCATTAGATTTATTTCTTATTATGTTTCTTAATAATTTGTAATTTAATAGACATTCGGTGCATGTATGGTGGGAAAGGAGTTGACTGCTATCGGCAGAAGACTTGGATATTGGTCAGCTGGTCGAAATTTTGATCGGGTGCCTTGAACATCAGCTCCTGTTTAGTTCTGAATCATCAGCCTTCCAAGGAAACTGTGAGCGACTTTGGAAATCAAAGCGCTGCGAGTGCATTACCACAGGCAAATCTTCATTCAAGCAGACGGAAGGCAGGAAAAAGGCAGTTCGGGGAGATTGTCGATGTGCTGAAGAGACGATTAGTCACCAGGCGACTAAATCTCCCCGAATCTGCTCGTCTGCCCCAACCCTAAGAGAGAAAAATAGAGATAGTATAGTGTTTAAAGATAGAGATAGTAAAAAAAATGCACTGCCATGGCAATAAAACTGTGTCTGAATGAGGACTGTCATGCAAAGGAAGGATGACTTTGCAACTGAAGTTTTATTGCTTGTGTAATGCATTAACTTTTCCAGGCATGTGAATTCTGCCTTTGTGAAATTAAAAAAAAAAAATAATACAATGAACGCACAGCATCTCAACTACCAACAAGAGCACATGTTTTGGCTTTTATGCCAGTGTGTAGTCATGTAACAAGACTTAATGTGCTCCAAAAAATGATGCCACTTTCATGCAGGTGTTACAAAATATGCTGCGAGCATTTATACTATGCACGGTTATTGAAGCAGATGAGAATACCACAGAAGTAATGTTTTAGAAAAAAGCTGCTAACTATTTTTAAATGCTGTATTTTACCAGTACTTTTATGTACTCCATATGCAATTCCCCTTTCAATACAGTTTAATTTTTATTGTTTTCCCAGTGACTATTAGATCTGCTTTTACTTTGCGGTAGATGAGCTTTTCCCAAGACCAATAGCAGAGACATAACTAGATATTACTGAGCCCTACAATAAAATTATTTTTCAGGCCCCCAAAAATGTTTAGAGGTCAAATATTTATTGAAATTCACATGGGGCCCCTAAACCTCCTGAGCCCCCCATGCAACTGCTGGGTCTGCTTTCTCTGTAGTTACACCCCCAACCAATAATGGGTGCCTAAACTCCATTTCAACATAAAATGTGTGTGTTATACTACTGAAATTAGAGGAAAGAAGGTTCTATTTTATTATTCAAAAATGGGTTTGTTTGTTTTAACAGAAAGAGCTGTGAAGTCTGGAATTCTCTCCTTGAAGTGGTTATACTGTCAGATACATTAGATCAGACATTTCAGAAAGAGGTTTGGATGGCTTTTTGGCAAGTGAGATAATACAGGGTTATTGAAAACAGCTCTTAGTACAAAGTTGATCCAGGCACTGGTCCAATTGCTCTCTGATTGGAGATACAAAGGGATGTTTTACTCCTCTAAAGCAATTGGGTGAGGCAGCAGGTGGAAATGTTTGCCTTTCTTTATCTAGACCAACTAGCAGTTAGGCAGGTTTCATTTAGACATAAAAGGTCAAACTTAATAGATGTGTCTTTTTTCAAGGCATGCCCACCCTCACCACAATACATACACAATATGCGCTCCTTGGAGGGGTTGTCCAAGATGGTGCTATCTTATTCAGCAGCTCCCAAAACCCACTACAATGATATTGCATAAAACATAGCACAACTGCTTAATAATCTGCCAAGCTTCAATTCTGCACTACAGAAAGGCAAAGCATGGTCAGAAATTAAAATAAATCAATGTGCTGTATGGTTAATCAGTTTTTGGAGCTTGCAAAATGTTTGGGAGAGGGTAGAGGATGTTGAAACCCAGATCAGCCCTCCATATAGATAACACCAGCTCTCCATATAGAATGTCTCCCAAAGAAAGATTTAGGTGAAAGTCCTAAAAAATACTTGGAGCAAATCCACTTGAAAACATTTGTGAACAGACTCATTCTCCAAACAGCTGGTAGTCAAAAGAACCTGTAGAGTGCCAATTAATCTTCCAACACTGGTTGTACTCCCCCTACCCTCTCCTGACTAGAATATTAAATATCAGGGACAGGTATGCAATATTAGCAGCTAGCAGACTATTATCCCACAACTCTTTTAACACTCTACTAGAGACAAAGAATATACTGAAGGTGCCTGCCCAGTCTATAAAGAAGACCATAATACAAGGTAATAGTAATACCCAAAGATGGAGAGCACCACTTCCAATATAGAGCATATAGAACAATATCTTCTCTGATCTGCTAAGGGAAACTCACAGAAATATCAGGAAATGCTCACTGTTGCAGTCAGAAAATAAGCATTGCCCTAAGCAGTATCTACCTGTAGCTACCTTTTTCAGATGAAGAATGTGTGTTATCTATGTCTCTCAGTTGCAATAGGTACTGGCTGTATTTGTGCCTAATCAATTAAATCAACAACTACAAAAGGTAACCAATCTAACCTTGTTTTCTAGGCTAGGAAGAATGCATTTTGGATTTGGGGGTGTGCTACCAATAAATGGCTTTCAATGGGAGAGCTTAAATCTGTAAGCTTAACATATATCTAGCAGGTAAACCCTTTTTGGGGACACTGAGGGGGTTATTTACCAAACCTTGAATTTATCTTGTCAGTTTTTTTGGGGCAAAACGTAAAATTTTTTTTGTGGGGAAAAAAATAATGTTTTTGAGAGTTATCTAAAAATCCACCATCTAAGACCTTTCAGGGTCCTGTATAAGTCAATCGTAAATGGCACCTTGAAAAAATCAAGAGGAAAAAGCCTGAAAAGTTGAGTGATTCAAGGTTTTCACTTAAGTTTCTCAGAGATCTGATTAAGTTGGGTTATTTTATTTATAAATAAGGTGAAATCAAGAATGGGAGTTTGGTTGTGATATGTTTTAATAAAATATGAGATAAATTCAGATTTTAGTAAATAACTCCCTGAGTCTCCCTAACCTTTCATCATTCTCCACCCATACGTCTGTGGACCATATATACAGCATGCATTTTCTTAACTGATTTCAAGTTTGCTATTGGATTTGATTCTGGTCCTGTCTATTTTTCCTGTTTCCCATCAATTTCTCTTACCCTGTGCCATACCATATGTATAAGCCATTTATATATATATATATATATATATTTTTTTTTTTACTTTTTAATGTATTAGATCAGTTAAACTCTTATTTATTGTCCAATACCCTTTCTTCCAGTACCTCCCTTCTTTTGTAGGTTCGCTTTGTGAGGAATATAACATCCAGTTTAGAAAGCATTGAAATTGGATTAAATTCTATAAATCATTTATAATTATTTATTTATACAGCACAAGCATGTTATGCAGAGCTTTTTGCAATAGTTTATAGATAACAGAAGTCTTACAATAATTTGACAAATGGGTTACAAAATAAAAATATGACTGAAGGGGCATTCCTCACAGAACTTGATCTAAATAATATTGTTTCATTAAGATTTTCATTAACAGAGTTGTAGTAGCCAGATTTTTAATGCAAGGCGCACACACACTGTATGCAATTTTATGAGTCTTTAGCAGTTTTTACCAGTTAACATTTTAACTATAGTTCTTAAAGAGAATGATTACATTATTCTGACCATAAAAACATTTAATGACCTTATAAATAAGAAGAGAAGATAAGGATAATATTTTCATGTCTGAGAACCACTGGCAGGGAATGGCTGCACACAAATCCCAAATCATAAAACACTTCAGCATTCCATCAATAATTACTCTTGGAAATGGTTGTGCAATCCCTGTGCAGTGTGGGAGGTTTTATTGGATGTATCTGTTGATTTTGGTTCTGATTTTCTTCAGTTGTATACAAAATATTTCAGGGTACGATGTCATTTTAAAACATCCTGTCAATTTGAAAAATGCTAATATATTACAAGATAAGCAAAGAAAAGTTACAGATGTGCTTTAACCGCACACAAAAATTACATTCAAGTATGGGGAGCATGAAAAGAATGTAGTAAAGTATAACAGCAGTAATATAATTTAAAAGAATGCGGGGTACAGTTATCAAGTAGCAAATTGCTGATTCTAATTAACATTTATCCACTCTTTAACTTGGGAAATGTTTTGTTTGTTTTGATATGCAATTCCCTTGGTTAAAGGCAAAGTAAAGAATACTGATTACAGCAGTTTACCCATGATCCAGTGACATGACTCCCAAGGCTATTGTTCCAACCCTCTTGTGACTTTCAAACTCACCGCCCTATAAAAGAAAGGTGACTGAGAGAATGTCTATGTCTTGACATCTGGCTACACTGAGGTGAATGTTCCCATCACAAATTCAATTCCCCATGAGCTAGGACAACACTTTTTTCTCTAAACTCCTCTGCTGTCAGTAATCACTTGATCTGCTTCCCTTATTTATCTTCTCTGACCCTGACTCCCAGGCAGCAGGTTTTTCATGAGGAGAATCGGGGGAATTGCCACAGGCGATTTTCATTTTAGCCGGCACAAGACAGGTGGAGACCTTCCCTTATTTGTACAGGGTTACCGTGATGTCCTTTAATGCCTCAAGTGTCTGGCATGTAAATGTCTGTATGTGGCCTGGGCTAACAGCTTCATCAGCTTGACTGATGAGCTCCAGTTCCATGCACTAACCTTCAGCAGTTGCATAGGCCAGGCTTGGGACTAGGTCTGAGCAATTATTTTTACAAATATTTAGCAAACTTTTCATTTTCGTGACTGGCAAAAAATGTTCGTTGTATCTGAGGTAGAATTTCGCTATATCTTTTGTTTTGCTTGATAAAAGCCTGTTAACACTAATGTTGCATTGACTCCAATGCATTTGCCTAAAATTTCACAAATCATTCAGCAAGGCCTGAATGTTCCAGAGGAGAAACATTTCCTGACTCCAATATGGCAACCAGACCACTTATGTAGAGCTATTTTCAGTAACCCCGTATACTCACTCCCCAATAAAGGAATTTAGCAGTCTTCAGACTACTGCCGTGGATTTGTACTGCATTTGCCAATCCTTTGAATTACCCCGTATACTCTTACTTGCTAAAAACCATCCAACCACTTACTGTATATGATGTATTTTCTACACCCCCTTTTCATCAAGATGTAATAATGATAGCCCCACGTATCTGTATTAAATGCCTTGTGTAGAAAAAGTGTTGATGGGGTCTTGGTATTAATGATGTGGATCACTTGTTTATTTTTCCTTCTGTCCCATGTTTGGGACAAATCCTGATCTGATTAAAGCTGCAAAAAGATATTTAATCATAAGTTTAAAGTTTTTCTAAAATGTTGAAATAAAATCCAAATGATATTGCCTCTCTAGGGAAATTATAGGTCTCACTAGTCAAGAAGCACTGCAAAATGCAAAACCTTATCCATTAAAATGCTAATTTTTAAAGGTGCTTATACAAGAACCTTCTACCTCTTGGTCTCCCAGAAGGAGAGGAGGTACTTGCATAAATAACATTATTATTAACATGTATTTCTATAGCGCCAACTTGTTGCGTAGCGCTGTAAAGTG
>CM044447.1:94441066-94454859 GCA_024363595.1 Xenopus borealis | reverse complement strand
CCCATAGGACAGGGCAGCAGGTGAGGCAGTGTCAGTGGGAGAAAGCCAGGTTTCTGTTAGTGCAAGTAGGTTAAGGGAATTGGCAATGAAATGGTCATGTATAGCGTTAAGTTTGTTGCAAACAGATCTGGCATTCCAGAGAGCACAGGAAAGACTAATTGGGTTTTTGGGTATAGGCGTGAGAGTTCTGTGCTGAATGAATTTGCAGCGAAGAGAAGGAGCCCGTGGCCGTGATATAACGGGGATGGGGTAGGGGCCAGGGTTTGGGGAAATGTCCCCAGCTGCCAGCAGTAGAAGAGAGAAATAGACTAAGTGAGAGTGGGATTTGTGAGTTCTTAGTTTGTGTGAAAAGGAGGAGTATCCTGGAATATTTAAACAGAGTATTTTGTATATTTCATGTGTGGAAAGGGAAGGAGAGGAAATTAGAGAGGCCGAGATTTGTATTGAATTGGGACTAAGTGGGGGAGGTAGTGAGAAATGTTTTATGAAGCATGAGAGTGAAATGAGCAGAAAAACAGGATAAAACATTTTTGAGTAAAAAGTAACAAATTGGTGTGTAAAAACAAAACTGTTTTCTACATTAGAGATGAGCTATTTTAAGTATAGCAGGTATGTCCAGTCCTACTAGGGTTGTCACCTGTCCGGTTTTGAACAGGACAGCCCGGTATTTTGAAGGGCTGCCCGGGTCAATGCTTCCTGCCCGGTTTTCCAAATAAGGAAAACTGGGTGGGATTAGCTTGATTGATGCCACGATCGGCCAATCGGCGATTGCGGCATCATAGCTCCGCCCCCCTGTCCGGCTTACAGGGAAAGGTGGCAACCCTAAGTCCTACCATATTTGTGCTGTATATACTGCTATACTGCTATGTTTTTAATGAATTGGTGTTAATAATTTTCATTAGTTATTAATCTTATGAAATACACAGTTTTAGTAAATCTGTCATCTATAATTGGCATGATACCATAAATGAACTTTAATTTGGGAAGAATAAGAGAGTGATATGTGCTGTTGGAGGGTTTATTTTCTCATGTATCTGTGTATTATATAAATATAACCTCAAGCATCCTGCTATTTCGTTCTTCCCTTTATGGGGCAAATTCATCAAGATCCGAAGTTGCAACAGCGACAGCTTCACCGCCGTAGTTTTGCCAATGCTATGCAAATTCACTAGAATGTGAAGTTGCGCTCAGGGAAGCGAACGGTAGCGAAGTTGTGCTACTGTTACTTCGTCAGGCAAAGCGCAGTTATGCAAGCAATACCTAATTTGCATGCAGCACCAGGTTAAAGTATACTGGACGTATATGCTGCAGCCACTACATTACACTACACAAGCCAAGGAAACCTTTAATATATAAAATAAAGTTGTTTTATTGCCCTACACATGTGCCCACTGTATAATTGAGTTGCCATATGTTAGGAAATGTAAGGGGGAAGGAGGGGAACCTAAAAAAAATTATGATCTTTTTCAGCCTACCCTTAAAAAAGCAAAAGACGCCAGCGTTTTTTGGGACTTAGAAATAATTTAAACTTTTCTATCAGAAACTCCTATCTACTACTTTGCCTGGTCTGAGGTGGCGACGTCAAGTCTTGTGCAAGAGGTAATGTTCAGTAAAATCTGCATCTTACTTCGCCTGGCGTAAGAGTGTGAAGTTGCGCTAGAGTCTGTCTACTTCACTAGCTAAGTTACGCCAGGGATGTTTAGTAAAAAAAAAAATAAAAAAACTATTTTGGCGAAGTTCCAAAATGATGTCACTCAAGCGAATTTGCACTAGTGTTAGCCACTTCACACTTTTGTGAATTTCCCCCTATATGTTTATTTGTCATAGTTATGTAGCACTGGTGTTCAGCCATATTTTTCTTACTACAATTCACCATCATTTGCATAAACCTGCAAAAGAGAACAAAGGAAAAAAAACATTAAAATTAAACATATTTTTTTCTTGTACTACTGCTTCGTGTGTTTGTTATTTTAGCATTGTAAATACAGGAACCTAGAGCTAATTTTATGTTTACTGGGAATGGTTCAGTGATAAGGAGCAACTTACTTATTTAGCTTGCATTAAAGGGCATGGAAAGGCAAATAAATAAATTCCCATTTTTACTTTCTTTAATGAAAAGGAAATCTATCTCCAATATACTTTAATTAAAAAATGTGTACCGTTTTTATAAGAAACCTGACCGTATGCAGTGAAATTCTCCATTCATTTAGTGCTGTGGATAGGAATTTCAGACGGTCCCTAACTTCTGGCAGGGAAACAATCATACTTATGAACAGCTGGGGGAGCCCCTGCCTTACTTACCAGTCATGCAGAACTGAAGCAGCTTTTTTTTTTTAATCATTTATGACGATCCCTCAGAAGCCCAGATCACACTGAGCATGTGTACTGTATGTAGTCTAGCCTTGCAAAGATGTATAACAAAGTTACAAGATGACAGCCCCCTGTGGCCAACTTTAAAAGCATAAATCATTTGTTTGATTAGCCTTGTGATGCAGTAAGTTCATGTTTATGTTTAGTATACAAAATACAGCATTTACAGCCTTATTCTATTTTAGACTTTCCTTGCCATTTAATGAGAATTAGTACATTAATGCTTAAAGAGTGATTTCCTTGAAAAATGTCATGACACTGTTATTCTAATCCTTGTATTAATATTATCATTGTGAATACTGAATTCCTGTTCCACACCTGTGTAAACAAAAGGCAAAAGTCTGGCTATTTAATCAGTTCAGCTTACTATAGTAAGGAGAGTATATCCTCTAACTTTGTCTTTTGTACACACCCAGCTATAAAGAATAAGATTACTTGAGTGTAGGTTTTTATTCTGAAGTATTTATGAACCTGGTAGTTAACAAAGACAGCTGTACAAGTAATGATTTAAATCATATCTAAAGACTGATACAAACAGACGAGTCAGAGGAGAGCAGAATGAGGACCAACGCTGGTACATGGAGCCTAATTAAAATTACAGTATTGCAATTAGGCTGGAAAGGAATAAAAATGACCTGGAATCTTTGTGCCTGGTTAAATGAACTGTGATGTACTGTGGTGTTACCCAACTGGGGACCCTTAACGGTATGAATCTACCACTGGTGTCTTTAAATAAGACTAAAGAGAGGCAGCTTTTGCAAAAGCTGCCAAATCTGTGATCTGGGTCTGGTGTATTTCACTGACTAAACGATTTCACTGAACTTTTATATTTCAGCATTTGATTGATTTTAAACAAAGACTGGTGGAGCCACCGATAAGGATTGATTTGGATATATTACATTCACATAGCTATATAGCTAAACAATCTTGAATAGTTTGAACCCATGAAATGTGGCATTGTTCTTTGATGCCTGTTGCTACCGGTGTGGACTGGCAAAAAGTATGGATCTGATAAAATATGGTTAAATAGTAAATGTGACGGAAAAAAGACGTGCCCCTCAAATTTTACCTTTTTGGGGGTTTGTGAAGCTGAAGTATTGCTCAAGTGGTGCATGAGTTTAGAAGTACCACTACTAGATACTCACTGTGTTCATTTAGTGTATTCTGATTATTGTTGAATACTAATGCATTGGCCATCACTTTACCTTATTTTATTGCTTTATTTTGTAACCTCTTTCATTGTGAAGTGAATGTGTAAAAATGTGTGCACAGGTTCAGCGTTTTGCTGTTGAGCCCTGAAGCCAACTCATAAATCTCAACACATTTACTCTCTACCTGTCTTAAAAGGACAGGTATGAGTTAAAACAGCTTGAGACCCATTAGTTGAGGTATTTTTCCCCCAAGCAGGCCTTCTTCAATGAGAAAAGGTTTTGTACCAACCTTTTTCTTATTTGAGAAAGCCTGCCCAGAGAAAAATACCTCAACTAACGAGGTTTTTTTCCACAATTTTCCCAATGACTGCTCGAGCGCTCTTAAATCTGCACCTAAATATTGCCATTCATTGCTTGCCAATCTAGATCTCCTTGTTTGCCTGGCCTTGTCTGTGATTTCCATTAGCTGGACCCAGGGTTGTATTTAGGTCCGACGCTGCCCTAGGCATTGGACCTAAACAAGCCCCCTACGTCGCGTAAGTGACATCAGCCTCTGTGCGCGTGACATCACTTCCACTCACTAAGCTTGCCCCGTAGCAGAAGTGACGTCACGAGCATGGCGCACTGCCGTGCAATAAATGTAGGAAAAATGTGAGCAAATCAGATAAAATATCAGGTTATGAATAACAAACAAAATTCAATACCATTAATGGCTAACTAAAGAAGCAAATGCAACTCTTTGATACTAAAACCATTTCATCGGAAGATCATTAGGATGAAAAATGTACTTACGCCTTTTACGTTTACTGATATACAAATCAATTTTAAAAAATTCACATATAATGAAAAGAAAAAAAACTGTGATGCCATACTGACCCATAAAACCAAAGTTTCCCGAACTGTGGGACAAGGTCCACCTTGTGGGCTTAAGAAGAAGATGGAGCTCAGTAGTGTAAGACAATTAGGGTAAATTTTGGGTTACTCCCTACACCTTTCTCTAGGGATAGGCATCCCTAAAGCTCTGCATATATGACTTGTCAAGTCTGTGGATGGTGTATATATGTTTATATGTATCTATATTTATTTGTAATACTATGTATATAGAGTATAAAACCTTTGCATCTTTGACATGTGGAAATAATATGTTGTAAAATGCAAATCAACAGTTTAGCTTGATAGTAGAAATAACTATTTCCAAAAATCTTTTGGTTTCTGGCAGAGGCAAAACAAGCCCCTCCGCCAAAAGAAAAATTTGAAGGGCCCAGTGTGCACACTCCTGCAGAGCCCCATCACATGCCTGCGAAGGCGCACAAGCACATCAATTTAAAGAGTGGTGGGGGGATTTTAATACTAGAGGAAGCCAACTCTGCAGTCCAGGCCCCCAAGCGACTGTGTTGGTCTGCTTCCTCTGTAGTTACTCCACTGTTTTCTGTGGTCAACTTATTGTTAGGAGCCTTTTTGGAATTACACTCTAGAGCAGTGATCCCCAACCAGTAGCTTGTGAGCAACATGTTGCTCCCAGTGGCCGCAAAGCAGGTGCTTATTTTTGAATTACTGGCTTAGAGGCAAGTTTTGGTTGTATAAAAAACATGTTCTGCCAAACATTCTCTCCTATAGGCTGCCAGTCCATATAGGGGCTACCAAAAAGCCAATCAGAGCTCTTATTTGACATCCACATGGACCTTCTCATGCTTGTGTTGCTCTCCAACTCTTTTTTAAATTTAAATGTGGCTCACGAGCAAAAAAGGTTGGGGACCCCTGCTCTAAAGTATGCTTATTTCTGGTGCAGTGCTTTGAAAAATTAGATCAGTGTTTTTTGGTATACAAATCAATAATCTTCATAAAACAATAAATAATTGGTATTGGTCCACTCTGCAGATGTGAGTTTACAACACAATTTCTGATATATTTCTCTGTTATGAAATGTATTTTCAACAATTACACAGGCAGCTGCAGAAAGCTTAGGTTGTCGTGAACACATATATACTTTTCCTAGGTAAACATATATTTCACAAACATCACAGTGAATGTAAATGAAGAGTAATATTTGGCTGACAGTGATCAAAGACATAAGATCATAAGTTTAGTTGGAATATTAATAATGCGTTTTTGTTAATGTCGCTTACCTTCTGCTCTGGTAGAGTTAGATAAAAAAGGATGATCCAATTTCATCTGTAGTAAAGTTTTTGCTCCTTTGTAACTGCATCATTCAGCCTTTTAGTAGCTGTGGAGGCAATAGATTGTTTTAACACTTCTGTATAATGGACCTTTGCTTGTCTGTTCTTGTCGGCGCACAATATAAAAGAACCCTGCAGTCGCAGGAGGGATTAGACTACAAGGTTTGTTTCCTCTATAGAGGAAGCAGGGGGATGATTTGCGGGGGGGGCCCAGTAGTAACACCATCGTGTGCATTGGAAATTAAATGATCTTCCTCAAAAGGACCAAACATGGAGTATCTTCAATTTCCCTCTTTAGCTGTAGAAATCACACCATAGATTTATTATGTTTAAAACCATACACAATAAGTATGTTCAGCACAAGCCCTACTTACTGAAATCATGTTGAAAGAGGGGTTTACTGCCCCTTTGTGCATAATCAAACAGCGTCACCTTAAAAGATCTTAAAAATGCTAAAATATCTAAACACTGGCAGCAGATACCAATACATTTATATTTAAGCTGACTTTTAAAAACAATGCTTAAAAGGGTAATGCTTTCCTTAAAGATTACATAAAATGTCCTTTTTGTGCAAGAAAAAGCATCTACCAGCTGGTATAAATTTATTTGCAAATGTCTCACACTCTCACTGGTGTAACCATACAGTGTTACCTTAAGAGGTTTCAAAACATCCTATACATAACATGTTGGCACTATTGAAATACATGTTAATAAAATTAAATAATAGTTGTCTTGTCTTGTATATGTAAATGCATATTACTGGTACAGTGAGCTGTGAATTTTGATAACCTTGAGAGTGTGGACATGCTTCCACTTATTATAGGCTGTTTCAGAATTCACTATGGAATTTTAAGTCTCGTGACATGTCACTTGATGCATACTGAAGAAACCAGGAATGCGGTACAAGTTGAAAGTAGACACTGGAGAAAGCAAAAATATATTCTTTAGCAGCCAATTCTGTAGCCTCCTTAATTTGCCGTATAAAGGAGCAAAGACAAGACATTTGTGTGACCTTTAACACCTGCAACAAGGGTGGGAGCTACAACATGGCGCTGGTCACTGCTCCTGTATAAACCATGGATAAAAAGGGAAATTTGCACTCACCGTTAATTTTTTCACCATTAGACAAGGGGGTACAACGAAAGCAAGAAAGTTGCAGGTAAAACGTATTCCTTATGTAAAATATATAATGAAGCAGTAGAATTCTTAATGAATCAGATCAAAGTGAGTGGCCACACCACGGATGACTTTGACTTTGTTGGTCATCCTAAATACATTGCAATATATGGGCAAACAAGTTTTAAATGTTGAGCCAAAGGGGGGACGGCGTCAGATCTGCTGCCTCAGGCAGCAGCAACCCCGGAAACGGCGCTACAAGTAATCAGAATTAAAAGTCATCCACAGTGCTGTATTTAGGTCACCATATGCAGCAGACCTAAGTGTCTTCTCGTCAAACAACATATGATGTCACATGTGGTTGCGCGTGACATCCGCTTGAGCTTCCAACATAATACAATGAACATATACCCCTTGCACCTCTATGTGCCACCTAATTTAGTCAGTAATTCTCAAGCAGCATCTGGAGAGATTAATTTTTTTTCTTAAAAAATGTATTTTAAAATATAGATCCCTGAGGGACGCCCCTTAAAACTGCAACCCTAGGCAAAGGGTGTTGGAACAGTCTCCCCTCCCTATCCAGACCTCGCCTTCCTTGTCTTCCCTCCCCTTCATTCTTTCCTCTTACTCCCAGTCCCTTCCAATCACCTCACTGCTCCGGACCCAGCAGATCCTGACGGGAGCGAGGCCCTTCAGGACTCCAACATTGCATGGTTTGTAGTGGCCTTGTTTACACCACTGAACAGAGAGCAGGAGCAAGCAGGCATTGACTGGGATTCAAAATAAGCACTGGCATTTCAAGTACATTTCAGGCTAGTCTGCGACAAACCCACTAAATAGTGACTGTCTTTGGCATCTTGTAGCAGCTCCCTGGCATTTGCCAGAATCCACAGTCCCAGGCCTGAGCAGAGCATGATGGGGCAAATTTACTATTATTCCCCATAATTAGCTCGACCAAATTTGCAATTCAATAAGTATTCGACTATCGAATGCTTATAGAATTGTTTTAGGCTATCATTTTGCTCGATATCCGATTTCTCGATGAATTCGTAGGATCGGATACTGATCGCTCGATTTCACAAAAAAATCGGGAAATTTCCTTTGAGAATCCGAAAAATTTGTATGATTCAAACGATCGAACACTTCGATCATACGAATTATATTCGAGCAGGACTTAGTAATTTTAGTTGATGTTCCTAAACCTGACTGTTTTGCCAACCTGACTGTCCCTTCTCAGCTTGTCAGTTAGAATTTCTAATGCTAACAAACTCCTGCTGCACAAATATGGCAGCCCCCTCATAGACGAACACAGGTAATGAGTCAGATAGGTAATGTAATAGTATTGAGCAAATACATTATGGCAAAATTATAAGTAGCATGCAAAACTAATGCAGTATTATAATGGATGCAAAAAATCTAATACAGTATTATAATAGATGTAAAAAAGGCATCACTTCTGGTGTCAGTATCTCTTTAAAGGAACAGTAACACAGAAAAATTAAAGTGTTTTAACGTAAAGAAAATATTGTTTAGTGTTGCCCTGCGTTGTTAAAACTGATCTATTTGCTTCAGAAACACTACTATAGTTCATATAAACAAGCTGCTAAGTAGCAATGGCGGAAATTGAAAAACGGCTATATAGCACAGGATAAGTAATGGATAACAGATAACATTATGTTCTACAGAGCTTATCTGTTATCTGCTGTGTAACTTGAGCCTTTTCTCCTTTGAATGGCTGCCCCCCTGGCTACACAGCAGCTTAATTATATAAACAGTAGTAGTGCTTCTGAAGCAAACACTGCAGTTTTACCAGTGCAGGGCAACACTGAATTATATTTTTATTAATTTAAAACAATTAAATTTTTTGACGTTACTGGTCCTTTAAGAAAGGGATTATTCATGAACATATATATCAGTCCTATGGGGCTCCTAGCAGTTGCAGGGTCTGTTACCTCTGTAGTTACAACCCTGTCTTTCAATAAGACTATTGATGAGTGGGGATACCTATTATTATGGACATTTGATCAGGAAAGAAGACTTTATTAGGGCAATGTAGACTAGCTTTTCCTTCCAAGGATTTAGTGTAGCCATGCCCCCCAAAACACAATGGGGGTTATTTATAAACAAATTTGCACCTGGGCAGTAACCCATGGAAACCAACCACATGATTGCTTTCAGTGTTCAACCTGCAGCTGGCTGAAGAAAGCTAATCACTGATTGGTTGCTATGGGAAACTGCCCAGGGGCAAATTTGCCCAGTGTTTATAAATGAGACTCAATATACTTACAAAAGCTAGTATACTGGTTAAAGCTGAAAAAACACACCCATACATTATGTGTAATCACTATCTCACATCTTACAGTTTTGGTAATGCCAGAGACCTGGAACAGCACCAAAACCTACATATTAACTTATTCTACTTGAATGGCTGCCCCCATGGGTACACAGAATTTTTTAAGCAAAACACAACAGTTTTACCAGCGGAAGTTCACAACGCATCATGCTTAAATGTACATGAATCACTTTATTTTCTTGGCGTTATTGTTTCTTTAAAATGTCAAGAAAGTAACCTGTTTTTTAGAATAAGGAGGCTAAAGGTGAAAATATTTCTATAAAAGCTTTTTAAAATATGTATCTTCCTACTTTCGTGGAAATATGTATTAAGTAATCTCTTCTTTTGACTTGGATCACATTCCTGCAATAACATTTCAGTGTTTTCCTGGGACTCAACATTCCATTGGGTATTTGTTAAACAGCCTATTGCACGTAGAATCTTGTCCATACTAACAGGGTTAAAATGATTTAAAGTTTCAGATTTAATGTCTCTGTTTTCTTTTGTTCACACATAACTATACACTAAACATTTTCTTGGAATTAAATTACGATGTATTCAACTGTTGATATAGTGATACATTTCTTTTCCAACCAAGCTTTTCCAACAACCTGAACATTATTTTTTTGTCAGTCTTTTTAACACTAAATACTAGCTTTGGAGCAGAAGATCTGAAATGGAGAGGTTTTTGTACCATGGAGGTAACAAAATATTGATTCATGGAGAAAATGTATACTTAGAGCAAGTACAAACAGACTGCATGAGCAGATGAAACCAAAATCTGGTCACACATGCCAATAATTTTAATACAAATTAGTCAGTTTCCAATGAAACTGAATTATAATTGATGTCATCTTCAGAACAACTGATTCAGCTGACGTGGGGGAAATACTTCCATGGAATGTTTAAAAAAAAGAATATTACTGTAAATTGGATCTAGAGTTTCTGTTTTCCTGATTGAATACCAATGGCAGTCTATGCTGAATGTACCAATAATAAAGGATAAATACACACGTTTGAAGTTTAGCAACCTCAAGTTATTTTGGGAGACTGTAGTGACACATGGGTTTTACCACCATCGATTCACATTACTGCTGGTGGGAAAGCTTTAACTGGAGATTAGTCGCCTGCAGAAACAGAGATGTATCGCTGTCAATCTTCTTGTGTTCCCATACTAGCAGTGTGGCATTGTCCCTAGCTAAGGGTTCCTGCTCTAGCCTCCTTTCTATTCTGCCTTGCCTTGTTTGAACCCCTGCCTGTCTTGTCCTGCCTTGGTCTTAACCTTGTCATGTTTACCTTGCCTTGTTCTGCCTTGCCTTCCCCTTCCGGTCCTGCTTTAAACCTTGCTTTGGTTCCAGTTCCCTTGACCTTGTCCTATCCTGATTTCCTTGCTAATTTGAATCTTGCTCTGCTCCTCACGCCAATCCTGACCTTGCCTTGACCTTTCCTTCTGTCAGTTTCTTGCTCTGCCTTTTCCTCCCATCCCTGATATCCAGTCCTCTCCTGCTATGCAGAACCTTCTGCTCCCCATATCCCCAGTCTAATCTGATTCTGCACCTCCAGAATCCTGTTTGTTCCTGTCCTGTCTGTTCCTGTTCTACACCTGCTCCATCCCGCTCCCACCCAGTCTGCTCCTATTCCAACTCGTCGCCCTCTTTTTTTAAGTCTTCTCCGTCCTATTTTGCTCAGCACCTGTTCCGCTCTGACAGACTATGCCCTATCACCCTAGTGCTCATCCCTTACCATGTTCCCTTAGGCACATACAGCTCTTGCCTCAAGGACTCAACCTTCCCTCATCTGCCTCCACAGTTTCCTCTACCTAACTAGGGTTGCCACCTTTTCTGGAAAAAATACCAACCTTCCTATATATTTAGTTTTCTTCCCCTATTAATAACATTGGGATCAACCATCATTTTTACCGGCCAAGTGGCAACCCTACATCTAACCCTTGAAACCCAGGCAAGGAATATTTGGAGGGCTGGCCTTAAAGGAGAAGTAAACCCTGTCAGCCCCGAATGCCTCCCCCCGGGGCAAATGCACCTAACTTGTTACTTACCCCTCCTTCTAGGCAGTGGCGTAACTACTCCCTGGTGGGCCCCGGTACAGGATGGGCATCTGGGCCCCCTGTCGGGCCCTTACCTCTATAAATCGCATGCTGGAGTGTTGATAGCATATATGTGTATGTAAAATTTCCCCCTAGATAACCACGTGCCATAACCATTATTGTGGCTCCGATGGGCCCCAAGGGGGTAGGGGCCCTGGTAGTTACGCCACTGCTTCTAGGTGCTCTCCAGCAGAGTACACCGATGCCATCTTCTCACGAGAGGTCTTCTTCCTGGATCTATAGGTGTCTTCTGGCGCATGCGAAGTAGAAGGCATCTGCCGGTTCCTGGTCTACTGAATATTTCCTGAAGGTCACAAACTCTCGTGATGTTCAGGTGCATGCGCAGTAGATCAGGAATCGGCAAATGCCTCCTACTGCACATGCATCAGAAGACGCCACTCACTATAGGAAGTCCGCTTGTGAGAAGATGGCAGCTGTGAACTCTGCAGGAGAGCACCTAGAAGGAGGGTTAAGTAACAAGTTAGGGGCATTTGCCCTGGGGGGGGTCGGGGGAGGAGGGAGGGGGCCTATGGGGGGGAGGCGGAAGGCATTTGGGGCCGACAGAGTTTACTTCTCCTTTAAATAGGGCAGAGTCAGACAGTGGTTAAATTTAAACTGTCATGGGAAAACGCATCAGTTACTAGTGCTGCTCCAGTAGACTTCTGCACTGAAATACATTTCTCAAAAGAGCAAACAGATATTTTTTATATTCAGTTTTGAAATCTGATATGGGGCTAGCCATTTTGTCAGTTTCCCAGCTGCCCCTGGTCATGTGACTTGTGCCAGCACTTTAGGAGGGAACTGCTTTCTGGCAGGCTGTTGTTTTTCCTTCTCAATGTAACTGAATAGTACGCAGTGGAACATGGGTTTTACTACTGAGCGGTGTTCTTAGATCTACCAGGCAGCATCTTGTGTTAGGGAGCTGTTATCTGGTTACCTTCCCGTTGTTCTTTTGTTAGGTTGCTGAGTGGGGGAAAAGGAAGGGGTTATATCACTCCAACTTGCAGTACAGCAGTAAAGAGTGATTGAAGTTTATCAGAGCACAAGTCAAATGACTTGGGGCAGCTGGGAAATTGACAAAATGTCTAGCCCAATGTCAGATTTCAAAATGAAATTTAAAAAAATCTGTTTCCTCTTTTGAGAAATGGATTTCAGTGCAGCATTCTTCTGGAAAAGCACTATTAACTGATACATTTTGAAGAAAATTTTTTCCCCCCATAACAGGATCCCTTTAAGGAGCAGAGCCAGAAACCAAAAAGTTCCCTGGCTCAAATTCCAGCAGAGCCTGACAGTTAAAGGTAGAGCAACATACAAGAGAAGGCAAGGCCAGGACTGCAGTGAGGAGCAGAGCAAGATTTAAAGATGAACTGGAAGGGCAAGGCAAGGTAAACAAGACAAGGCTCAGAGTAAAGGTGGCCATACTCGGGCAGATAAAAGCTGCCGACAGACTGTGTCGGCAGCTTATCTTCCCGTGTGGGGGGCCCTCCGACACGCTTTCCCGATCGATATCTGGCCGAAAATCGTCCAGATGTCGATCTGGCAGGATTAAAAATCCTGTTGGATCATGGCCGCATCTGTTCGTTGATGCGGTCCCGCGATCCGACCGCCCATACTGATCCGAACGTTGGGCCCTAGGGCCCACGATCGGATCAGCCCGATATCGCCCACCTCAAGGTGGGCATATCGGGGAGAGATCCGCTCGTTTGGCAACATCGCCAAACGAGCGGATCTCTTCGTGTATGGCCACCTTACGACACAGAAGGAGTAAGGCAGAATAGAGCAGGAACCCTTAGCTAGGGACAATGTCACAGCACTAGTGTAGGAACTAATGCTCAGCTAAGCAGTGTTTGGAGAGCTGGCCTTAAATAAAAAATCTTCCCTTACTGGCTGACTACAAACCAATCAGGCTGCTGCTGGGGTAGGGCTGAAAAGGCTGCTTATCTGGCCCAGTGGTTAAGGCGCAGAGCTAGAACCCAAAAAAGTCCCTGGCTTGAATCCCAGCAGAGACTGACGGTTGATATTAATTACTCTAAAGCTTGCAAGCAGGACTGGACTGAGACTCAAAATAGGCCCTGGCATTTCAGGTACACAGAGGCCCAATCAGCCCACACAGAGGCCCAAACAGTCCCCACCAGCCCACTAAATACTGACTTTCTATGGGACCTTATAGCAGCCCATCTGGCATTTGCCCTAACCCACATATGTCCGGGCCTGCTTGCAAGATATTTTTCAAATGCACAGGAAATAAAACAGAGTGTATTCAATGACTAAAATAATTGTTGCATATTATTTTACCTTCTGTTCAATTGTCTGCCGGTAAATCCTTTCAGACATGTGTAATCTAAAACACGAGTACGATCCACCAAGTCTATACCAGATGACATAGCTCCAGGCTTGGTATCTTTATAAAACATCTGCAGTCTTTAAAAATGTTTTTAAATACATTGTTGTTGGTGGAAATGTGTCATACAGCCAAACCCAAATTTCTCCACGTCAGCTTGGGGGACACAGGGACCATGGGGTATAGCTGGTACCTCTAGGAG
>CM044447.1:94384154-94438907 GCA_024363595.1 Xenopus borealis | reverse complement strand
TAATTAATTCCATCTAATTCACCACATGATAACTATATATTCTTGATTTTGATATACAAGTCCTTTCTCTCTCTGATATATGGTGTGTTATAGTTCGAATGGTGCAACATTTATAGCTTCTCTTTCCCCCTTTTCATCCATATATGTATGTAAGATATAAGAAGCTGTCAGCACATTCACCTTTGACTAATTAATTCACCACCATTGATGTGTTAGGAGGTGCGGGCAACCAACTTTATTTTTTGGACTTAATATGTAGCACATTTATACAATATACAGAATCGGGAGAATATTGATGCTATTTTGATAGAGAAGGTTTTAAAGGGATTGTTCACCTTTAGATTAACTTTTAGTATGATGCGCAGTAGTGTTCTGAGACAATTTGCAATTGCTGTTTGTTTTTTAATTGTGGTTTTTGAGTTATTTAACTTTTTATTCAGCAGCTCTCCAGTTTAAAGTTCCAGTTATCTGGTTGCTAGAGTCAAAAATACCCTTGCAACCATGCACTGATTTGACCAAGAGACTGGAATATGAATAGGAGAGGACCTGAATATAAAGATGAGTAATAAGTAGCAATAACAATACATTTGTAGCCTTACAAAGCATTTGTTTTTACATGGGGTCAATTACCCCATGTAAAAGAAGAAGAAGGCAAATTATTCTAAAACTAAATAAAATAATGAAGACCAATTGAAACTTTGCTTAGAACTGGCCATTCTATAACATACTAAAAGTCAACTTAAAGAGACGGTTTTTACTATTTCGTTTGTATGCTATTTATAATTTTGCCATAAAAGTATTTGCCTGACACTTCACATTACTTATCCATTACCCATGTTCCTCTATGAGGGGTTTGCCATATTTGTGCAGCAGAAGTCTGTTAGCATTAGAAACTCTGTCTGATTGGGGAAACAGCCAGGTTTAGGAACGTCAAGCAACAATAACTTACAAAAGAGTTAATTTTCAGTGTCAGTATCACTTTACATGAACTTCCCCTTTACAATCCACTTGGTGGGAGGAAAGATCACAGAAAGGGTAAGTGAAGGGGAGTAAAAGAGTGTGTGGAGAGAACAGCCAGCAATAATGCAGAGTTCTACCATGCAATCTCTTATGTATATCTCTGTCTGCTAAAAGCCCAAATCTGAAAATACTCCAGCTAAAACCTATCAAATTCATGTAAAATGGCAGAGCTCCATTTTACCATTTGAAGATGTTTATCGCCTTTTGCAGCTATTAGATCTGTCTTTCTTTTATTAATAACCTCATAGTACAGGGGTGTCCAACCTTTTGGCTTCCCTGGGCCACATTGGAAATAGAAAAATTGTCTGGGGCCACACATGAAATAAATAAAACATTTTTGATTTGTAAAAGTAAAGAAAATACACAGAAAAGAACTACAATACCAGTTGGATATCCAGATGGAGCTATACACTGGACTATGGGAAACCTGGATATTAAATAGACTTGTTATTATTATATTATTATTATTATTATTATTACTAACTGGGCAAAAGGCAGATTCCCCTCTCCTGCTACTCCCATATCCTTTGCAACATAACGTTTCCTTGGGAACCAAGCATTTCAAGCTGGGCCTCATTCATATCCATCCTGGGCTGCATGCAATCCTCGGGCTGCAGGTTGGACACCTCTGTGATAGTGCAAAAGAGTTAAATTGGCAGAAACATGGTTACTTTGACATTTTGGAGCAAGGTAGTTTAAAGAATGTGAAACTGGCATTTGCAAACATTTGCAAATTTGGCATTAGATGATTTTCTTTAAAGGAACAGTCCTGGATAAAAATAAAAACTGGGTAAATAGATAGGCTGTGCAAAATAAAAAATGTATCTAATATAGTTAGTTAGCCAAAAATGTAATGTATAAAAGCTGTAGTGACTGGATGTCTAACATAACAGAATACAACAAAACATCCTGCTTTTCAGCTCTCTAAATCTGAGTTAAGGTGGCCATACACGAAGAGATCCGCTCGTTTGGCGATGTTGCCAAACGAGCGGATCTCTCCCCGATATGCCCACCTTTAGGTGGGCGATATCGGGCTGATCCGATCGTGGGCCCTAGGGCCCAACTTTCGGATCAGTACGGGCGGTCGGATCACGGGACCGCATCAACGAACAGATGCGGCCGCGATCCGACGGGATTTTTAATCCTGCCCGATCGACATCTGGCCGACTTTCGGCCAGATATCGATCGGGAAAGCCCGTCGGAGGGCCCCCCACACGGGCAGATAAACTGCCGACACAGTCTGTCGGCAGCTTTTATCTGCCCGTGTATGGCCACCTTTAGTCAGCGACTTGAAGGAGGGCCACATGGGACATAACTGTTCAGTGAGTTTGCAATTGATCCTCAGCATTCAGCTCACATTCAAAAGCAACAGTTATGACCAATGTGGCCCTCCCTCAATTCAATGATTGGTTGCTGCCTGGTAACCAGGGTAACCAGTCAACTGAAAAGCAAGAAGTAGTGTTTTGTTCTGTTAGAATTAGTCACTCCAGCCTTTATACATTACATTTTTGCCTAACTAACTATATTGAAAACATGTTTTATTTTGCACAGCCTATCTATTTACCCACTTTTTACTTTTATACTGAACAATTCCTTTAAACATCTTTGGGCTTGCCAAGCTGTGTGGAGCCAGTAAACATATGGCATGGCATTCACAAAAGATAAACACATAACCGTAGGATCTATTGGCACCATTGTTGGCACCAGATTCTGTGTGGCTCTAAAAATGTTATATGAACAATTTACTCCACTTTAAATCCAAGGTCTCGCTAACTTCACTTTGTAAATTCCTACCTTTGAGGATACCAATCATAACATTCTGGCATTTTGGGCAGGCGGTGTCAAACAACTAAAACTGGAGCTGAGATGTTTGTAATTTGGTGTTGATGATTTCTGGAATAAGCCACTCCACTTTAACTCAAATATTGGACTATTTCTACTTTTGTCAATTCCCAAGCATTCCTCAGTAGACCATCATTCCTGCAAGCAACCACTTGTTCAATGCTTCTGTATGGCGTGGTTAGAAAGCCAGGTAATTAAAATCATGCTCCAGCTACTTTGCTATGTTTTATATTGCATACCAAGGAAACAATAGTGGAGACTTTGCTTTACCTGTTGTACTCTGGAATGAACTACAAATAGGCATGAAGACAGTTGCATGCGCAAACTTGCACCTTTGCAGTTGTTGCACAATTACAAAAGATTTCCTTTATCTTTAATCAGTGTTTTGAAGGTTGAAGTCTTCATGTAAGAAAGCTAATCATAGCAAGTTACCTGCATGTCTGCTGTCTGGAAGACAAAGCATTAATGAAATATATAGGGAATGATGTTCCCCCCATTGTATGTGATTAATTTGTGGTAATAACCCAGTCCCCTAAACTGTTCCATGGCCAAAAGCCTGGTGCTTTTTAAAATGTCCTGGAACTCCAAGATGACTTTACAATACAGTGTACATTATTTTTTATTTTTAATAAACACACAGGTTTCAGTCGTGTGACACAAATGACATTACTAAGCATTGTATAACTGATGCCATCACTAAGCAATGTATTTTCAGGATATTCATGGCTCCTGTGTATTATTAACATATAACTATTTTAAAGTTAAAAAAAAAATGGCCCCATAGCTAGTTTTTCACCAGGCATGATTCACAACATTACACATTTTGCCGGCTGTGAACTTTTTCACAAAAATCTGCTGCAAAAATTTCGCCGGCATAAAAACGTCAAGACAAAATTGATACTGAGACAAAAAAAGTCACCATCAGAAAAAAATGCCCACTGACTCAGGCCTGAATTTTTGGAAAGGCCACCTAGGCCTAGGTTGGCAGGAATTTAGGGGGTTGCATGCTGCCCAGCCACATCCACATTGGTTCAGAAACACTAGGGATACGCAGGAATTATGGTTGTTTTTTAAATTTCCCATGCACCAATCCCCATTTGCGACATATGCCATTGGGCCTAGGGGGCACCCGCTATGTAAATCCAGCCCTGCACTGACTAATGCATTTGGACAAAAACGTCACCTAGACAAATAAGTTGGAGACAAAAACGTAATTATAAGGACAGAAGTCTGTTGACATTAATGCAAATGGAGCTTGTTAAAAAAAAAAAAAAAATTTACTTCAATGCATTTTGAACATTTTTCACCATTTCTCGAATTTTTCACTACCTATAGCTCCTGAGAATAAAGGGAAGACTGTTCTGACATTCTATATGTTTAAAGGGATTCACACAGACTGAAATTGAACACTGGCAATATTTATATACTTTTGTGTGTGCAAATAATGCCTATATATCAGGGGTAGGGAGCCTATGGCTCGGGAGCCACATGCGGCTCTTTTGATGGCTACAACTGGCTCTCTGCCAAATCTTTAATAAAAATAATGGGTGGTGTGGCCTGTGCTCTGCGGAAAAGAATGACTAGAAAGAAGGGTGCCAGAAAAGAAGACATGAAAAATATTATCAAGAACAGTGATATTTCAAATGAGTGATATTTGAAAAATGATTTGCAGGTGTCATATATGTTATATATAATCTGATGAGGAGAAATACAGTGAAATTGAGATATTGGAACATTTGCAACTGAATGATTTTTTTTCCTATTAATAACATTGGGATCAACCATCAAAAATACCGGCCAGGCTGGTAAAGTACTGGCCAGGTGGCAACCCTAACCACAGACTGCAAAATTGTTGTGGTCTGTTAGAAACGCATATTGTCTTGTGTAAATCTTGTCGGAGTCTGACCCACATCTCACATCCAAAGCACATTAAGACCAACCTACGATCACCTTTAACGGATGGAAGCCTCAACGCCTGCATGAAACTTAACCTCACCACATATCAGCAAAACCATGCAGCACCAGAAGTCGCATAACAATGTTATTAGAAAGAATTCAGAGACTTATTGTACTTTAAAAGTGTTACATAAAATGCACACATTTACTTGTATTTAGTTTTAAACACATTGTATGGCTCTCACGGAATTACAATTTAAAATATGTGGCGTTTATGGCTCTCTAAGCCAAAAAGGTTCCTGACCCCTGCTATATATCATTTATAGCAGCTAGTCAACTCTGAAATGTAGCTTAGCCCAAAGGCTAAAAAAAAATAGCAGTTGGTCAATGCTACAGAGTGAGTTAGATTGAGCTCTCGTGATTTAGATGAGGTAATATAAGAATAGTAACATAGTAGATTAGATTTTAAAAAAGACGTCAAGTTTATCTTTTTGTTTACGTGAAACACATCTAGTCACTAGTCGATACAGAAGAAGGCAAAATGTTCAGTGTGCTAATAATCTCATATTTCCTCATAAATGGGCCATTCTATTACCTTTATCAGCACATGTGCTCTTCTTTAGACTTTCATTCTTTTAGCTCCATCCTTTTAAAGGACAAGGGAAGTTACACTAATGAAGTAGGCTAGAAATGTTGTACATTATGTTTTGTGCATATGTACAAGCCCAAGGCAACCACAGCCATTTAACATGTAAGATCTGTGTCTCCAAATATGCCCCAGTAGCTCCCCATCTTCTTTTCTGCTGATTCACTGATTCACATGCTCTGTGCTGCTTAGGGACACACTCACAATATACAGTACACATAGAGTAGAAATGTCACAATATAAGGCTGATTAGTAATTAATACATATAATAACTACATTGGACCCCATAAACCAGTGCAATTAGCATCGCAATGTAATAGTCAGCCCAGTAGCATGAGCTTATATTACAGACCAACCTCATTTTCTGCTTGATAATTTGTGATGACCCCTAAACTTATCTTCTCAACAGCCACTCAGGGTGACCCCCTGTGACAAGTTTGAAGCCCTGGATCATGGCTGCTATTGAGAAGCTGAAACATTAGGCTCATGCAATAAATTCAGTATATAAAACATGCCAGTTTTAACCATATTCACTTTTAGAGTTTAGTTCTCCTTTAATACTGCATTGTATGGAGTCTTACCAGCCAGCGCGCATGTGCACTTAAACAGAGGAAGTGCAAGCGGTGCGCGCACTAGGAAGCCGGAATTTCAGCAGGAGGAGCGGCGTGGTGGTCTTCCCCGTCGCACCACTGAACCACCAGAATTGGTTATTTTTATTACATTACCCCCCTCTCTGGGGGGGGGGACTGGACCCCCAGGCCTCCCAGGAACCTTAGAATGAAATTGCCTCCTGAGGCGATGAGCCTTAATGTCCCCAACAGGGACCCAAGATTTCTCCTCAGGACCATAGCCCTTCCATTTGACAAGATATTGTAACTTACCTCGCCCTAGGTGAGAATCGAAGAGTTCTTGGACAATTAATTCAGGCTGACCTTCTATCTACACTGGGGGAGGAAAGGATTGTTGGCGTACCCGTGTGACAGATTTCAGGAGGGAAACATGAAATTAATTAGAAATTTTAAAATTATCAGGAAGTTTGAGACAAACAGAAGAAGGGTTGATTATTTCAATTATGGGATATGGACCAATAAACCTGGGCTCCAACTTGAGAGAAGGGACTTTCAACTAAATGTTTTTTTGTAGACAAACCATATAGTCTCCAACCTGATAATTGGGACCAGGGTCTGTCAGGTATAGGAAGTGGCCTTAAGAATCCCTACGACAGATTCCTGGAGGATTTTGACCTTTGACAAACCAGGCAAGAATTTACAAAACATCTTGCTGAAAGGAAGGCCACCAAACACTGTGAGACAAAAGAGACACGTGTTTGACGATGCCAGGATGTCCCACCATCTTAGAATTATGGGCTTCACTCAACACCTGTTCCCTCAAATTTTCTGGAACAAATAATCTCCCAGGAGTAGTATCTACCAGGGCGGAAGACTGGACAGAGAATAACAGGGTGGTAAGATCTGACCCCAGAGCTGCCACAATTAATTTAGCTGGGATGATAGGTATGCACTCACTAGGTTCAGATGGATTAGATTTGAAATTTCTAGAGAGTACATCCGCTTTGGTGTTTCTGGAGCCATGTCTAAAAGTGATGGAAAAATTTAACCGAGTAAAAAACAAAGCCCATCTAGGAATACAAGAACCACCACATTTAAAACTCCACTGAAGAATTTCCCCAGTTACCCAGCCAATATGTGGGTTATGAGTTTGGAGCCATGGTAACCCCAAAATTAGAAGGAATGAGGCACCCTGGATAATATAAAGGGTTACCTCCTCACTGTGCAAGTTATTAGAGCACACGGTTAAGACCACAGTCTTTTTCGTTACAATACCTGACCCTAAATGATTTTTTATCCACTGCTAAGATTCTTATGGGGGGATTTAAAGTGTCAGGCTCTGCTGGGATTCGAGCCAGGGACCTTTAGGTTTCTGGCTCGATACTCTATCCACTATAGATTTCCTGGTCTCTGCAGCCCCAGCCCAGCAGCAGCCTGATTGGTTGCAGTCAGCCAATCAGGGCTGGCTCAACCCTATTTAAGGCCAGCCCTCCGTGCACACGTTGCCGGAGCATTATTTAGGCCTTAATACTGTGGCATCGTCCCTGACTATAGCCTTGCTTTAGCTCTTGCCTTGTCTTGTTCTGCCTTCCCTTGTTCCCCCTGCCCTGCCTTGCCTTCCCTTTTACCTTCTTGTTCTGCCTTCCCTTGTTCCCCCCTGCCTTGCCTTCCCTTCTACCTTCCTTGTTCTGCCTTCCCTTCTACCTTCCTTGTTCTGCCTTCCCTTGTCCCCCCTGCCTTGTCTTGCCTTTACCTTAACCTTGTACTGACCTTGCCTGTTCCTGATTCTTACTTCCTGTCTTTGCTCCTTGTTTCCCCTCACCTTGCTTTCCAGTCTTCTTGCTCTCGCCCTTGCTATCCACTCCTCCTGCCCTCGCCCTTGCTATCCATCTCCTCCTGCCCTTGCTATCCATCTCCTCCTGCCCTTGCTATCCATCTCCTCCTGCCCTTGCTATCCATCTCCTCCTGCCCTTGCTATCCATCTCCTCCTGCCCTTGCTATCCATCTCCTCCTGCCCTTGCTATCCATCTCCTCCTGCCCTTGCTATCCATCTCCTCCTGCCCTTGCCCTTGCTATCCATCTCTTCCCAGATCTACGCCCACACCGTCCTGTCCCGATCCTGTACGTCTGCGCCCTCTTCTCCCTGTTCCAGCCCACTCCTTCCCAGATCTACGCCCGCACCGTCCTGTCCCGATCCTGTACGTCTACGCCCTCTTCTCCCTGTTCCAACCTACTCCATACCGGTTTCCTTGGCACAAGACACCCTTGCCTTAAGGACTTGCACCTTCCCCCTTCAGACTCTATAGCGCCCCCTACCCAATCCTTGACATAAAGGGTTTAACGGAATATTAAACCTTGCTGCAAAAGCAGCTTCCATAAAATTGCCCTCAGCCCCAGAATCCACAAAAGCGGAGACCTTGACAGAACCCGTAGGGCCCATGATCGGATCAGCCTGATATCGCCCACCTCAATGTGGGCATATCTGTGAGAGATCTGCTCGCCAAACGAGAGGATCTCCCTGTCTATGGCCACCTTTAGTCAAATTTTTCACCTTTCTTAAAGTGGACCCGTCACCCCAAAAAAATATTCAAAATCATATTTTGTCACATTAGTCAAGCAAAATGAACATTAATTACACTATATAAATTATTTTAATCTTATTTTCTTCAGTCTGGGAATTCATAATTATAGCAAACAGGCAGGAGCCATTTTGTGGACACTGTTATTAAGACAAGCCTTGTATCTTCTCCGAATCTTGTTTGTGCACCAGAATGGGGGGCCCAATGTCTATCCCCATGCGCTGGCTACACAATTAAATGGTTAAGAGAACTGGGGGAATGTGTGGAGAGCAGTGGCATCTAGGAAGTGCTGAATGGAAAGTGAAAGTAATTGTCTGCCCCGCCTTTATGCCTAAGGCATAGAGAAGTCGCAGACAATATTTGATTGACAGCTGAGATTTTTAAATGAGCTTAAAACAGCTATGAATGCTTTAATAACATTTTGAAATTGGATTTCATGTTTAATTTGAAAAGGACTTTTATTATACAGATTTTTGTGTCTGGGTGACAGGTCCACTTTAAGCCGCTCTGGGAGGGGTCACTGACTCTCTAAACTGTCCTAAATTAATACTTTTAGTCGATACATTTCTTATCTTTGTCTGAGTTGCATTACAGGCAGATGTTGGAATTCATACAATAGTTGCTAATATTCCACAAAGTCTGCTGAGAAATGTATCAACTAAATGTTGCAAAAAAAAAAACAAGGGTATTGGCTGAAAGAGGGATTATTTCTGAGGGTTTACCTTTCCATTTTTTTTTATTTTATTTCACTAAATCAAGGGTTATTACAAGCAAAAGATCCGATGGTGGCCACCTTTTCTTACTAAGTACTGGGTGAATGCCATGTTTGCTCTCACTGAGACTAAAATAAAATGAGAGCCCTCCGGAACAGTACACAACTTTTTAGGCATTAAGTTTCAAGCAAATTGTTATTTCATTGCCACTGTATGTGACTACTACTTATATCTTATTAAACTGACTGTTAAGTATACTGTATACAATGAAGAGGTGTAGGAATACAAATTACAGATTAACACATTAACTTTTTCCATTATATGTAGAAAAAAAGTGCAGCCTTCTTTATAAGAAAGCTGTCATAGCGTGTATATTATTACAATAATAATTCAAGGTTTTTTATGTTCTAGTTTGCACGTAAACTGAAGAAACAGACACGTACCACATGTAAAAATATGGATGCTCAAACTTGACCATTATATTTATTGCACTATTTATATGTGTGCTTTCTTACTGTCTTAAACATGGCTAAGCATTAATTTATATGTTGTTTATAGGGAAATGCCATTTACATGACATTTGTGGGGGAAAAAACAAAACATAAATGTATTTAACTACTTGAATTCTAGTAAAATAGTAATAAATGACACAGTATGTTAGGCTTGCAAAAACATAGCTTGGAATTTTAAATGAACAGTATTTTATTATGATACTGCAATGTTAATACTACTGTTATTACTAATAATTATGAATTATCAATGCTATTGTTGTTTTGTTGAAATTATTAGAACTAGTACACGCAGGGGCAGATTTACAAAATTCACGTGAATGGATCGAAGTTCGATCGAATTCCGATCATACCTTTTTTTTCGGTTATTCGAATATGCAAATTATGCCACTACGATCATCGAATACGCAAAATACACTAAAAGCCCTCGAATTAGGGAATAATAGTAAATCTGCCCCACAGTGTATTGAGTCCATCAAGTTCAACCTTTTTGCCTATGCAATACCTGTCTGTTTGCTTCCTGATCCAGAGGAAGATGAAAAACCCACAACTGAAGCCTCTACAGTTTTCACAGAGGGGAAAAAGAATGGGCTTGGGGAGTCTTCAGCTCTCCCGGGCATTGAAGTGTGTCACCGTCAAAATAGGTTTAAAATGTTTTTTCCACAGAGTCATTTACCTGCATTCCGATTGGTTACAATTCTATCTACTGATTGTCGATTCAGAAAAGAAGACATGGCTTCACCCAAAAAGTCACAAAGGCGATTTTTATAAAGACGATCTTGGGGAGCAATCCTCATTGTTCAGCGGTTGAAGGATAGATCATCATCTTCGGAATTCCACCAACCCATCCTGTTGTTATTTCTAAAACTTATTTAAAAAATGAATATTGCTACAGCTTTAAATGTATAAAGATTACAGATAACATGGAGGTATTTCCTTGGCTAAGTGTTGAACAGGCAGATTTAACTCTTCTTAATTCTTTAAGGTGGCCCGCTGCGGAGATCTGATGCAGGGTCTGGCTAGGAAGGTATGTATTGACCAGTTATTAACAGTTATACTATTCTGATCAGCCCTGGACTGGCAATCTGTGGGTTCTGGCAAATGCCAGATGGGCTGCTATAAGGTGCCATAGAAAGTCAGTATTTAGTGGGCTGGTGGGGGCTGTTTGGGCCTCTATGTGGGCTGATTGGACCTTTGTTTACCTGAAATGCCAGGGCCTATATTATTTCTCAGTCTAGACCTGGTTCTAATTAATATGATAGATGATTAATAAAATAGAAGCTGCGGCAATTCTCCACTATGTAAGTGTCCATTTATTATGGTTCATGTTAAGGTAAATAAAAATGCTGGCTACGACTACAATGTGTCTAACTTTTGCTACTGTATTTTATTAGCTTGTACTGTTTTAAAAGAATGCTGATTGCCTGTTTTTTACGCACACTATATTCACATTCAGGGCGCCATTAGAAATCACGGGGCCTTGCACAACAACATCTTCAGGGCCCCCTGGGCCCCACCCACTCTGACACCCAAGCCCCACCCCTGATCCCGCCTACTCCATATCAAAGTTAAAAGACCACACAGATATCAGCACTAAAAAAGTAACCCCCCCCCCACACATATTGATAGTCACGGCTTCCTTATAAGTAAAAAAAAAAAAACATTGGCACCAGGGCCCCCCTTAAAAGTTAAAAAAAAAATTGGGGCCCCAAAAAATATTTTAAAAAAAACATCACCAGGGCCCCCCTAATAAGTTAAAAAAAATGGGGCCCCAAAAAATATTTTTAAAAAACATTGGCGCCAGGGCCCCCCCCCCACATTGGTGTCAGTGGAATTGAACTCGTGGCTTCAGGACTTCGGTTATAGCTGTTTTCATGACTTCGGTTCTTTTCGCCGCTTCAGAACATCAGTGTAAAGCTATGTATACTGGTCATCAAACTGTTCATTAAATGGAAATGGCAAAATGGCTTTGCTTTGAAGTGGATAAAACCAGAAAGTGTTGGTGTGTGTGAGGTATATTTTAACAGTTGGTATGGCTTATAATTATAGCAGGGGCTTATTTTGGGAAGCCCCGCTACTGGCAGCACACATAGCATCTATGCCACGGGCACAGAGGAGGGGCAGACAATATTTCATTGACAGCTGAGCTTTTTAAATGAGCTTACAACAGCTTTGAATGCTTTAATAAAAAATAGAAATTGGATTTCATGTTTAATTTGAAATGGGCTTTGATTATACAGATTTTTGTGTCTGGGTGACGGGTCCACTTTAAGTAGCCCCAGACCATGATTATTCCAAAATCTTTGCTACTTTTTAGATGCAATTAAACTGGTTATTATATATACTGTGTATAATGAAGTGGTGCAGAAATACGGATCACACCCACACATTCACTGTTCCCATTATATGTATAAAATAAGTAAGTGAAACTGTCAGAACTTTTAAACATATTACAGCATTGGTTGAAGGGCTTTTGTCGTGTTCTAGTTTGCACGTAAACTCCACAGCTAGACACGTACCACATGTAAAAAAAAGATGCAGGCTCACACTTTACTATTTAATATTTATTGCACTATTGCAGGATGAGAAACGTGTTGGCATTCTTACTGTATCAAATACTTTCATTTCAAGCTAAGCATAAATTGTATGTTGTGTATAGGAACCTGCCATTTACTTACATGTTGGTGAAAACAACATTTGCATCTCAGTAATATCCTGAACCCTTTCATTTTATGTAATAATTGTACAATTCTGTAATGTTTTATAATTATAGAAATGTTACATGTTGCTTCTGTTTCTGCAAAATATGCACGGAATCCTGGACTCTGTTCAGTTCTTGTGTTCAGGGCCCGGCGCATCCCTAAAATCAAGTGACTTTGGGCCATGCTCAACTTTGCTCCACATTTGACCATCTGAACACATGACACCCCAGGGGCAGCAGTTCAGGGAAAGAGTGGGGTTTAAAATTCTAAAAGATGGCCATGGTTTTTAAAAGTTTTGTAACCTAAGACCCTGATTATTACTTTTAGTTTGTACTGCACCATTCACTGATTTAATACTTCCTTGAGCAACTCCAGGATAAGTCAATAGCCAGACCTGCATTTTCCTTCTTATTTGTTGTTAACTCTCTCCTTTACATGACCCTGTCAATGAGTTCTACAGGATAACAGTGTAAAATCTATAACATTTGTAGGGACCCATAGGTTTTCTATATGGCACCTATGGCGTTAATCCCTATCCTTAATATGGTGTTATATTATTGGGTGTAACAGAACCTTGACACCTATGTTAAAGGCTAGTCATTATTGGACAAAAGGTGTAATAACCACTCCCTGCCACTAAGGCTATATAATGTGTGCAGGGAGGGGCCTCTTTCTCTTTGGCTGCTGGTTCTTCAATAGGCTGGTTGTTCCATTGAGCCTGGGATCAACTAGGCCCCAGTAAGCCATTTCCCCCTAACAGGACCAGCACTGTTAGCGGTGTAAGTCGGGACACAGGCAATCCCGTGAATGAGGGTTAGTAAGAGACAGGGCAGAGGATTTGATAGTCTCTCTAGAGAGAGAGAGATAGATAGCTGTATGTAGTTTAACAGTTCTATGTTCCAACGAGGAGAAGTAGAAGGAATAGAACTCCTACAAGGCTTCCCCGTAGGCCTTTAGAGAAGGGACACCAGTGTGAAGGGTGTTAGGAATAGTGCAAAGTCTGCCTGCTCCTCCACTGGCACGGGGATCCTGAAATCTTGGAGACACACCGTGGTGGGTAAACCAAATCCCAACCATACTATGTGTGTGATGCTTGCTTGATAAATCTGCACCTGATACCCTGTAAGTAACTGGAAACCTGATATATATTTTGTGCTAAATAAACGTTCCTGTCTCTTTAAGAACCTCCTGGCGCCCATTTATCTGTTATTGTACAAGTCTGCCTGGGTATTAAGGTTGTATTGCCTCTTAAAGGGATGGCTTCCACTTAGCGAAGGCCCTGCCCTGATGTGTAGTGTCACAAATGTAACCCATGCTCTACCTATAGCCGGATGCCCTAACTCCTTGTGCTTTATATAGCCAAGAAAGTGTTACACATTCACATTTAACTTTTTACAGTGAGAAAGAGACCCTTATCTGGAAAATAGATCAGAAACCAACTATAATAAAACTGAAACAGGGCAGATAAATACTTCCCAATGGTTACCAATTGTTTCCATTATGTGTGGCTTTGTTGTTACTGGAATTCTCAGGAAATAGCATTCACCATATGACAAGGGGATTCAACATTTCAGGGGGTTAAAGCCCCCCCCCTTTGTTAGGAAGATATAGGCTAAAAAATATAGTCTGAGTACTGTTCAGATGGCTTTGACACAATACAAAGTCAATAGGGAACTGTGCACCACCAGTGTACCTATGAAAACCAAAGTGCAAGGGTAATAAGGGTAACCGGATGTAACCTGTCCTTTTTTAAATATGTGGATATAGTGATGTTAAAAGGGTTCAAAGCTGGACATATATCTTGCCTTTGGCAATGCATGCGTGAAACCAAGAAGAGTCATATGTAAACAGCTTGCAGGATTCTCACTTTAGAACCATATTGAATCAGCTGGGCTTGCTCCGAATATTTAGGTGGAGCAGTACTGCAATGTAAGGTTAATGTCCCCTTATATGAGTTGGGAAAGTCAGATGCACAGATGTAAACTAGTACAAATGGAACAACTAAACTATGATGTCTACGAGTGCTGAGTTGGTTTATTCCGGAGAAGAGGGGATTGCAAGGGAACATGATCGTTATTTACAATAAGGTTAAAGGGCCAACGAATGACGAGCAACACAAATGGTTCTCTCACGTGAGTGCTGGGAGGCTGTAAAATTGACTGATAACATTGTGATGGCAGATATCAAGGTATACAGATCTCTGGACTCTACAGAACTTAACCAACTTTTATTGCACAGCAACAAACAACCAATGTTTTGGTCTGATACTTTGACCTTGGATATTTTTGTGTACAATCAGAGTCTGTTGAGGTTTGAAGACTGCCATATTCTGTATAACTTAAAGGAGTGGTTTGCCTTTAAGTTAACTATTAGTATGTTATAGAATGGCTAATTCTAAGCTACTTTTCAATTGGCCGTCATTATGTTTTTGTTATAGTTTTTAGATTATTGCCTTCATTTCCAGCTTTCAAATAAGGGCCACTGTTATCCCCATCTTAAAAACAAATCCTCTAAGGCTATACATTTATTGCTACTGTTACTTTTTATTACTCATCTTGCTATTCAGGCCACTCCTGTTCATATTTCAATCTCTTATGCAAATTAGATTGCTGAAATTGCTACCCAGAGAGCTACTGAATAAAATCTAAATAACTCAAACTACAAATAATAAAAAATGAAAACCTGTTGCAAGTTGTCTTAGAATATAAGTCTCTACATCATACTGAAAGTTTGTTTGTGTGTAACACCTGCACATTTTTTAGCCTCCCCAATTTTCTATATTGTATATATTTAAATACAAATATGCTGATAAATAGATAGGCCTTTCTTCCATGCAGTTGGCCGACTCCTCTTTAATTTTATTGGTTTGTTTTGCAGCTGTCCTAATTGGAAATTCAACTATCTGGTTATCTACTAAATCTAAAATCAGACAGATGATTAAACAACAAACTGGAAGATAAATGACTGGCCAGTAGGTAAAACAAAAATGAAAAATTGCAGGTTCAGGGTTGCCTTTGGCAATGCTTGCGTGAAACCAAGAAAAGAGTCTTGCTCCGAATATTTAGGTGGGGCAAACCTTTTTTTTCAACCCTTTTTCTCCAACCTTTCGTTGAATCACTTCCCACAAAGACTTGATAGGCCAGTCCATCAAAAACATCTTCCAGGTTCTGATTTCTTATCCAAATAGTTTTTGCATTAAAGCTTAGCTTTGGATCGTTGCCTTGCCCAATGATGAAATTTGCACCAATCAAATGCTGATCACAGGGGGATGGCACGATGTTGTCAAAAACAAACACATTTTAGGTTGATTCCAATTCTTTTGAATGCTAGTATTTTTTTGAATGCTATTTATTACATATAAATAGTCATCCCAGGAGCAATCCCAAACACATGATAGCCACATGTTTTCAGTTTGGCAAATCCCTTCAGTCCTAGGAAGCAGCTCACAGACATTCTGCTGTGCAGATCTATGGGTGGAGGCCTCCAGCGAGTGCCAGCAATCGTTCTGTGGTCCTAATTATGTAATAAAAGTAACACACTTTTGCATGTACTCTCACTCCTCTGTATATCTGGGGAAAAAAGACTAAAGGGGTTGTTCGCCTTTAAATTAATTTTCAGTATGATGAAGAGAGTGAAATTCTGAGACAACCTGCAATGGGATTTCATTTTTTATTATTTATGGTTATTTAGTGTTTTATTCAGCAGCTCTCTAGTGTGCAGATTACCCTAACATCCGTGCACTGATTTGAATAAGAGACTGGAATATGAATAGATGAGAGCCTGAATAGAAAGAGGAGTGATAAAAAAAATAGCAATAACAATACATTTGTAGCTTTAAAGAACATTTGTTTTTTTAGATGGGGTCAGTGAGTCAGAAGAAGGTGGCAAATCATTAAAAAACTATAAATAAAAAATAAGAAAAAATGAAGACCAATTGAAATGTTGCTATAATTAATGAGCCATTCTATAACATATTAAAAGTTAACATAAAGGCAAACCACTGCATTAAAGGAACAGGTCAGTGTAAAATAGAAACATTTTATTTTGCACAGCCTATCTATTTATCCAGCTTTTAATATAGTTAGTTGGCCAAAAATGTAATATATAAAGGCTCGAGTGACTGGATGTCTAACATAACAGAACACAACTTCCTGCTTTTCAGCTCTCTAAATCTGAGTTAGTCAGCGACTTGAAGGGGGGCCACATGGGACATAACTGTTCAGTAAGTTTGCAATTGATCCTCAGCATTCAGCTCAGATTCAAAAGCAACAATTATGACCAATGTGCCTCCCCCAAGTACCAGGCAGTGGAAACCAAGAGAGCTGAAAAGTAGGAAGTAGTTTTCTGTTATGTTAGACATCCAGTCACTCCAGCCTTTATACATTACATTACTCCAGCCTTTATACATTACATCTAACTAGATTAGAAACATTTTTTATTTTGCACAGCCTATCTATTTACCCGTTTTTTTTTTATTTTTACACTGCACTGTTCCTTTAAGCACATTTGATTTTTCAGATTTCCTTATAATAAAAATGTTTCCTTTTTTAATTAAGTCACACGCTCAACCCAGACTTAGTACTGCTTTATTTACCATTTATTAGATGTCTACTCAGTAGTCTACTACAAAAAATAGGTTGTGACAAATATTTATTTAAAATGTATAATATTTTATGGCTTAGGAGTCACTGAATCCTTTGTGAATTTTTGTATTTTACCTAATTCTGGCACAAAAGATCCCTTTTGACTGTAAGCTCTTGTGAGCAGGCCTCACTGATTCTATTTTTATTCTCTAACCCTTGTTATTTTAGGACCCCCTGATAGTAACAAATGAATGTAAATGGATGCATAACTTGGTGGTGCTATAAAAATAACCTATGGTTACCAAATTAAACAGACAGTATACACTGTCTGATGCCAGGGGCTGGTGTGCAATATTTTGCCTATTGTTTTAATTAAGGAATATCTATAGTTTATGTTATTTTAGAATTAAACAAAAATCTGAAGCCAGTTTCAGAGTGTGAGAGTGTAACGTGTAATAATGTGATATTGGTATTTTGGGAAATCACCACAGGGTGGCAGCAAAGTGCCATAGTTTAGTTAGATGTAAGAGGGAAGCAGTGGGACACTTTAAAAAAGATATAAAAGGGATGGTTCCACCCAGTGCGTGGTCAGTCGGTTCTGAAAGGTACAGATAGATAGATCTTTAAATGGGGCACTAGGTGCCGTAGCTAGTGAGGGCTAAGTTAGTAAGGGTAGCTGGCACCCCACCAAGGAGTGAGAGGTTTAGTAGCCATGGCTTAGCCACAGAGAGGGAAAAAAACATAGTCAGGACAGTGCGGACAACCCAGTCCGAGGTGAAAATCCTACCCAGAAAAGCTAGAAGGTGCTGCTGTGGTGGCACACTGGCTGAAGGAGGGAAGTGGCACAACGGAAATTCCTACTGGGGTGAGGTGGAGGGTTGTAGAGCGTATGGCGGACTGCCTGACCGGTAGGTGGTGCAGGTAAGGCCTAAAGGCTGGTTTAGCAAGTCCAGTGCATAGTGGGGTATATTGGAACAACTGTATCTCTGGAATGAGCCCAGTGACCCGTTGGTATGTAACATTTGCAAGCAAACTTTGCCATGTGTTGTGAACTTAAAAAAGTTTTCTTTTATTAAAGAAAAACTATACCCCGAAAATGAATTTTTGAGCAACAGATTATATATCAAATCAAGTGAAATATTAAAGAATCTTACCTACCTGGTAAATATATTTAAATAAATATTGTCCTTTTACATCTCTTGCCTTGAACCACCATTTCATGATGGTCTGTGTGCTGCCTCAGAGATCACCTGACCAGAAATATTTCAACTCTAACTGTAACAGGAAGAAGTGTGGAAGCAAAAGACACAACTCTGTCTGTTAATTGGCTCATGTCACCTAACTTTATAGTTTGTTTGGTATGTTTGTGTGCACTGTTGGATCCTAGGATCCCAGGAGGCTGTCCTTATTTTTTTAAATGGCTATTTTCTATTTATGATTACCCAATGGCACATGCTACTAAAAAGTATATTTTTATGAAAATGGTTTATTTACATGAAGCAGGGTTTTACATGTGATTCGTTTTATGCAATATCTTTTTATAGAGACCTACATTGTTCTGGGGGTATAGTTTTCCTTTAAGAAAAAAAAAGGTGTAGTGTACTGTGCCTTTAAACATTCTATTTGCTCAGAAAGGCCCTTACACAATGGGTGGCAAAATGTCACTTAAACAAGTGACTAGTAAATGCTACCTGCTGATTGGTTGTTATGGGTTACTGGGCAAGCTTAGTGCCTTTTATTACCTAACCCCATAAGGGCTAATATCATGAAGAGCACACTGATTGGGTATTTATTACCTATACGACAGTGCTATTCATGTGCCATTGACTATAACCAGCCTGCAGAAATGGTATACAATATTAATAGTAACAAAAAAACAGTAAAGATATTATCCCTGGGGCCCAAATGAAGCCGGCTCCTGTAAATAGCTGCTCTCTAACTGGATGCATAATAAACCTTTAAAAAAAATGTAAAATTGCTTTGGTGGTTTTCTAAGCACTTTTGCAATTTACATTATTTAATTTTTTCAGGTTCAGATCTATTTAAAGCGATCCTGACACGCAGGGCCGCCATCAGGGGGGAGGGGACAGGGGGGGGGGACAAGTGTCCCGGGCCCGGGGCTGAAGGGGGGCCTGGCAGTGCTGCACTTTTCGAAGAGCCGGGCCCCGCTTAAAAGCACTGAAGCCCTGCTGCCTGAATACAGAAGTGCCGAACAGTCCTGAAGCGGCGGAAAAACCCAAAGTCACGAAAACAGCCGACACTGAAGTCCTGAAGCGGCGCAAATACCCAAAGTCACGAAAACAACTTTAAAGGAGAAGGAAAGGTTAAAAAACATATTAGCATGTGACGTACATGTAAATGTGCATCACCAGTATTCTTTAGCATTCTCTCTCCGCTGCCTCTGGCAGTTTTTTAACCTTCTGCACATGTTTCTCATAATAATAATATTCCTTCCCTCAGCGCCGATCTATTAGCACCGTCAGCTGTGTATGATCAGGAGAGCTGCAAGAGACTATTTGGAGCGTAATATATTTTGGTGCACAGTGAAACTTACTCCTGATTTTAAAACTATAATGATGGAGATGCTGCAGATCGGGAGCACAGTCTTTTCTGCTCTGCTCTGTATAATGATATGTTAATGAGGAGGAGAGCCTGGGGCCTGGAATTTGGCACATTCGCAGTAATCCACTCACTAACTAAGATGGCGGCGGTGTCTCCTCCTCAGCAATGAGAACAAACAAGTTCAATTTATAAATAAAATCAAATTTATTTTTTAAAAACCTAGCAATTGAGGAGGACTAAAGAAGGGCCACACAAAGGGACCATAAGTAAGTTTTGCCTTTCCTTCTCCTTTAACTGAAGTCCTGAAGCCACGAGTTCAATTAATTCTATGGACACCAATGTGGATTTTTTTTTCTAATCCCCTGGCCACCAATATTTTATTTTAATACTATATAGGCCCCTGCCAGGGGGGCCTGGCGCCAATGTTTTTTTTTAAATAATTTTTTCGGGCCCCAATTTTTTTTTTTAACTTGTAATGGGGCCCTGGTGCCAATGTTTTTTTTTTACTTATAAGGGAAACCCTGAACATCAATATGTGTGGGGGTGTTACTTTTTTAGCGCCGACATCTGTGTGGACTTTGATATGTAGTGGGCGGGATCAGTGGTGGGGCTTGTGTGCCAGGGTGGGCAGGGCCCCCTGAAAATTTTGTTGTGCGGGGTCCCGTGATTTCTGATGGCGGCCCTGCTGACACATTCCTATAAAAATCATAGGAACGGGTCTGTATGAAGTAAATGCTGTTCAAGAAATCTTTCCCAGAAAAGCCCCCCACAAAGCCGGCCCCAGTGCTGCCGAACGCTCACACCACTAACAGGTCTTCTGGGTTGCTTCAGTGACACTGGGCTGGGGCGGAGTGATCCTTCCATAGGCCTGTTTTGATTCGTAATCAGCCTATGTAACGATCCACCTCCTAGGACTGCGTCAGTGAATCGGTCGAGGAGATCGTTTAGGGGGGGGGGGGGTCAGGTGAGTGTGGCTTTGTGGGGGTGGCTTTGCAGGGGGCTTTTCAGGGAAATATTTGTGGAGCAGCATTTACTTCATACGGACACATGCCTATGATTTTTATAGGAATGTGTCAGTATCTCTAAGTTAGCACACCAATATAACGAATTTTGCAGCAACTGTGCCACCTGCTGGTTAGTTCTTGTAACTATACAGTCAAAGAAACGAATACCTTCAGAGGAAAAGCAGAAACCTTTTTGATATTGCTCTGCCCAGGAAAGAGATGACATTCCCTTTCCTGCAGTTGTTAATTATTTAGTTAATTTTGTAAGTGAAAAGTACTATATTTGACCAGGGGTGCCCACACTTTTGCACTCCACATTATGTTAGTTTGCACAGCAGGGGGATTGAGATTATGTGCCTGAAACATGTGCAGGAAGTATATAAAGTAGAAGCAGTGGCATACTTTGCTAAAATGGTCAGGCCTTCAGGGTGAAGACTGTATTAATGGAAAATGGGATTTTTAAACCTACCTGAGTTATATCTGGCAGGCCCATCAGATGAGCACCTTTGGTCTCATCCTAAATGAAAATTTCTACCTTACCCATTAATTTTATAAAATGACCTTCATCTGTGTTTCAGACATACCACTCTAGAGGTCCTGTGGCTTTTATAAAAAGGCTTTAAGTATCCAAATAGTCAGCACAGTTATGTTTCCCATACAACAACAACATCACAGTGACAAACGTTATTTCATACTTCTACTTCCATTGAATTCTCTACTTGTGCCTTACTAACCCCATCAATTTGCAAACTGGAGACTACAAAAATGGATTGCCAGGCTGCAGAATAGCTAGGGAAAACAGGTTACGAGGATCTAAGCTAAATACTTGCTAAATGCACCCAAACAGAGACAATGTTTCTGGATGCAGGAACAGAGAAGCAACGGATTTGGCCCTTGCCTTAGACAGAAGTATGGTCTGAACACGCTAGCACGAGTGGTCTTTCTAAAGTGTTTAATGGATCAAAAAAAGGTAAAAGAGAAGATGGTGGGGGGCGTGGCTGAATGGCGACCAGAGAGGACGTGATACTTCAGAGCTCCTGTATCAAAGCGAGAATTAGTGACCTATTCCGCTGATAGAATATGATGTCGACCATAATGGGCAAAGACAACAAAAAGAAACATCAAACCCCAAGCTAAACAGGTGTTTCACTGGCAAGAACCCCAGAAATAGCATATGCGGCATCCCGGAAACAGTTAAACCAGCAGAGATCGAAGTGGTTCTAAAGGAGATCTTTAACAAGGTGCTGGACAGGCCCGAAGAAATAGCTATTGAGTTTGACCGAGCACTCAGAGCATTGGGAACGCTGCAAAGAAGTGAGCAGCCACGAGACATTATCTGCTGCTTACATGAGCACAAGTTAAAAGAACTCATTGTGCAGAAAACCAGCACAGCAGGACAATTAACCAATGCAGGAGCTAAGATCGGGATATTCCAGGACCTCGCATGGCTCACTCTACAGCAGAGACTAACCCTTTGCACGCTTCCAACCATATTACAGGAGAAAGGATTTAGATACAGGTGGGGATATCCATTTGCTTTAATGGCACAGAAAGATGGCCGCTTCCACAACCTAAAAGAACCGGACGAGGTTCACCAGTTATGCCTTGGCCTAGGAATACCACCAATGGAACTAAAAGAGTGGAGGGACCTAGCATACAACGGCTACGACCTACCTGTACCTGAAGCACAGAACTGGACAACTTCTACAATGAAAAGGATGAAAAAACACCAAAACCAATTCCAGATAAGGACCCGAACGGCCCATCTTTACCAAAGGTTAAAGGGAAACTGTCATGGGAAAATGTTTTTTTTTTTTTTTTTTAAACGCATCAGTTAGATTTCTGCACTGAAATCCATTTCTCAAAAGAGCAAACAGATTTTTTTTATATTCAGTTTTGAAATCTGACATGGGGTAAGACATTATGTCAATTTCCCAGATGCTTTCTGGCAGGTTGTTGGTTTTCCTTCTCAATGTAACTGAATAGTACGCAGTGGGACATGGGTTTTACTATTGAGTGCTGTTCTTAGATCTACCAGGCAGCTGTTATCTTGTGTTAGGGAGTTGTTATCTGGTTACCTTCCCATTGTTCTGTTGTTAGGCTGCTGGGTGGGGGAAAGGGAGGGGTGATATCACTCCAACTTGCAGTACAGCAGTAAAGAGTGATTGAAGTTTATCAGAACACGGACAGTTGGGAAATTGACAATATGTCTAGCCCAATGTCAGATTTCAAAATGAAATATAAAAAAATCTGTTTGCTCTTTTGAGAAATGGATTCAATGCAGAATTCTTCTGGAACAGCACTATTAACTGATGCATTTTGAAAAGATTTTTTTTTGCTGTGCCAAATAAGGGCTGTGATTGGCTATTTGGTAGCCCCTATGTGGTCTGGCAGCCTACAGGAGGCTCTGCTTAGCACTATACTTAGTTTTTATGCAACTAAAACATGTTTCCTAGCCTGGAATTAAAAAATCATAACCCTCTGTGAGGCCACCGAGAGCAACATCCAAGGGGTTGGAGAGCAACATGTTGCTCACGAGCTACTGGTTGGGGATCACCAAGTCCTATCCTAATGGATGACATGACACTAAGACTAATGTCATTAAATGTACATGGCCTTAACACCACTTACAAACGAAACTGCCTCAAGCTGCATCTGAAAAGGCATAATATCCAAATTTCCATGCTGCAGGAGACACACTTTAAAATTAACTCCATGACTAAATTATACTATAAAGGATTCGCCAACATCTATAGTAGTAAGCTCCAAACAGCAAAAGTACAAGGTACTGCAATCTTGATAGCTGATAATACCAACTGGATATCCATAACACAAATCTCAGACCAACAAGGTCACTACAATATTGCTAAAGGTATCATACAAGGTAAAAAATATACATTGGCATCACTCTACCTACCAAATGTGGGACAATATCACGCTCAAGAAATTCCTACATACTCTAGAGAACTGCACAGAGGGCAACCTGGTGATAGGAGGTGACCTTAATTTTGTCATGGAACCTACGATTGCTCCACAAAAAAATCATCCCTTTCAGCTAAAAGCCTCTCATAGCTAAGATCCCTCATCAACTCTCACCACCTTATGGATCCATGGAGAATACTCAACCCGGAAACCAAAGACTATTCTTATTATTCACATGCCCATCAACAATATTCCTGCATAGATTACTACATCATACCACACTCAGACCTACCAACAGTCTACTATGCAACCATAGGCACAATCACGTGGTCGGACCACGCTCCCATATTCATACAAATCACAACTGCCCAACCTAAACTTCGATTACCCATCTCACAACAACGCTTAAAACTTGCTTTAAAGAAAATACCATGGCAGGCACCAATCCACAGATAGTATGGGAAGCACATATGTGTTTGATCAGGGGAGAAATTATTAAACTGAGAGCCCAAAAAAAAGAAAGAAAAAAAAGAAAAATATAAAAAAATATATATATATATATAAAACTAGTAGACACACTGAGAAAACTAGAAACAAACCAAACACCACACATCCACTGAGATAATGAAACAAATAACAGAAACAAGACAACTTATTAAAGTCCCCTTAACTAGTTGTACAGCAAAAGCCATCTTTTACCAAAAACAGTGGTATCATGAACATGGCAACAAATGTGGATAAACATTAGCCAATGCACTAAAATGCAAACAACCAGATCACCAAAATCAGAATAAGCAGGGGTGACACCACGACGGACATGCAGAATATAGCATGTTCATTCTGGAATTTCTATCAATCTTTATACAACCTTGACCCCTCCAACCCGAATTTGAGACCACAAACTGAAGCAATGACAGTATATTTACAATCCCTCCCACAACCTCCCCTAAATGAAACAGAATACACACAATCAGAATCTGCAAGAAGAAATATTGGAAGCCATAAAACAGACAACAGGAGGCACCAGGCCCAGACAGAAATTTAAGGAAACCCTGCACCCACATCTCACAGCAAGCTTCCAACATACCCAAACACAAGGCACTCTCCAACCAGACTCTACAACGGCTTATATTAAACTAATTCAGAAACCGGAGAAAGATCCACTCGATGTGAAAAGCTACCACCCAATCTCACTCATAAATGTGGATACTAAGTTATACTCAAAAATTCTAGCGAACAGACTACAGAATCGAATAATGAACAGTGGTCACCCAAAAGAGAGGCACGTGACAACACCTGAAGGGTCTACAGCAATCATCCCCAACCAATAGCTTGTGAGCAACATGTTGCTCTCCAACCACTTGGGTGTTGCTCTTGGTGTCCTCAAAGCAGGTGCTTATTTTTGAATTTCAGGTTTGGAAGTGAGTTTTAATTGTATAAAAACTAATTATAGTGCCAAGCAGAGCCTAGTGTAGGCTGCTAGTCCACAGGGGGCTACCAATAGTTAATCACAGCATTTATTTGGCACCCCAAGAGAATTTTTCATGCTTGTGTTGCTCTCCAACCCTTTTTACATTTGAATGTGGCTCACAAGTAAAAAAAGTTGGGGATCCCTGGTCTACAGTATCATTAGGTACTGCAAAAAGTACAAAATCCCGCTGGGCCTACTGTCGACTGACTCGGAAAAGGCCATTGATCGGGTATCCTGGGCTTTCATCTTTAAATGTCTATCATGGTTGGGAATGGGCCGTAATATCATACGACACATCCAGAGCTTATACATCAACCCCCAAGCATGTATCCGAGTGAATGGCCAGCTATTAGAGTCCCCCCCGACAGGTGTGCACTCTGTCCCCGCTCCTTTTCATCATCACCCTAGAACCTTTTTTACGCAAAGTGAGACTAAACCCAGATATCAGTGGAGTGCAAATCTTGGACTTTCAGCACAAAACTGCAGCATACGCTGATGACATGTTATTTTTCGTAACGAAGCCAAATATATCTCTACCCAACCTGATGTAGGAATTGAGACAATATGGATCCAAAAATTTAGCCTGTTGAACATATCCCTACCAACAGAAAAAGTAGACCAATAAAAACACTCGTTTGCATTTACAGTAGAGGAAAAATCATTCACATATCTTGGGATGAAAATATCAGCTAAAATGGAGAACTGTGTGTTGGACAATATATATCCACTATTGAAATGAAACCAGAAAGACTCAATAGGACAGACATGGATTCTCGTGGTTTGGCCGCATTAACATAATTAAAATGGACATACTACCAGGTTTCCTGTACCTTTTCCAAACCATCCAATTTCCAATCCCAAAACAAATTTTTAAAGCACTCCAAACGATGATTACAAATTTTATCTGGCTCAAGAAAAAAGCAAGACAAAAATATGCATTCTTAACACAATCAAAAGAAAGGGGCAGCATGATTAACATAGCAAAAGCCTTAATACCCAAGTACTGGAGAACAAACAGAATTACCACTTTAAAAGAATGGGCACTTAAAGTCCAGGAACTCTACCTATTTGAACGCCTGAAGACCAACAAAGAACAAACAATCAGGAAGACAGATTGCGACAGAAGTGGTCCGATTGGCTTATAGAAACAACTGAATAGAAGGCATTAATCTCATGAACCCCAACCCGAGGTAACCAGTTGATACATAAAACTAAAGGAATCATAAAGTCCCACACAGATAGACGCAACTGGTGTCTATTCCCCCCCTCCAGATCCCCAGATATAACTAACATTATATATACAGGACAAATAGTCCTAAAAAGCCAATAACCATCACACCCCGAGCTGAAATAACTGAACGCCCTCATTACTTGCTAGACATATACTAGCAAAATGATTATGATGTAGTTTATATTTCCCCTACCCTGGTTTTTGTGTTCACCCCCCCATCCTACCCCGTTTCAAGTTTCAGCATTAAATTTAATTGTCGGAATGTGTAATATAATATATTGTGATAATTCAAAGTACATAAGATATGAGTATGGACACATGCACTGAATATTGGATAACATACTGTCAATTATTATGTATGCTGAAATATATTAGAAACAAAATAAAGAATTTATAAAAAAAAAAAAAGAGAAGATGGTTCTGTCTTAAAAAAAAATGCATTTGACAAATTAGCTGGTTATATTTTTTTTTAATAAAGTGGGAAGAGATACAATTTTGCACAAATCAAATATTTTATTTATACTTCACTACTTTCAAATTGTAGGGCAAGCAGCATATTATTTAGCAAACACAACTCAAACAATAAAAATTTAAATTTAAAAAAAAAAAAAAATTTCAGCAAGTAAAAACCAGAATTGTAAATCTGTAGAACACTGCTTAATTATTTACAACGCAACACAAACTACGTTATGTGTAGTACTTCAAGCTTCGCCATCTGGAAAGTCATTGGATCTTGGATGTCTTGGTAATGGTCCTTGTTTATTCCCTGCTCATCTAAAAGGTTCTGGTAAGTTTAGATGCTGCTAAAATTAAAAAGGAGAGAATATAACTACCCACCCTATTCATAATTCAACTCGACAGGCTAAAATGGTTGGTAATCTCAAACTTGAAATTGCTACTTACGACCATTTAAGTATTATTGTAATCATGACAATAATTCAATTTAACAGTAACAGGCAGTGACCCAACCATAAGAAGTCAGGATGATAAAAATCCCAGGCATGTATTTGAAAACCAAAATAAAGTTTCCATTTTTCAAAACTGAATCAACACCAATATATTTTTTTTCTTTCAAATTGGCCAGTAATATTCTACAAGTATTAGCAGCAGTCAGATAAGTATTGCCTAAATTCCCAGCATTTCTTAAACACAGCCTACTGTCTTTAGCCTACTAAATACAATTGGAGGACAAAAAGAACTAAATTAAAGTGGTGCTGGTAGAATTTAGTTCTGTGCTTGGCACAACAGTTGAATAACAAAGAGTGCAGTGGATTTGAAAAGGGGTGATCCAAAGTATTTAATGTCCCGTTTCTGGACAACAGTACAGAATACTTTTGAGCAGGAGAGGGGTTGGGAAGATAAAAAAATTCCCCCAAAAAATTGGTTATAATTTAGGTACCTAGAAATTCAAATTAGACCAGCTGCCTTATATTGCAAAGTCCATTCCTATAAACTTCTCTATAAGAATTCTATTAAAAACAAATCAGACATTCTTCAGACTGCTCTGAACGCAGAGAAAATAGAGTGACAGGGACAGCTAAGGTGCATTAATGTAACGCTCAATCAGAAAGTGGATAGCTATTAGCCCTTTACACAGCATTTAAAATAAAAATAAAAAATGTATACAAGTGCCAAAAACCACTGTCCGTACTGGGAGAAAGCAGAAAGATGTGGGTACCAAAAAACATGCAATAAGAAAAGTGGCTATAACGTTTTAAAAAAATATATTACTAGATCATATGCAAAAATATATAATAAACTATAAACATTTATTTCAGGGAAGAAACTTTTTTTTTAAACTAGTAGTTTATCTTTAAGCAAATCAATATTGTTGCAATAAAAAGGACATTTAAAAAAGAGCTTTAGTTCTAGGAAGTGGTGGTTTAAGAATGCTCTACATCAGATAAACATAGCATTGTGGGAAGTCTATATACATCCCAACCCAGTAAGGGCAAGGTGTTGCTGGTGTAATACCTGATTTTATCTTCTCCTTCTTAACAGGTGTTACTTGTGCTTTGATCCTCTGTCCCTTGAGCTATGGTGATGACTTCTGTTGCGACTCCCTGAACGACTGCGATGTCTCCTATGTCGGTCCCTTGACTTTGATCGAGACCTTCGTCTGTCACGGGATGAGGATTGTGACCGCCGTCTCCTCCTTTCCTTGGAGCGTGATCTTTAATTGAAATAAAAGCATACTAGGTTAACACTTTAGCAGATATTCTTGAAAAAGTAGGAGTTAAATGAAATTGATATTTGAAATTATTAATAATGCTTTCAGCAAATGACCGTTACAGCTCAACTATTACTTTGTAAGATAATTGTTAAAAAGGCAAAATTACAGGAGTAGCATGTTTTGCAAGAAATATATACTCCAAATCTTTTTGATTATGTGCTTTTAACTTTTGTTTGGTACACACACCCTCCCCATTCTATATTGCTGTACCAACTATATTGTTCAATTACCAATTAATCCAATTTCCATTTCAAAATAATCTTATATGGCACAAATCTCATGCCCTTTTCTTTACTCTAAGGCAGGGGTTCCCAACCTTTTTTACCCATGAGCCACATTCAAGCAACACAAGCATGAAAAAAAGGGTCCCTAGGGATGTCAAATAAGGGTTTTGTTTGGGTATTTGGTAGTCTCTATGTGGACTGGCAGCCTATAAAAGACTGTTTGGCAGGACATCTGTTTTTTATGCAATTAAAACCCGTGTCCAAGTCTGGAATTCAAAAATAAGCACCTGCTTTGAGGCCACTGGGAGCAACATCCAAGGGGTTGGTGAGCAACATGTTGCTAGCAAGCTACTGATAGGGGATCACTGCCCTAAACCCCATTCTTTAAACAAAATAAAATTATTTTCTCTGTGTCATAACATTCCAGCAGATTACACTTTCAGGCGATAATATATATATGGACAACATGTAAATTCCATACGGGAACACTTTGGTTTGCTACTGCTAGGTGTCCAAACATGGAATTTAAAGAATTTCTATCTTTAATTTCCTTTTAAGTTGCAGTGACAACTATTATAATATTTTATAAAACATTGTTTACAATGGTTTAAAGAAGAAAGGGGTCAATATAGTGAAGGGTGTCAATTTGATAGGCATCAATTTACTGTTTCACCATAAGATACATGCAAATCTAGCACTGACATACATCAGTTAGAATGGGGGTATGATGTTTAGTGCAATGAAGAGGCCCCTCCTCTTTTACTGTACCCTGTTTTAAAGTATGGTCAAACATGTCCGTTCCCACGAATATGAATATACACACATTAAAAAAAAAAATCTCCTTTCCATAACATAAACCAATACTCACCTTCGACGATCTTTACTTTTGGATTTGGACCTATTTGCCAAAAGAAGAAAACATTGTTTCAATACAAATGATAAGCAAGCTGGAGGCAATTACACAGCAAGTGATATGTGAATACAAAGTGAAGATTGTATGTTATATAGCAATGATACAAACCGTCTGCCTGTGCGGTCATCTCTTTCCCGTTCTTCTCTTCTCTTTAATCGATCTTGATTTCGTTTCTCCTGCTTTTCTGCAACTTTTCTCTAAATTAGATATAAGAAACAAGCTTAAATATGCATCCGAAGAACCAGAAAACCCCTTTAATGGGGAAAAACATACTTCTCAAAATATGTAAAAATATTTTTGCAGAATGCAGAGAATGGTTTCTAAGAAGGGCATCAGCTGGATGAGGACTACACAGACATTCACACAACCAGAATAATTTTAACAGACCTGTATATACTTGAGTATAAGCAGAGTTTTTCAGCACCCAAAATGTGCTGAAAAATGCTTATACTCGAGTCAATGTACAAAGTTGCCTACATAAACTGCGTACATCACTTCCCCATACTCTCCACTGCTTTTCCCGTGTTTTCAAATAAATCACGCATCCTTTCCACCCCCCTTCCACCGATTACAGACCTCGGTCAGACAAAACAGGCAGCTTTTCCTTCCCCTTCCTCCCCTGTTCGCAACTCTAGCTTCAAAGTGGAGAGGGTAGTATAGAACAGCATTGGGTGACTATGGAAACAGAAGCTCTCTCTCACTTTGCTTACAAGAGTTGCGAACAGGGGAGGAAAGGCTAGTGTTTTGTCTGACTGAGGTCTGTAATAAGTGGAAGGGGGAGGAAAGGCTTTGTGTTTTGTCTGACTGAGGCAGTGGCGTAACTACTCCCTGGTGGGCCCTGGTACCGGATGGGCACCTAGCCCACTGTCGGACCCTAACCACTATAAATCCCTTGCTGGTGTGTTGATGGCATGTGTGCTGTAAAATTTCCTCCTAGACAACCACCTGCCATAACCATTATCGTGGCTCCAATGGGCCCCAAGGGGGTGGGGGCCCTGGTGCAATTGCACCCTCTGCACCCCTGGTAGTTACACCACTGGACTGAGGTCTGTAATCAGTAAATAGTGTGTTTAACCAACGATACTGCAGAAACAAAGTTTGTATAGCCTGTTCGGCTGTTTGGGTATCATGTGACATGGACAAGGAAAGCATTAGATTTAACATGCTCAGGGCTTGGGGGGAATAGTTGTGTGCATGTGCAAGCACTCAGATAGGGATTTTTGTTCTGTGGAAGATGTCCAAAAATGCATTTCTCACCCCATGGCTTATACTCGAGTCAATAAGTTTTATAAGTTGTTGTAGGTAAAATTAGGTACCTCCGCTTATACTCGGGTCGGCTTATACTCGAGTATATACCCAAATTGTAATATACTTTGGACAGCGTTTTGTTATTTTTTTGTAAAAAGTGATACGGACACTGAAAAACGACTCTTCACATTTATGTTCACATATAGGTCATGTTTATAATTTTTCACTGATAGTTCTGCTTTTGTAAGTAATTGTTACCTGTAGTTCCAAAACCTGACTGTTTTGCCAACCTGACTGTCCCTTCTCAATCAGCCAGTTACAGTTTTTAATGCTAACAGACAACTGCTGCACAAATATGGCAGCCCCCTCATAGAGGTCAGATAGGTAATGTAAAAGCATTGGGCAAATACTTTTATGGCAACATTATAAATAGCCTGCAAAGAAATTTTTCTTCAGTTGAAATGGGTTTTGCATCTAAGATCTACCCTTCTACTAAGGAATATTACTAAAATTGGGAACCATCATTTATTGAGCTACATAATGAAGTGAATACTAATTTGAAGAATGAAACAGCAGTAATTACAAGGGGAGGGCAGTATCTATGTCCAATAGGAAACAAATAAGGGCAAAGCCTGGGAGTGATGATGTAAGCATATAGGAAGTGCAGGTTTAAAAGAGACCACTCCCATCCTTCAGAAAACTGATCAGAGAGACAGGAGGATGACAGATTTATATATAAATATAAACTACTGTAGCTTTTACAATGACCTATTTACTTTTTTGATGGAAAATGGATTGTCTAACACAATGAGAGCATTGTTAGAGGTTTCATAAGATTCGGACATTGAAGGTGAACAACCCCTTTAAAGTGGCTTAACCTACTTTTCAACGTTATTTCAATGAACAACAAACTCTAAACCTATTGTTTTAATTCAAAATATCTACGGTTTGTTATTTCTTGCATTAGTTCTTTAACTAAGTGCCATCGATCTGGACTACAGATATTAAGAATACTTTGGGGCAGATTTACTAAATTCACATGAATGATTTTCAAATATTTTTGAAGACCACTTCGACCATCAAATCGAATTATTCAACTAATTGGAATAAAATTCTATTTGAATATACAAATATTCGGCAGTCGAATTACTTGCCCTTTAAATTTTTATTCGACTGCCTAGTTCACCAGATTAAACCTACTACCGAATTACTATTAAACCCTATGGGAAGCTCCCATAGGGTTTTTTTTTTACTTTTTTAGATTTCGAATTCGACCAATAGTAAATATGCCCCTTTGTGTGTTAAACTGTGCTGTCAGTGGAAAAGATGCACTGTATGCTTCATTCATTTACAAAATTGTTTCACCTAACAGCAGGATAGAACCTAGACTCCAATTGTGGAAAACAATACAATTTTAGCCAGAAATTGCTCCTAGCAAGAGGTATGTTGCCTTCTCCATAAGACAGTGCCAAGTTCAGGCTGCTATAATAGATATACAGAATAAGGAAAGTCCTAGCTCGCTTTTCGCTTTTATCTAGAACTTGGACCTTTATAAACACCTGAAAAGGATGGAATATGGATAAATGTTTTTATCTGAGGGAACAATATACTGAACAAATCTGCATTTAAAAACATTATGATTTGTACAACTTTTCATGGTAAAACAGTGCCATTTGTATGTCTAAAACCTTTTTTGTTCCTTCATAAACCTAAGCAGGTATTTCTCCATTTGTCATTAAATTATTTCCTACATGGGTTGTTTTTTAATAACAGTGTTATAATGTGTGTGTTTTATATATCCAGAAGTATCACGGTTATATTAGACATTACACTTATGAAAGGAAAATGGTCATATACTGTTTTCTTTAAAACATTAGCTCTCAAGTTGATACTGTTTATAAATGCTTCAATGTTAATGTAATTAGTCTGAAACTGTGAGCCTCTTGTGATAGTCAGCTTTGTTGTCTAGCTTCCTTTTGGACAGTATCCACAATGGCCTATAATCTGTATTGCTACTCTAAAATATACACAATTGTTTTGCCACTACCTTTAAGGCATATACCAGTACTCACCAGCTACAGAGTTGTTATTCACATCTTTATGTTATTCAGAGAAGAGTACTGGCACCATCTTGAGAGACTGTGGCTCTCCATGGCTTCAGGAAGAAGTGGTAAAGAACTTGTGAATATTTTCATTGCCTTTTGAACAGCTCTCATGCATTATGCTCAAGATAGGTCTTGCGTTTCAGATTGCATTTCCCCCACAAGCAGCTCTATGCCAGTGTGAAGGTCCATTATACATTATTTTTTTTAAATGATTTAAAGCTTCACATTATCTCAATGTGAATTATCTCAAACAGAGCTAGAACGTGTTTGAGCTCTATTTTGATATAAGAATATTCTGTGCAACTGTACTATACTAGGATGCTATAACAAAAAATTAACAATTGAAATGTTTTTTTCTTGAATTTTACAAAAGGCATTTTAAAAGGTTACATTTTTTAAAGAATAAAAATGTAAATTTGTACAGAAGCAGCATCCTACTGTTTTGCCATCACTGTCAAACTGTGTCAGACTTTTTAAAAACCAAAACTAAATACGGATATCTAAACACCAAAAAATGAAAGTGTTTTAACATAATTAAAATATCATGTAGTGTTGCCCTGCACTGATAAAACTGATGTGTTTGCTTCAGAAACACTACTACTATAGTTCATATAAACAAGCTGCTGAGTAGCAATGGCGGAAATTGAAAAACGACTATATGGCTCAGGATAGGTAATGGATAACAGATAACATTATGTTCTACAGAGCTTATCTGCTATCTGCTGTGTAACTTGAGCCTTTTCTCCTTTGAATGGCTGCCCCATGTCTACACAGCAGCTTATTTATATAAACAATAGTAGTGTTACTGAAGCACTGCAGTTTTTCCAGTGCAGGACAACTTTGCATTATATTTTTATTACTTTAAAACTATTTCATTTTATGATGTTACTGGTCATTTAAGGGCCTATTTATTAAAACCTGAAATTGTGTTTATCTGCAACTCCAGAGAAACCACACAGAAAACCCATGATCTCAGTTTTTTCTTCCATTTTAACATTTTCCCCCCAAGAGATTCTATATGTAAAACATTTAAAAACCCCATCAGCGATTATAGAATACATAGATACAATATAATGTATGTTTCAAAACTTAAAGAAAAAAGAAAGTATTTTTCTATATAAAGGGATACGGTCAAGGGAAAACATGCTTTTTTAAAGAAAGCATCAGTTAATAGTGCTGCTCCAGCAGACTTCTGCACTGAAATCCTTTTCTCAAAAGAGCAAACTGATTTCTTTATATTCAGTTTTGAAATCTGACATGGGGCTAGACAGCTGCCCTGGTCATGTGACTTATGCCAGCACTTTAGGAGGGAACTGGCATAAAAAGAGTGATTGAAGTTTATCAGAGCACAAGTTACATGACTTGGCGCAGCTGGGAAATTGACAATATGTCTAGCACCATATCAGATTTCAAAATGAAATATAAAAAAATCTGCTCTTTTGAAGGGCAAGGCATTTTTTAGTAGCTGTATGTACAACATGTCTCAATGTCTTAAATATATTGTTAATGGGTTGAGTGCAGAGGACCTCTTGTATTTGTCTATATGTATTTTGTGGTCACAGCCTCATTGCACCCCTGCCTAATGGCTTGAAAAATTAACACAACTTTCCCTTGTTTGTCAGTTTAGCATTACCTCTAAACAGCTACTAATAAAAACTAGTATTATGCTAAAATGATTCCCCCATTGTTCTTAAAGGAGACTTGTGTGTCTTATAGCTTAAGGGCTAAACTACACAAGAGATTTGGTAGGATGGTGTTGGATCGACAGAACGCATCCCACAAGTTGGATGTAGTCACGTGGGTCAAAATAGAATGGGACTAAGTCAGAAACAAAATCTTCTGTGTACACTACATGGAAGGTTTGCCAATCAATGTGACGCCTGTAGATAGGAAACTTTGCATTTTCATCTAACAAATCAGAGACTTCCTTCTCACTGAAATACATTATGGGGCATATTTACTTAAAGGCCATTCAAAAATTGTTTGAATGCATCGTTCGATTCGAATGATTTTCAAAAATTCCTTTGATTTTCCGAGGAAATTTCAGTACAGGTTCTCGGAGGTCCCCCATAGGCTAAAATGTCAATTCGCAAGCTTTAAGGTGGCGAATTGTCGACTTCAAAGGATTTTAGAGAGTACTTTGAAATTTGAATTTTTCAATTTCAATTTTTTTCAATTTCAATTTTAATTTTGGACTATTCAATAGTTAATGAAGCCCAAAATTAAGTTGAAATTTAGAATTTTAAAATTTTTAATTCAGTTTGAATATTCACTTTGACCCTTAGTAAATCGGTTATGGTAGATGTATAAATCAAACACACCATCTGACTATCTGATCCAACTTAACATTACAGCTAGGAGGTTCAGATTTTGTACAATCCTACAAAATCTTGTTCTGTTGCATGACAAGATTTTGTGGGTCAGATAAAAACTGATCAAAATCTTCTGTGTAGTTTAGCCCAACAAATTTCAAGACGAGACAATGTAATAGACTGCATTTAAATCTAAACTCTGCCTACTCTTACCAAACAGTTATTCAGAAAGCAGGGATGTGTAACAGATGCATTCATGAGCAACCAATCTAATTTCTGGTGACTTTCTGGTAGCAGTCATATAACTTTAGGGTGTACTGAAACTCTAAAACAATAACAAACGTATTACTTTTTAATACAGTCTAAAGACCAACAACTCAGTTTGCACATTTATAGATTAGGTTCTGGATGCTCACCCTCAGCATTTCCAGTTTTTCACGAATCAGGATGAATCCTAAATGCAATTTGCCACCAAAATGATCAGCAAGCCGCCGGTCGTTGTCATGGAGACCAAGGTAGGCAGAGCAGACTTCACACACACGTAATTTCTGCTGCTGGAAACTTGATGCTGGCATTGAGTTACGGTATTCTTCCTGCAGGCACAAAAAGTATAAGTTGCGCTTATATCCTTTAACAATATACCATCATCTCTACACAAGTTAAAAATGTATTATTCTGTATGTTTTATGCAAGACTACAAAAAAAATTACTTATTGTAACATAATTAATAATTATACTCATGTTACAGTGGTTTTAAAGTAAACAAAGGAAATATTACCACTCTTCCAATGATCACAATCCTGACAATAAAGGGACATTGTACACCAAATTATGCCTGAGGAATGGTACTTTGTTTGTCTCCCAATCAATTTTAACAAGAGCCAATGGGCCTATAGTTACTTCCTCAAATCAAGCAGTGTTTTTTAATAGTTTGAATGTGGTTCAATTTGCCTATTTGGTGGGGTCAGGTATGAAAAAGAACCATATTCCAAGACATTATTATATATTTTTTTTATTTAGTTCCTATATAAAATATTCATATATATGCAATAAATATTTATATAAAGCAGATATAGAGGTGGAGTCAGTACTTTGTTTACAGACCTTTGATATGTGGCATAAAATACACCACTAGGAGAAATGCAATTTGAGCTTTAAAGGTCAAGGGAAGTCTAAAATAGAATAATACAAATACTGTATTTTGTATACTAAACATAAACTTACTGCACCACAAGCCTAATCAAACAAATAATTTATGCTTTGAAATTGGCCACAGGGTGCTGTTCTTGCAACTTTGTTATACATCTTTGCAAGACCAAGACTGCGCACATGCTCAGTGAGGTCTGAGCTAAATTTAGAGATTATCAACACAGCACAAGTCAAATAATATCTGCCAGAAACCGGTACAGCAAGACTGATTAATAATCAGAATATACAGAGTGTACTGGGTCCTGTGTTGTCATGTAATCTAATGTGAATTTTCTAGTTTTTGTATTGTTTAATACAAACTTTCTCCAACTCTGCAGATTCAGTGGCTGCAGCAAAATAATCCTCCAAATAGAATCCCAGTTTATCTGTTTAAATCGGGCTCCATGATCTTTGTCCCTGCAGCTGGAGTTGGAAACAAAGGTCAAAACCTTGATCTTTAATTGGTCCAGGAAAGACTGGGGATCAGAATGTTCCTTAAATGCAGTTTAACACAGGGGGGGAGGAATACCTGATCTGTCATCTATGCAGTGTTCAATGTTTGCTGCAGATGCTGTTACTTGAAAAAGGCTTAGATCCTCTCTCTTAAATGGCTTCATAAAAAAGTTACTCATTTTACAAAAATAATTTGTATCCTTTGCAATGACTTCACTTTGTATTTATACACACTACCTTGTACTTGATAAGTAAACTAAAGTATATCTATATCGATGCCAAATAAATCCTATTAGGTTTTGTTTTTGTGGGGGGGGGGTAAAAAACACTGGAGTGTATGCTTAACTTTTAACTAAACATTGGAAAAAAAAAAAAAAAACCTCAAGAGCAGTCTCTCTATATCTGCAGTCAAATAAAGTCAATAACCTCTGCTTCTCTTTTTGTGCCTTTCACTTTTTCCATCTCCATAAGTATTTTCTGAGCTTCGTCTACATTCCCTTCAGCTCCCAGCTGTTCAGCTTTTGCTAGAAGTTTTCCTATTTCTTCATTCAGCTCATGAACCTTTTCTGCCTATAATGCAAACAAAGCAAAAGCCATTTAGTTAAGTTTAGAAAACAAAATTATTAAAATCTATATAGACAGATTAACCATTGCTTTTAAATGATGTAGACCAGGGGTCTGCAACCTGCGGCTCCGGAGCCTCATGTGGCTCTTCCTCCTGCTTGCTGCTGCTCTGTCTTGTCACAATGTGTATACAGCCCTCCCACCTGCTTGCAGCTTCTTGAGTGTGCGGCTGCCGTAAGCCAACAGTTAGGGCTGTAGATTTCCCAGGAGTGACAGGCTAGAGGAATATCATCCCAACTAATCCCTGCACTTCCCTGGTACTAACGCTAGAAACCTTTTAAGAACCCTGACAGAGTTGAGGATGTCACTGATCCCGCCCCGTTTTCTTACATCATAAGTGCCGACTCCAGCCCTGATGTGAGGGAAGGCAGGAAATCGGGTAGAGGCTGGCAGGCAGTGAGGTAAGGGGTTGGACACCATTAGGGTGTTAGTTAACTCTAGACTCCCTCCCTCACCAGTGAAAGTGGAGATTGCTTACATGCTCCATTCAATAACCCACAGGAGTGGTATAGGTGAATTAAGCTCATTGCTGTCTTGAGTATTTCCACGTGACAAACAATTGGTCGGGTTCCCTTATTCCTCTGGTTCCCAAGAACATTGTCGAGAGCAAGCAGTGTCCCTTATTACTGGTATAAAGAAGAGCCTGGGGAGCATGTGCCAGAGGAGAAGGCAACAGGAGCATGTGCTTGGTGCCATTCCGTGCCTAGCATGGTGTCCAACAAGGAATAGCTGCAATTTGTAGCGACTCCTGAGCCTATCATTCTCCCTCTCTCTCAAAGAAGAGAGTGTTTAGTGCCTCCTCTCTACCTGTCGCACCAATGCAACGTTTCCTCCCAGCAGCTCCTTCTACGTTGCTTTCCGATTTGGTGTGCCCCTCTGGTCCGTAGAGACACTGTCTTACTGCCTTCCATTGTTTCCCAATGTGAAGCACAACTAGAGCATGTAGAGATCTCTGGAGCAGCTCTTACAGCATGGAGGTAGGACCCGTGCAGCAGCATACCCCAAAGTTTTAAAAGTTTATAAGCTGTGTTGTGTTTTGCGGCTCTTTAGTGGAAGAGGAGGCAAAACGGCTCTTTTAGTAAAGGTTGCTGACCCCTGATGTAGACTGTATAAAAACTTAAGCGGTTGCAAAAATAAGCATCAGGAACATACAGCGCATAAAAAAGTACAGTAAAATGCCCATTTTACATTTTTAAGGGTACCATAAAAATAAAATTTGTAAAATTTAAATGTAAAGACAGGGAAATGTATTTTGCGTAATAGATCGGTGGAATCAGAAAAATTGTAAAATGAGGGATGTAAAATGGAGTTTAAAACATTTAAAGGAGAACTAAAGTTAAATTCATTGGGGGGGGGGTGTCCAAAATGTAAGCCACCCCCAGCTTACATGATGCCATGGGCTGATGTTACCATTTACCAAACATTGCATCAGCTCAGGGTATTTCTGTATAGGATCTTTTTAGTCAGGAGGGGCTGCCCGATGACCTTCAACTGAAATACCCCGGGCCGGTGTAACAGGAGCACCTGCTACCATAGCACTCTCTAGTAATTGTAACTTTAGTTCTCCTTTAATAGCAGTGTATTCTTACTGATGTGTATCCTATATATCAAAGAAGTCAAATCAGGATTAAAGTCAGTCTTACAGAAGATTGATCACGAATATACCAATAGAAAAAAAGCTGTACACTGCAGTACAGGGGTACCTCAATACAAAATACATTTAAACATTGGCTGTATTTTTATAGACAAAATCATTTTGACAAAATACCTTTAGAGACACTTCTGCACTTATTTCCTCCTGGGTCTCAGCCAAACGTTTCTTCGCAAGTTCTGTTCTTCTGTCACACTCTGCAATAAATGACTCAAGATGATCCATTGCCTAAAAATTAAAGTTGTATGTTAAAATGAGGGTACTTCTCTCATCACCAGTGTAACAGGCCTTACTATCTCTAAAAACCCAGCAGAGGCTCTACTAAATAAACAGGTCCCAAAGGGTAATAAACACTCAAGGAAACTGATCTCATACATATTTTCAGCAGCAAAACAAACAATAGCAAAAGCATGGAAGACCAACAACTTAAACATACAAGAAGTGAAAACAAGAATGGATAACCTACTAATAATGGAGAGACTTACTAGCATAGAAGAAGGGCAACCCAACAGGTTTAATAAAATCTGGACTCCCTGGATCCAATACCGGAACATCTCCCAGGCCTCACTAACGTAGACCCACACCTTACCAACAGCCTATACCTGAGCATTGCAGGAAAGCAACAGTATCAAAACTGATGCTAGCGGTTAACCTGACCCCATGCACACTTCTTTTCTTTTACTATCTTCTCTTATTATTTACGGTTTATATATAATTTTTGTTTCCTATTGTTGTAAACAAACAATGTTAAATAATTGCATACAATACAAAATCTGCTTGTACTCTGAAATCTCGAGAAGTATATTTACAAGATGTAAAATGAACAACACAAAATTTGCTTGTACCCTGAAACCTCGAGAAGTATATTTACAAAATGTAAAATGTCAAAATGCAAATAAAAATACTTTAAAAAAAAAATGAGGGTACTTCTTACATTTTTTTTACATTTGTATTAACAAATTACAGAATCCCTATCTGTGAGATTAAGTATAGCTCCACATTACTTTACAAATTTACCCTTTGTCAATACATCAGGGCAGTCACCAAAATAATTCCTGTTGATGACTGTGTAGGTACAGCTATAAAGATTAAAAAAAAAAGGAACGCAATTGTTATACACTATAACTAGCTTTAACACAAGGGGACAAGAGGGAATGATAAAGTTCCCGGTAGTACTGAGCCTTCTTGCTTTAACAACTCATTACAGTTCATATTTTAAGGACAGAAATTATAGCACCCTTTATTGAAGGACAAGGAGCATGAAAACATTTTCTGCATTTAAAGTTTGTATCGGTTGACCCAGAACATACAATTAAAAATCTCCTGGCAACAAATATCCTATCATGATTACATCATGATTGACTGTTCTAGCACTCACAGCTATTTTCCATTAGTTGCAAAAAACATTTTTTATTATTCCACACTCAAATCTACGTGTTTCGATACACAAAGAATCATCATCAGGATAGTGTGTATAAGAGAGAGACACCCATTTAAACCACATTAACCCAATCAGTGCTGTGCACCAGTGATTACATCATTATCTATTCACATTCAGAAATTAACCCCTACCAATCACAGTGCTATCAGTGTACGAAAAATATATAAAATAGAATTATTCCATATACACTTCACACCAGCAGGGCTCATGCCTACCCACATACAGGGGGCAAATTTAAATTCTCATCTATTAATCACTGTGCTTAATAATATATTGAGCCCTGCTGGTGTGAAGTTTTTATGGAATAATTCTATTTTATATATTTTTTGTATACTGATAGCACTGTGATTGGTAGGGGTTAATTTATGAATGTGAATAGATAATGATGTAATCACTGGTGCACAGCACTGATTGGGTTAATGTGGTTTAAATGGGTGTGTCTCTCTTATATACACTATCCTGATGACTATTCTGTGAGTGTGGAATAATAAAAAATCCTTTTTGCAACTAATGGAAAATAGCTGTGAGTGCAGTCGTGGAATAGACTATGCTACAATGGGGAGCCCCCGGCTGTGACTTTTTGAATGGAGAGTGCTGATGGAATGGTATTGTTTATATATACTACAACTACTGTACTTTGTTTTAGGTCTAATAAGAGTAAAATACAAATTGCATTGTATTTGGATTACTCCAAGAGAATCACACTAGCACAAAATTCATGCCAAGGAACAAAAAATATGTTCTGTAAACTTGCAGTGACCCATCAGTCTACTAAAAGGTTAACTAGAGTCATCAGCAAGTATAAAAGTACAACATTCTCCCAAACTGTCCCCCCCCCCCCCCCCCCCACCCGACACAACCCAGAGATATTTACTTTATAATTTAAATGAGAGCCCAAAATGTAACAACATCTAGACAGTTTTTGCACAGTTGGTGCACACATGTGGTGTCTGGATCACACAACATTATGGTTCTAAAAAAAGTCTTGTGACTGGATATTTTAAAAAGAATTGTGCTGCACTGGGGAAAAAATCTGCATAGGCATATAAACTGAATTGAATAACTGAAAAACGTGAAGTTTTATCCAGTTAAAGAGTTAGAACAACAAATAGAACACTTACATCAAGCTCAAAGAACAAGTCTCTCTCCTTGCTGGCAATTTCATAATCTGCTCTCAATGCCAAATCATGATTCTTTGTACATTCTCCCAGATCCATGCGCTGCTCAAGACAAAAGATTTGTTTTAGAATCCTTACATTCAACAGGATCTTCTGTGCAAGCATACAAAAATATGTTTTCCCTTTCTTATGCAAACATTTCACCATTATTATACTTCAGTTTAGACATGATATTTATTGAACTCGACTGCACAAATTGAGGCGACAATTAGTTCCTGGTATGAAAAATCACTGGTTTCAGGGTTGATCACAGGGCATACAGTTCACTTCTTTCAGGGCAAATCTACTCCTATTGTCTCCTGCGCATAGCTCCATGGAGCAGATATTGGTGCTAAACTGCAAAAGCATGCATTTTCATGGCATTTTCATCTGCTCTTTATAGCTGCACTCAGCCCAATGCTATGCATGTCACAACAGAATGGATAGGTGTGGATGCGCTTCTCTCTGAATGCATACAAAACGCTGGCAGAGAGAAGCAGACTGTGTGCCCTTTGCCTAAAGGAGAAGAAAAGTTATAAACACTGGAGAGTGCCAAATGTGATATGTGCTGCTCATACAGAAGTACCACAGGCCAGTGCAGTCTCCCAGTCTGGGGTATAAGGTAAGCCAACATAATCACTGGGGGGCGGAGGTTCTAACATGTTCAGCCTGCATTAAGATGCATTTTCAAGATAACAAATCTTCTTTGTCACAAGTTAACTTTCAGCTACAAGTTCACCAAATGATTGCACCATGTTAAAAAAAAAACTCTTGCTGTGGCACTAGCAGAGAAATGGCTGAATGATGGTGTAGCCTGTCATAGACTTTTACAGTCTGTAACTGTCAGAAGTACTTTACAGCCTAAATATACAGAGGTGCAAACTGTCTGCAATAGTGACAGATTAGCCTAGCCAGTTCCTGGTCTGCCTGTATAACTGGAAAAGAAGTGTTCCTGCATCAGGTATATTTCATAAAGAGTGTTCATATTTTAAGCAGCAATTTGATCCTTAAGTAATTTCCCACCTAAAGCGATTGCACTATATATTCTGAGCAGTATTAACTAAACAATGTTTGGATATTCAAAATTAGGGCTAGAGGCAGATGGACTACTATTTAAACCCTCAGGCAAAAGCGATTCCCTCATAGCTAGTGATGGGCGAATCTATCCCGTTTAGCGAAATGAGTCGCGTCTCGTTTTAACACGTTGCCTCATTTTTGACGTACACTGCGTCATTTTTTTATGCCAGGTGAATTTTTGCCAGCGTTTCACGAATTTATTCGCCGGCGGCGAATAGCATGAATTCGCCACTAAATCGAGTCTGGCAAATAAATTCGCCCATCACTACTCATAGCAATTAATGGTTGTTACACAGGTCAAAAATAATTGTTAGGTAAACTTTTAAAGGGGTCTGCCACCCACAAAACTGTATATTTAAGCATAATAAAAGAAAATGTACTCAACTTTTTTTTAATACGTAGTGAATAATGTACCCCCTATTGGAAAATATCAGGATATCACTAATCCCTGAATAGTTAAAAAAAAAAGGTCAAAGGCCAAGTGCCATTTTACAGGTCATGGAACTCTGAGGTGGCTTCTAAAATTCTCATTTTACCACAGGGTGGGGAGGAACATTTGTTATGCGACAAATTACACTGAAACAAGCAGACTTGGATTAAGGAGGAAAATATTCATCCAATTGGGTAAATATAGGCCCTGTAGGTAAAGAATGTCGCTAGGAAAGAAGGAAATTAATTATAAGCTGTAATGAGATCTTGGGACATTGCCACGGCCACTCTATGTAGAAAAAATGCAGTGTGGGAGATAAATGTCAAAGATTTAACTATTCAGCAGGGTGTATGGAAAAATACATAGACTCGTCGGCTTGAGTTTCCAGTGGTACAGGAACAGTGTGTTAATCTCTGTTCTCATGTTGTTTTTATAAATGCCTACTATTCCAACAAGTTTCTATCTAGGAGGAAAATTTGCATTATGGAGTCCAGTGGCAAATGATGACAAACATTAGCTGTCTTTCCAGTGAGAGACCTCTGTCATGAAAGGACAAACACCAGGGAATGTCAATTATTTGGTACTTCTCAGAGGCCAGCATTGCTGCCTTTCCCCCCCCCCCCCCAGGACTTTGCAAGCTGCCCAGGGTAAGCGAACTTGCCTGCCTGAAATAGTAATATCTATATATATAGTAATATCTACTAGCTTTTCAGTGATTTTACCTGAATATAAAGAATATCAATACCTGCTAGTAGGGGGAGGGGGGATTCTAGTGTGGTGACCTCCCATTGCTTAAAGGAGAATTCAACCCCTCCCAGCGAACTTTGTTAACTTTAGGCGCATGCGCAGTAGTACAAACCGGCAAATGCGTCCTACTGCGCATGGGCCGCCAAACCCCGACAGAAGAAGACGTTGCTATAGAAGATGGCTGGAGGGGACCTGCATGGAGGGGTAAGTAGCAACTTAAGGGCATTTGCCCCGATGGAGAGGTAGGCCGGGGTGGGGAGGAGGAGGAAAGGGGGTCTAAGGGGTGGGTTAGCGCGGGAGGGGTTGAATTCCCCTGTAAGGCTTTCCTTTCCCTTTAAAGGACAAGGAAATTCTAAAATAGAATAAGGCTGCAAATGCTGTATTTTGTATACTAAACATAAACATGAACTTACTGCACCACAAGCCTAATCAAACAAATGATTTATGCTTTCATAGTTGGCTACAGGGGGCTGTCATCTTGTAACTTTGTTAAACATCTTTGCATGACCCTGACCCTGCACAAGCTCAGTGTGATCTGGGCTGATTAGGGATTGTCATATATTATCAAAACAGCACAAGTCAAATAATATCTACCAGAAGCCAATACAGCATAATAATCAGAATATACAGACACTGGGTCCTGTGTTAATTAATCTAATGTGGATTTTATAGTTTTGTATTGTTTAATACAAACTTTCTCCAACTCTGCAGAACCAGTGGCTGCAGCAAAAAAATCCTCCAAATAGAATCCCATCTGTTGGAATCAATAAAGGGGATGTAAAGGCAAAAATAAAATCCAATACAAATCTCTACACAGTCGTCGACTGCTCTACAGGGAAAAAAACAAAGCTGCTTGAGTTCTGCATGGCTGGGAAGTAAGGTGGGGGCTCCCCCTGCTGTTCATGAGTATGATTGTTTCCCTGCAGCGCAGTTAGGTACCGTCTGACAATTCCTATCCACAGAAGTAAACAAAGGGAGGATTTCACTGCAAACAGTCAGGTTTCTTATAAAAATGGTAGACATTTTTTAATTAAAGAATATTGGAGATTGGTTTCATTAAAGAAGGTAAAAATTGGATTATTTTATTACACCTTTCATTGTCCTTTAAAGTGAGATCCAAGATCAATAACGTGTACTTGTTTTGCTTCTATAAAGAAACCTGCAGGAGTTTTTGTTTCCCACTTGTGAACGTTGGCAGCAAAACACCCAGAATCTATGCACTACTATCCTGTAAATGAGAAATAAAAAATTAGACTTACCGTTCCCGCAAGAATATCATGAGGACAGCAGTCCAAGAGATGACTTTTGCAGACCCGATCATCTGTAAACTTTATCCTCTGCCGTGTCTCATCCCCTGCAATGCAGATTTAACATGATGTACTTGAAAAATGTTCAGAAAACCCATTTCCTGCATTTATTTCCCTTTGCACCATGCTTCTCTAGCTGTAATAATTGTTAGCAATTATGGTTACTTTAAAAAGTGAAAAAAGTTAAAAAGTATTGCAATGGTTATCTGGAGTTCCAGAAATACAACTGCTAACAGCAGGTTATAAGGAGGTTATAAAAAGGAGAAGTTGAAATTTCAATTAATTTCAGTATTTGCAGGTAGAAGTGATTTTGTCAATTATGGGTTTAGAGTTGCTTACCTTTCTAAACTGTATCTACCTACAGTGAACGTATATTTTTTTTGGTTTGGCTAGGGTCAAGGAACTAAGTAGTTTTTTTTTTTTTAAATTATGCAGTCTCCATTAATCCATCATTCAAATTCCAGGTTTCTAGGGTCAATAATATCTATTTTTTAAAGGGGTTGTTCACGTTCCAACACACATTTCAGCTTAGTTGTGACCATGTTTCTAATATTTTTTCACCCTCTTATGTCTTTCTAAAGCAGCTCGGGGGGGGGGGGGGGGGGGGGGGGGGTCACCGACTGTGACTGTTCTAAAGGGATACATTATCTTTGGCCCTGCAGAGTCTGAGGTTTATTAAAGGCAGCCGATTTAATTGATACAATAGTTGCTAATATTCCACAGATTCTGCTCAGAAATGTATCAACTAATATGCAAATATGTTACCGAGTTGCCAAACACGAAAAGACAGGAATATTAAAACTGGAAAACTTTCAAAAATAAAACAGTGTGCTGCTGAACAGAACGCTAAATTAAAACCCATAAATAAAAAGTGAAGACCAACTGTACAAACCGTCTTAGAATATAGATCTCTTCACAATACTAAAAGTTCATTTTAAGATGAACAAGGTGCAAATGTAGTTTTTTTTAGATGTGTATCTTTAAAGAATTATGAAAATAAACTTAGCTGGTTAAAAACATAAAAAATTATGGCACACTAGTGGGTTATTTTTTGGATCATTGGGCTCATCTCATGTATAACACAGACTACAAATAACTGTTCCTCCCACTTGCATCAGTTTCCAGCAGCCATTTCTCATTTCCCAAATGGGATAGGAAGAAGTCACAAGCAGGGGCCAGCATTTTGAATGTCAGTGTACTCTAATGGTATTCCTAATAAACTGATTTATACACAGTACATTAATGTTTAGTAAATGTATCATTTATAGGATTATTAACCACCTTTTTGGGAACTTGCACAAACACAAACATACACAAACAATGGCAGCTTAGGGTGGGGCTACCAGAACACATCTAATAAATGCATGCTGCAGGACTGCACTGATATAGAAATCATGTGCAAAACAGTTATGCAGTTTATCAAGTTATAGATTTCCTTACAAGAAAGGGTAGTGCCAGGGAGCTTTCTAAAATAAATTGGAACTTTAAATAATTTAGATGGATATATAGTGCGCTTATACATACCTTTAACCTTTGTCAACAAATGCATAAAAATTGTAATAACTGTACACATACAGTTATTGACACAAGATAGAAGATCTAAAATTTCATCACGGATGGAAAAAAAAAAACAAAAAAAAACAGTGACACCCAAACGCAGTGCTAGTATGTGTATTCGTACGATGTACTTGTACAATGCCTTCTCTCTTTAGTGGCTACCTTAACCAACAAGCAGTGTTCTTAAATAGACAAAAAATAAACACACTTTCACAACCCCTCATTTTTTTTTCCAATATAGTTATGGAAAGTTTGTTGTAATAATCTGGTCAATTAGTTATGGTCGATCTGGCAACACACTTATCCAAGTTGCTATGGTGTAGCTCAATAATCATAAGCATTATATTAATCATATTTTTTGTAGAGAATAAGCAATGGCCTTATGTACAGAAGAGCTAAGGGCCTATGTAGATGGAGTGGTGGCTGAGAGAAGTGGATACACTCCCTTACACTGTTCATGGACAAGTACAGCTTCCACCTGAGTGCAGCAACACAGATGTACATTGGCCAAAAAGGCTTTTTGGAGTGATCTCCGCTCTGCAAACATGCACTCTGAAATTGCTGTACTCGGTGCAGATACTGTAAAGAGCGGATCCACTTCTCTCAACCTGCCTAAAATACAAAGGTGGAAAGCAGCAGAGCCAACAATTTGTCTGGCCAGGGCCTAAGTTGGATTTGACGCCCACACTACCTCCACCCAGGCGAGAAGCATGGAGGAGGTGTTGGAGTACTGGAGAACTGCGAGTCCCCATAGCTCCTCGGCATGCTGCTCCTGACACCCTAGGCCCGGGCCTTTGTGGCCTTGCCACAAATTCAGGCCTGCTGAAATGACTACAGATGTCTAGCAAAAGGGCAGAGGTTTCTGTGAAATGATCGAAGGTTACATTCTTTGGAGAGTGTATATGGCCCTTTTTCAGCAAGTTGCAGATTGTGCAAAAATAAAAAAATAAAAACCTCAGCAAACATTAGTTTGGCTGCCATTGGTTACTTGCCATGCTTACAGTGTTTATAATTGAGCTCTGCAGTATTATCTTACTATATCCAGCCATGCTGCCTTTTCACATACTGCTGACACCTACGATGAGAAAAGGCCACATGACCAGTCATATTATCGATCACATCAAGTGAGATAAATTTTCCGTAAAACCATGCATTGGCTGGTCCATAATACCCATCATAGCCCCGTCCGGGCACCATCTATTTAACACAGGAGACATATTGTGTAAAAACAAAATAAAAAAACTGTCAGAGAATTATACTCCTCTAACTATAGAAGGACTGTGCTTAAAAGACCAGTAACCAACATTTTTGTAAAAAAATTCATTCGTATACCACGAAAAAAAACCAGCAAGACAAACTAAACTGCAAATTGCAAAGTCTTTATTAAGAAATAACTTGCAGAAGCTCCGCTTACGCTCATCTTACGCTCCTCTTCAGAAAAACTACAGGGCGACGATCTATCATACAGATCCCAACTTCTTCTCCCTGGCTTTCTCCTATAACAGGGGTGTCCAAACTACGGCCCCCGATCAATTTTTAATTGGCCTGCAGCCAATCTGACCACACTCTAATATGTAATTTTTTCCAGAACTGGTTTTGAGTTTACTATTTCTAGAACAATGGGTCCCTCGGCGCTGCCACTAGGCCACCTGGGCTGGCTACTACCGAAGAGGCAAAGCTGCTCCCTGTGAACCTGACTCTGCTGTGCCTTGCGCTGTCTGTACCTGATGATGGCGTCACAGACTGGCCAGCATCCTTAACATGGGGGAAGAGAGAGGTGCGTGACGCATCAGAGAGGGAGACTGAGCAGTACTGCTGGGGGGGGGGGTGGGATGGATCCGGGGGGGTGGATCCTGGCTGGCTGCATTCGTTTTCGCTGCCTGGGCAAGCAACTTGTGCTGAATGTACAATAGCAATGGTGCTGGAGGCATCCACACCATTTGTTTTAGACACCCAAGTGCACCAGAAGGGCCCCTTGGTGGGAAAGTAAGCACGTGGATAAAAGGACCAGACTGAGTGAACAGTGAAATAAATGTATCAAATGAAAGTCAGAGACTGATTTTTTTTGTGGATTTGTGCATTTTATTTAATTCCAATGTTTTTGACAAAAACTGTGTCGTGTAAATGAGCCAAGCAGATTAGGAAAGGAAGGCATTGGGGAATTAATAGTGCAGAAACTATTATACAAGTATGGGACCTCTTATCCAGAATGCTCGGGACCTGGGGTTTTCCAAATAATGGAACTTTCTCTAATATGGATCTTCATACCTAAATAAGCTAGTTAGCTACCTCGTAAGGTATATCGGTGTCGGGCTGAATGTCAAGCTTAATAGTCGGCCCCTGCACATTTTCACCTCGCCAAATCTGACCCTCGTTGCAAAAAGTTTGAACACCCCTGTCCTATAAGGAAGGCAGGAAGAAGAAATCAAGTGCTGCACGATTGATTGCCTTTTCTGAAGAGGAGCTCAAGCAGAGTTTCGGTAAGTTATTTATTAATAAAGGCTGTGCGAGTTTAATTTGTCTGCGTTTTGTTTTTCGAGGTATACTAATGAATTTTTTTTACAAAACCCTTTATAAAACCCTACTAGTCCACCCATCTGTTCCACTTCTTGCTGTCTCCTTTCCCAGGCTGTGCAGGGGAGCCTGTGGCTCTCAGCAGCTAGGCTGACCTGATAGGGAAATGGGACCCTGTCTTTGCTTATGTGACTACAGGGCTGTGATTGGTTGTCCTCTCTAACTGTTATTCTGGCAGGGACTGTTAGGACACGCCCACCCCTTATTTGAAACAGGGACAGCCATTGTAGCAGATCTACAGGGAGCTCAAATAAAAGGGGCATTTTTGAAAATAAAATTTTTAGCCCCAATAAAAACCAGCACTATGTATTATTCATTATCTGCAATATAAAAGGTTTTTCATAAATTTTTTTCCAACCTTAACAACTACATACGAGCTCATGGAAAGAAAAAAAATTACAGTAATAATTTAATAACTTTCTCTCAGGCTTCACACTGCATATTTTAAACCTTGTAAATTCAAGATAAAACCAGCGTTTTATAGGTAAGGTCAAAGTGAAAATTCAAACACATGCAATGCCCTAAGAGACGCCGGAGTGACTCTTGAAGAACTGTTGACAGCAAAATTTGTACAGCAGTTCTTATAAAGTTATAAAGGAATATCACAGTATGTAGCGATATATGGTTTACCAATTAGGCTGTTTATATTGCTGCCCTGACAACAACATCATCAGCTTTAAAGATGATGGACTGCTTTGATGTTCCGAAAGCTTATAAGCCATGAGTGTGAATCTTGTTTACAACTTTGGTACATTATCTATATACTGTCACCAGAGGTAGGCAATTTTATCTTTAAAAAGTAAAAGTAATGAATGAATCTCCATTTAAATAACATTTCATTTATTGTTATGTCAGAGCAGAGATTTCTATCCAAGTAACAAAACTTTAAGACGTTAGAAAATGTGGAGATGCCACTTTAAAAAGGGGCAAAAAAAAAAAAAAAAAGCTAATTTAAAGATCCATGAAACCAAACGTACCCGTCTGCTTTATTTAACATGCCCTGTTGATTGCATATTATGCTACTGACTAAAAATATTTATCTAATGAACTGATGTATAACAAAGTTTAACTTATAAGAAACATACACATTTTTGGCACTTCATTTTTCAGGAATACTGAACAATTATTTGTGAAATTAAACATGTTTAAGTTAGAACATCTTTAAAATTTGTGACTCACGGCTCGATGAAAGAGGCTTTTCTGCAACTCCCGTGCAGATGTAGGCTGGCAATGATACATTGAACCTTAACAAATAAAATAGAGGAGCCACAATTGTTTAGTTTGTATGAAATAGTATTATGGGAAGCAGCTTACAATTATAAATCAGAAGCACATTTAAACTTTTCTTTAAACAACCTGAATATACCATGTGTCAGCCAGCAAATTATTAAAAAATAATCACTTTAAAGAGAGCAACTTATGACATACATGATGCACAACCATGTGAAAATCCAGTTTTACAGTGTCTCTGCTGCTACAAAAAGACTCTTCCTAAGGAAGACTTACCTTGCATGCTACGGTCAAGCGCAAAGATCAGGTTTAGACAATATTTAGAGGACGTACTAATAAATATATGCTGGATGGTTTAGTTCTATGAAGTGCCACATGCTAAGCCTGCTGCACCAAACTGCTAAAAAGCCAAAAAGTTTCATTATTACATCTAGTCAGTTGGGGAGTAAAGAGAATCTATAGCTAGTAACTGACAACTAGTGTCTCCATGGTGCCTTAAAATACAGTGAATATGTGACATGGGTACATAAGCAGTATATGCGCCTATAGGATAAAGCAGACAATCATAAATAACTGCTCACATAACTGGGTGATTTTGCCCATGCCAAAAATTGATATTGCTAGACCTGCAAAATTCAATCACTGCATCCTCCCTTCAAGCAAGCCCTTCCCCATGGTGATACCACCAGCATGTCTAGGTTTAGAAAAGCTTAAAAGGAATTATTCAGTATAAAAATAAAAACTGGGTAAATAGATATGCTGGAAAATAAAAAAATGTTTCTAATATAGTTAGTTAGCCAAAAATGTAATGTATAAAGGCTGGAGTGACTGGATGTCTAACACAATAGCCAGCACACTACTTCCCGCTTTTCATCTCTCTTGGTTTTCATGGATTGGTTACCAGGCAGTAACAATCAGGGAGCTATGGTTCAGAATCGTGTTTCTTTCTCACCTGTAGCTTGTTCTTTAAGAGCTTTAAAACATGACTATTTAAAGCAGCACTGACACAAGATAACCACTGCAGGACCAGATGTCACTGTCTTTCAGAATTGCCAGTATTTTTACAGCCAAAGTAGTCCAAAAATAGTTTACGGTACAACTCTTCCCAGTGTACAAGAAGTCAAGTATTTCATGTAAAGAATATTGAATTGGTGGAACCAGGGGACAAGAGAGGCCAGACCATGGGGGAGGTATGGAATTGTAGTGCCCTTCACCAGTCCACTAAAATTCGCTGACAGCTACTTGGAGGGCAGCTGACCTGGTGAAGACTTTTTTTGAACATTTTTTGTTAATATGATAATGTGATATATTTGAAGAAATTTGTTGACTGTAGGAGCAGGAATTTGGCCTGTACAAATACAAACACTGTTATAATTTATTAATCAATAAATGGTTAGTTCTCAGACAGAGGAACCTAGTAAGTTTGGAAACAAAATCAAATGTCTTATTAGAGAGAAAATAACCCCCCCTCCTCTTTTTTTTTTTTTTTTTCAAATGAGCTCAGTCAAATGGAATGATGTAGAAAAGGGGCATAAACACCCTCTTAAATTGCAGCAGTGAATATAAACTTATTTTTTCAACCTAAACATACCTGATTCCACAGATTAAAAGTAAACCATGATAAGCATAGAACTAACTGCCCACAAGAACACAATTTTCAACACCATGGTATTCCAGTCTCAAATTTCCCATTAGTGTGAATGAAAGTCACATATGATGGCAAACATTTTTTCCCCAACATACAGGCATTTTTGGTCCACATTTACTTAATTTGTCCTTTAGTGCCTGGTGAGGGCATTATAAGATCCTGCTGTAAGGATATGGATGTGGAGGATGAGAGTGTCTTGCTTATTTTTAAATATTAAGTTAATTAATCTGCAATATAAAAATAGGCAAGACACGTATGCCCTTAAGACTGCAGTAGGTATATCCATAATGGACAAGGACCTAGTGGTATTTGTGGAAAATAAACATAAAATGCCAATCGGTAACTGCAAGGGCAAACATAATTTTGAGCTGTATTAGATTTGCTGAAGGGGAGGGTCATTCTTACCATTTACAAAGCACTGGTAAGGCCCCATCTAGAATATACCACGTTTTGGTCTCCAGTGGTCAAATGGGATATTGTTAAATTAAGGATAGAAGGGTAATTAATTAGGTCCTTGTCTGATTTCCCGCTTATAGTGAGGTAGGAATGTTACCTTCTCTGAGTCAAACTGAAAAGACTTTTGAGTGTTTGCCCTTCTCTGAACCAACTATCTTTTAGGGCAGGCTTCATTTAGACATTAATGGGGTTATGTAATAAAAGGCACCAAGTTTGCCCAGGGTCAGTAACCCATAGCAAACAGTCAGAAGTATACAATGTATTAGTCACCTGTTTAAATGCAAGAATCTTATTGGTTATCATGGGATACTGCACCTGGGCAAATGTAGTGCCTTACATTACATATGGGGAGATATTTTTTTCTCCCAACTTTCTCCCAATTTTCTGTTATTAATGGTCTCTACAGCCAGGAAATGTTAGTGAAGATTAAAACTCTTGATAAAGGATTGTACACTGCATTTTATGGGACTGTTTTGATTCTCTATTATAATTGCATATTATATTATGATTATATAGGATCCCAGCCACAGAACATAAAACGAAAGTTTTTATAGAGAAATAATGTTGCCTGTTATAATATTTTCCCCAAATCCAATCCTATAAAACAACAACATGGCTTAAAAGGCACCTATGGCCCCAAAAATTTTCCCCAAACCGAAGGTGCGGGCTGATAGAGCCCGCATTCTGGTTTGGGGTTCTAGTACTATTTTTAAAAAAAATGTTCCCAGCAGGCGCCGGCTTACTCGCACCGGGAGGGAGCTCTTAGGAAGCGCATGTGCAGTATGCTCGTGTGACATCACACACATGCGCATAATGAAAATCGGTCACGCTTCCGAAGCCGCTTTTCATACTGCGCATGCGCTTCCTAAAAGCTGGCGACTCGCATCGGGAGCTCCCTTCCAGTGCGAGTAAGCCAGCGCCTGCTGGGGACATTTTTTTTTTTTTTTAAAGTACTAGAACCCCAAACTGGAATGCGGGCTCTATCAGTCGGCACCTTCAGTTGGGGGAAAGATTTTGGGGCCATAGGTGCCCTTTAAGAGGATGTCAGTCTACCCATGGTCTGTGCACATGAACAGTAATGACATTTGCTTGTCAACACAGACATAGGCTGGATTCCTCAAAATTCACCCTCTGATGGAAATCAGACCCACAGGATAAGTTGGAGCAAATTGGCATTTACTCCTTGTGTGACATCAGCCTTATATAATTCTGATAATTATTTCCTTTTATAGCAAAAATGCTGTATACAGATATGGGACCGGTTATCCAAAATGCTCAGGACCTGGAGTTTTCTGGATAACAGATTTTTCCGTTAATTTGTATCTCAATACCTTAAGTCTACTAGAAAATCATGTAAACATTAAATAAACCCAATAGGCTGTTTTTCCTTCCAATAAAGAATTATTATGTATTAGTTTGTATCAATGCAAGGTACTGTTTAATTACTACAGAGAAAAGGAAGTTGTTTTTAAAAAATTTGGATTATTTGGATAAAAAAGAATCTATGGGAGACAGCCATTCCATAATTCATAGTTTTATGGATAGTGGGTTTCCGGATAATGGATTCCAGACCTGTATATAATTAAAGTGGTTTTCATAACCCATAGTGTTACACACATTACACGCTACTTTTACAAAGTTATGCAAAACAATTTGGGTGATTGTCTTTTATAAAGGTGTTGCATTTAGCCGACAACAACGCATACCTACCAACTCTCCCTTTTTTCACAGCTCAACCCACAGTCCCAGATTGTTACTGAAATGTCTGAACTTTCTCTTTGATCTTCTGCACTGAACAGCCAGTAAAAGCTATAATGTTTCCAAAATGTAATTAAATAAGAGACTTTTGACAGAGAGCCCAGACTGCTCAGAGCAGTGGTTCTCAACCTTCCTAATGCTGTGACCCTTTAATACAGTTCTTCATGTTGT
>CM044447.1:94352545-94372513 GCA_024363595.1 Xenopus borealis | reverse complement strand
AAAGAAAATACCAGCACCAAGGGTCTTTGCCAAAAAAACTTCTGTATTTTACATGGTATGAACAACCGACGTTTCGGTCCCTCTTGGGACCTTTCTCAGGGCTCTTGGTGCTGGTATTTTCTTTTTTTGTTATATATGTATGTATGTATGTATGTATGTATATGTATGTATGTATGTATGTATGCTCCTTTAAGCTTTTTTTTTATTTATAATGCACCTGATTTGGCTGCTTTGAGCAGACAATTCCAGATCTTTCCTATGGGAGTTCAGCAGCAGACATGTACTATTAGCAGCCTGCTGATTTGGCAGGTTCTAGAAAAAAAAGACCATTGTGCTAATTTCAGCAATATGCTCATCTATACTTGACTTGCTAAATAATTAAAATAATCATTGCCACTGAAAATGTTTTTGTCTGTTGTTGTCCAAAGAGATGAATAGCTATTTGTTGTATACTGAATTGCACTGGTTTTTTTTTTAAAGAAGAATTATTGATAAAGGAGTTAAATTCATGTATGGGCGTCACATCGACTTTTTTTTTTATTACATTTTTTTTTTTTTTTTTTAAATGCGAGTTTGAGTAAATGCCCCATAAGTTTAAGAGACAAGAGAAGCATATATACTCAAAAATTACATGACCGAAAAGTTAAATATAGAAAATTTGAATATACATATTGGGGTTTAGAGTAAATTATTCAGCCATATATTGTATGGAAGACTCTGTATTCAAAATTAAGGAATTGTTGTATCCCTACTTTACCAATCTATTTGTGATGCAACTATTAGCCTGCTTATAGATGATCATGACCAATATTATATCCTGTGGAAGCATTGTTATCTTTCTGAGGTGGCAGCTCTAGTGGTCCTTGGTCACCCCAGTCCAACTCCTGTTAATATTAAAGAGAGACTGACACCTGCAACTAAACTTTTTTTTTACATCTATTATAATATTGGCTTTAAAAGCTACTTCTAGCTTTGCCATAAAGTATTTGCATGATGCTTTTACATTACCTGTCTGATCCCCCATGTTCCTGTATGAGGGGACTGCCATATTTGTGCAGCAGGAGTCCGTTAGCATTAGAAACTGTAACTAACAGGCTGAGATGGGACAGTCAGATTGGCAGAGTCAGAGTCAGAGTTTCAGAGAGTCAGGCTTAAGAACTTCAGCTAACAGTTATATACAAAAACAAACCTCTCAGCAAAAAATGACCAACATGACCTATAAGTAACATTTAGGAGCAGATTTACTATTGGTCAAATTCTAGGGTGAATTTACCCTCGATTTCGACCAATCGAATTGTGGTCGAATTGAATCCATCGAATTTGAAGGATTTTGCTGCAATTCGATCGAACAGAAATCGATCAATCAATAAAATCGTTCGAATCGAACATTTTTAGCCATTCGATCAAATTTTTTTATTCGATAAAAAATAGCTAAATCCAATTCGGTAGGTTGAATCTGGCGAACTAGGCAGTCAAATAGAAATTTAAAGGATAAGTCATTCGACTGTCGAATATTCAAATAGATCTTTATTCGAATCATTTGATTCGATCGAATTTTCAAAATTTGATGGTCGCAGTGGTCTTCAAACACGTTTGAAAATTCGAATTCAAATCTTTTTGAAAATTCAATCGAATTTCGAATCCTTCATGTAAATTTGATGCATCTGCCCCTTAAAGGACATGTCAACCCCTACAACAAGATTTTAATCAGTAAAAAGCCGAATTACATATTTTACATACTGAGTCTTCAAGTCCTTGATAATTTACCCACTAAAGAGCTTAGTTGATTTCAGCTTCCTGCAGCTTTCCTCCACTATCTGCCTCTCTCCCCCCTCCCTTCAGAATGAGCGCTGTTGCTTGGCGTTCTGCACCTGCGCACTATGTCATAAACAATTTAGCACATGCGCAGTGGAGGGGAATCCGCATCGGCTAAAACTTTTCAGCTGAATCATCAGCGGCGGCGCATGCGCAATAGAACCAGGAAGTGTGCGACCTGGAGAAAATGGCCGGCAGGTTAATGCTTGCGACGCTTGAGAAACAACACCGCGGTGCAGGGAGCAGCAGGGGAATTTTGACGCAAAACCAATGCGGTTCTCATTGGGTTAAGGCAGGGGTCCCCAACCTTTTTTTTACCCGTGAGCAACATTCAAATATAAATAGAGTTGGGGAGCAACACATGCATGAAAAGGTCCCTTGGTAGCCCCTGTGTATACTGGCAGCCTACAGGAGGCTTTACTTGGCACTGTACTTAGTTTTTATGCAATTAAAACTTGCCTCCAAGCCTGGAATTCAAAAATAAGCACCTGCCTTGAAGAAACTAAGAGCAACATCCAAGGGGTTGGAGAGCAACATGTTGCTCAGGAGCTACTGGTTGGGGATCACTGGGTTAAGGCAATGCCAATACTGGAAAAAAGGTTGACAGCTCCTTTAATGTACATTCATATGTTAAAACTCATTTTTTAGTGTCCGTATCGCTTTAAATATCTTTTCAGACTTTCTTTTCAACTTTATTCTGTTACGGGAACCTATTGATTTGTTGTGGTTTGTGCTGGCAGTAAAAACCAGCATAGGTCAATAAGAAACCTTAAAAAAGGTAGATCTGCAGCACTGGCACGTTATTACAATACAGTCCGTACAATTGATCCTACGCTATGTGACGTGAAGGGCTGAACACCTATTTTCTTATATTATCTCTTCTGCAGTGTTTACATTATTAACTGTTTATGTACATGGAGTACAACATGTATTTGTTTTCCTTGCAGAATACTGAATACTTCTATCTTTGGACCTTCTTTTCATCATGGATAATCAGGATATAGATACCGAAATTCATCCTCTGAAAAACAATGATGGGAAATTTACAGAAAACAATGTGACTGATGCAGAAAAAGAAATCGTCATTAAGAAACAAAGTGGACTCTCCAGGTTGTCACGCTGTCGAACAGCTGCTTTTTTTTGTGCCTTATTCTTGTGCCTTGCAGTTGTGTTTGCTTTCTCATTCATCATCCCTTGTCCAGTCAGGCCTTATTCACAGAGGACATGGATTGCACAATATGAGCAAGCAGGTAAGATTTCATAAAGCAATTTGAAGGTAAACAAAAAGAAAACTTTTATCAGTTGTTTATGATGTGTCAAAGATTTTCAGTTGGGTCAAATGTAATATAACTTCCAAAATATTTAAAGGAGAATCTCACCTTCAGAAAACATATCAATTTCAAATAAACACATGCTTTAAATGAGAAGTAAAACTTAACTACAGAAGTAGATAGAACTGTTGTACAAGTATGGGACCTATTATCCAGAATGCTTGGGACCTGGGGCTTTCCGGATAATGGATCTAAGTCTACACCTTAAGTCTATTAGAAAATCATGTAAACATTAAATAAACAGGCTATTTTTGCTTCCGATGAGGATTAATTATATCTTATTCAGGATGAAGTAAAATCTACTGTTTTACTTTAAAAGAGAGAGAGGAAATAATTTTTAAAAAATTGGATTATTTGTTTATAATGGAATCTATGGAAGATGGCCTTTCTGTAATTCGTAACGTTCTGGAGAACAGGTTTCTGGATAACGGATCCCATACCTGTTAAATATATTTTGGGCACCTATACCAGCCCAAGGCAACCACAACCCTTTAGCAGTAAAGATCTGTGTCTCCCCAGTAGATGCCCCAGTATCTCCCCATCTTCTTTTCTGCTGATTCACTGATTCACATGCTCTGTGCTGCTGTCACTTACTGAGCTTAGGCACCAACTCCAAATATAGAGTACACATAGAATATAAATGCCACATTATAAGGCCGATTAGTTAGTAATACAAATAATTACTACATGATCATTTGAGACGACCCCTAAGCTTAGCTTCTCAACAGCTGCTCATATTCCACTGAGCATGTGAGTGTCGCAGACACTTTCCAAGATGGGGACCCCCTGTGACAAGTTTGAAGACCTGGATCATTGCTGCTATTGAAAAGTTGAAACTTTAGGCTGGTGCAGTAAGTTCAGTATATAAAATATGGCAATTTGAGCCATATTAGTTTTTGGGGCTAGTTCTCCTTTAATTGCTTACTACTTTAAATTATTTACAGAATTTAGATTTGTTTTCCTCAGTCTCTTGGTTCCTAGAATAAGCACAGTAAGCCAGGTCACAGAAAGAGGCAGTATAAATGTAATAAATAGGTTTTGTGTGAACATAGTTTTTGCCTATTTTTAATCACAAAAACATCCAAGGTTTTTGTTTGATGGCTTATACTGTATGCCATTGAAAAACACAATAACGTAGAAACTCTGTAATGTTGCACACAAAACTTTTACAGCAAAAACAAGTAATCAAGAACATGTTGACAGCAATACAATCACTTCACAATTCAATAAAAGCAATTGAAACAATATAAAAAAAATCATAAAGAGTGGTTGTCAAAATCACACTTGAAAGTATCATAGTCACAAACAAGCAATCGGCACAATTTAGAGTTAAAAATTCAATAAAATAGCTAAAAAATAACGTTTTAAGAATGAATTACCTTGTGCAATTAGCATTTATGCCAGTCACACTGAGTAACAGAATTGTTTGGCCCAATAAAGAAAAATAAAAGCTGATGCAATAAAATATTTTTTTGTATATATAATGCACGTGTGGTGAGGAAAATTTTAAATCAGAGCCACTGCTCTGGAAACCCTATAACACCATTGTTTGTGATTAAATACACAGGTAAAGAGAAGTGGTATGCCTATGTCAATTTGAATTCAAATTTTCGAGTTTAGACATTCACATTCAAATTTGAATCCCTTGTTATCCCTATTTAAATGTAAACTTGAATGTGAAATTTATCACATCTCTACCATGGAAACAGTCCTAATTTTAAATATTTGCCACCTAAAACCTGACAAGTTGATATACAAGTCAGAGATTCATTGGGGTGGAACTATTTGATTGAATATTAATTATAATTTTCCCCATCTCCTTTCTGAGTAGAGCAACATCCGAACACTTCTTTGTTTTCCTTATGAAGGCATATCTTTGACTCATTGACTATACAGTTACAGGGACCGACCAGCAGGTGGCTCTGTTGTTACAAAATCATGTTATTGGTAGTTGAAGGGATACTGTCATGGGAAAATTATTTTTTTCAAAATGCATCATTTAATAGTGCTGTTCCAGCAGAATTATGCACTGAAATCCATTTCTCAAAAGAGCAAACAGAGTTTCTTGAAACATGGGGCTAGACTTATTGTCAATTTCCCAGCTGCCCCAAGTCATGTGACTTGTGCTCTGATAAACTCCAGTCACTCTTTACTGCTGTGCTGCAAATTGGAGTAATATCACCCCTTACCTTCACCCCCCCCCCCAGCAGCCTAACAACAGAACAATGGGAAGGTAACCGGATAACAGCTCCCTAACACAAGATAACAGCTGCCTGGTAGATCTAAGAACAGCACTGTCCCACTGTGAAAGTTTCCTCCTAAAGTGCTGACACAGGTCACATGACCAGGGACAGCTGGGAAATTGACAAAATGTCTAGCCCCATGTCAGATTTCAAAATTGAAAACATGTTTTCCCATGACAGTATCCCTTTAATAAAAATGTAAATGTCTCTGAAACTGAAAAAAATATTTATTGTAGATAAATTGCAAATGTACTTGGTAAAGAACTGTGAACAACTTTACATTGTTATTTTTAATGTTTACTTATCCTTTAACAGCCAAATACTTAGCAGGTTTCAGGATATAGGTTCTATTTTCTCTAGATTACCTTGTGGTTATAGTTTGTATTTCCTCTAGATTATTACCTTGCCCTTCGTTGTCTGTTTTTAACCCAATGTAATATTTTCAATAATTTTTGACAGGGACATTAGCTTTTTTGACTACTGAAGATGTGAACCAAGATAAAGTAAAAGATGTTCTTTTTCTTGTTAAAACGGACAACTCCAGCATTTTCAACATGTCCTGTATGGACAAAGGTAAAAAATTAAATCTGTTTGTTTGTTATACCGGGCAATTCTAAGCAACTTTTTAATTGGTTTTCATTAATTTTTTTTTTATAGTTATTTGCCTTTTTCTTCTGACTCTTTGCAGCTTTCAAATGAGCGTTGCCGACTCCCTTCTAAAAAACAAATACTCTATAAAGCTACAAATGTATCGTTATAACTTTTTTATTACTCATCCTTAGATTCAGGCCTCTCTTGTTCATATTCCATTCACTTATTCAAATCAATGAATGGTTGCTAGGGTAATTTGGACCCTAGTTACCAGATTGGTTAAGATGCAAATTGAAGCGCTGCTGAATAAAAAGCAAAACTAACGCAAAAACCTTCAATAATAAAAAATGAAAAACAATCCCTCTATACATCATACTAAAGGCAGGACTACACGGACGATTCACCTCCATTTTTGGCGGGTGCGACGGTTGGTGTGAAAATGGATGCGACAGGAACAAGGTAAGTAATAGAAAATCACTTGGTGTCGCCGGGTTGATGAGATGCGACACGACTCTTGGATGAAGATGCAGCATTTTCATCCAACAGTTGTGTCATGTTGCATTAACACTGCAACACCATCCGACTTTTCTATTACTTACCTTGTTCCTGTCGCATCCAACTCGTCGCATCCGTTTTCGCGCTGACTGTTGCATCTGCCTGAAACGGAGGTCAATTATCCATGTAATCCTGCCCTAAAAGTTATCTCAAAGGTGAACAACCCCTTTAATATTATTTACCCAGACTATTAGATGTGAGATCTACTTTGAGCAATACTTTGACATAAGATCTACCACATTATTTACAAAAAGTTTCCCGAAACATAAACCAAACGCGTTCGGCTCCATGATAGTTTTTTCGATATTTTATAAGATGTAATAAAACTATTTTTATCAGCATGTTTCAGAATTATTTTTGTAAATAATGAGGTAATACCTCTGTTTGGTCACTAGAGGATTCTGGCATGCTAATAAATGTTTACTTAGGGCCCGTACACACGGGCGTTTTGAACCTGCGCTCCCCTGCGTTGCGTTTGGCTGCGTTCAGCCGCAGGGGAGCGCAGGTCTAGACGCACCTCATTCTTTTCAATGAGGTTGTACCCACGAGACGCGTGTAAGCGCCGAACGCAGGTTCAGACGCAACATGCTGCATTTTTCCTGCGTTTGGCGCCTACATGCGTTCGTGTGAGTACAGCCCCATTGAAAATAATTGAGTGCGTCTATACCTGCGCTCCCCTGCGGCTGGACGCAGCAAAACGGAACGCAGGGGGGCGCAGGTAAAAACGCCCGTGTGTAAGGGCCCTTAGGCCTATATCCAAGTAAATTAGAGTCTTATAAGATCTACCACTCCATGTTATTTACATTTTTGTTACACTTCCAAGAAAACATTCACAGTCTGCATTGGCATACTTGAATGAATAACCCCAAACCCTCAAGTCATTTTTATTTAAAAAAAATCGCAATAGAGGATAAGAGACTGACTTTGGTCACCAGCTGAAGATGTACTGGTAGGTTTATTAAAGTACATTACAAAATCTCTAGCTGAAGCAAGAAATTACTAATTGCTTTCAGGTATATACATGGAAATTGCAAGTGTTGTTTAGGTGTACACAAAATATTCATAATTTTTTTCGAGTTTATTATATTTTTTTGAGGTTGCACTTGTTTGGACCACTACACTAAAACAAAACTGCATTTATATAAATGATGATATGTACAAGTAACTGTATTTCTTTGTCTCTAAAACTGCAGGTTTTGAATCACCTTGCACTTTTTTAATTGCTTTATCTGGCACAAATGGGAGCGCTTTGTGGATCATACCTGTGGCTGATGAGGTACAATTAGCAGAATGTGGAATCCAAAACCTGGGAGGGGTAAAGTCTGGTTGCCTTATTATTGGAACCCCATACTTTGCATCCGCAATTGATTCCCACACAGGTAAACTTGGGTTACTTTCTGTTGGGATACATCCTTTTTTCTGGAACTAGTTATCTTTGTTTTGATTTAATTCTTTTTATCCTGTGTTTCTGTGAGAATTTTCTGTTACATTACATAACATTCAGGATCATTTTACAAGTTGAGAATCTCCACTAATGTCCTAAGTGGAAGAGTGTTTCTGCATTCAGAGTTTTTGCTAGATTTTTAATTATAAGACACAAGTTATATAAGAAAGTAAAAATTATGTAAAATGATACAAATCCCTACCAACATTCTAGTTAATATACCAATCCAAGGCAATGGCACTGAACATGGGACATTTCCAGTAATATGGAAGTGATAAGTAAGCATCTTTCTGAATAAATAAAAATAAAGCACAGTTGTATATAGTAGATGAGTTGTATATAGTATTCAGGTAGTAGTTTTCCCCTCTTGTTCAACATGAGTTCAATAAATAGGGTTTGCAATGAAACGTACTTTTAGCTTATTGTTGCAATCATGAAAAATCTATGTTTTGTTTTATTTCTAGGCAGGGGAATTAAAACTATTCCATGATACTTGTGAGGTAGATAATTGGCTGACTAGTGAATAAATAGCTAAACTCCCTGCAAAATGAACTGCTAACAAAACAGTCACAGCAAAGGGAGGAAGGAGTTGTTTACTGATAATCTAATTATTCTACCTGATGAGTATAGGAGGATTAATTTTGTATATCCATACTTACCTTTTTTTCTGCATTAGGGACCAAAATTAAGTCTATAACCTTTTTAATGCAGAAAGATATAGCGTTGGCCCTTGCTGTTGCTGACATTGCTTGCTGGAGTTGGCTTGTTATCCAACAAGTATTTGCCTTTTTAGCCACATGAAAGGATACTGACATGTTTTGATGGTGTAGCATTTAATAATATAATACACTGTGTTACAGCGTTGTTTTGTGTTTTAATAATGGCATTCATTATTTTTTATTCAGTTGCATGACCTTGCATTTATCAACTCCTGCCCAGTTTTTCAATTTAGTCAAACCATTCTGCAAAGCCACAACATCCTGCATGGAATTGACTGTTTTGCACAATTTAGTAGCATCAGCAAAACAGAGATAGTAGTTGCAATGCTAATTTCAAGGTAATTTGTGAACAGATTTGTAACACAAAAATGTTACAAATTGTTATTTAGTTATATAGCACTAGCAAATTCTGCAGCTCCCTACATTAACCTATAACAAGCAGTATACGGAATTTAAAAAAAATCATATTGTGTTTTCTTTAATATGAATTAAGCAATTAGGTTAGGCGCCAGCCTCTCTCCAACTATGTGCACTTCTCTTATCAAGTTGCTGCTAAGCTTTTAACTGTGTTAAAATGTGCCACTCAGAACAACAGACAAGCTCCCTATAATGCTTTCATGCAGCCTCAATAAGTTTAATGCCCTTCTGATGATACAGTTAATACATATATGAGGTAATATTGATGGTTAGCAGAAAGGTTAGCTTTTTGAAAAGGTAAGGGTGCCAGGAACCTAAATTTCCCACTGTCTCTCACTGAATTTAATGTATTTGGGCTAAACTTGCCACAAACGCTTACAGTAATGTATTTGTGGTGTCCCTACGATCTGCCATGGGATCTTAGTAATTGTTTTTGGAAGCCACTAAACCATTATTTAAAAGTGCATCTTGTTTATATGCAGTATACAGGTATGGGATCTAATATCCAGAATATTCAGGAAAGTAAAAGAATATCTGGCCCCACATCAAATTCCAAAATTAACTCAAAAGATCTGTTTGCTTTTGAAAAACTTATTTTAGTACAGGATTCTGCAGGAGTTGCGCCATTAATGGATGCATTTTTTTAAAGAAATATGTTTTCACACTGCTGTTTGCTCTGCGCTAAAATGAAGGCAATGTCCAAACTAACTTTGATATCATCTGTGCACTCATGGGTGAATCCATAACAGAGTTGACTTCCTTAAAAGAAAAAAAGTGTTTTGGTTGGCTTTCAGTTTGTGGCTTAAGGTGGTCATGCACGCAAAGATCCTCTCGTTTGGTGAAGTCACACATGCAGGTGATTGGAGCAAGGAGCGAATCAATGAACTGATGTTGTCCTCAATCCAAAGGGATTATTAAACCTGCCCAATCCACATCTGGCTGATCTTTTACTAGATATCAGAGAAGCCAGTCGGAGGGCCCCATACACTTGCCAATAAACTGCTGACTTGGTCTGTCAATACAAAATTCCTCAGCACAACACTTCCTGGCTGCTTCAAAAAAACAAAAAATATCCAGAGGCTTTGTATGGATGAGCACACTTATGGCCAATGCCTTTTCAAAAAGCATTGGCCATAGGTGTGCTCCTTCCATACAAAGTCCATGGACTTAATCTGTCATCTTCTTTTATCGGCCCAGGTATGGTCACCTTAAGTTACACAAGGAGCCAACCAATCAACCTGTGTGAGAATTGTTCTGGTATCCAGAATCCTGTTTGTGGGAAGTATACATCACACAGCATGGAATATCTTTACTGAGTAAAACACACACATTCCATCAAAGGTTAACAGCACACTAAGGGGTATATTTATCAAAGAGTGAAGTTCCACCACTAGAGTTAAATTCCGCAGCTCTCAATCCATTTCTATGGGATTTTTGAAGGCGTATTTATTAAAGGGTGAAATTTCACTTTCACCCATTGAAAATATGCCTTTCAGAATCCCATAGAAATTAATTGAGAGCTGCAGAACTTCACTCTTTGATAAATTTACCCCTATATGTTTCAGGAAAGCACTTGTGGACTGAACATACTAGTACTGAATCTAATGCGGTTGTCAAAGGCCCTGTGGTGAAAATCCCAGATGTAAATGGAGATGAAATTCAAGATTTGATTCTTATTTCTACAGTGGAAGATAAGGTATGTGGGTTTTGTGATTTTGTTTTCTTCTAGACTGAAGCAAAGTATAACAGAGGCATTTAATATTGTACTGTATTACTGAAAATGACATTGAATTAGTGCTCTGTACATTTTTTTCCAAAAACAATTTGCCATTGCAATCTTTAGGGGCATATTTATTCAGTGAGCAGGATGGTATGATTTTGGTAGGTAAAAGCAGCTACAGTGGAGCAGAGATCAGAATGTGTGCCTAGTATACTGCCAAATCTGACACAATCTTCAATATTCATTAAACAATGAAGTGCAACTGAGTGGGCCTTAATGCACTGCACCTATATATACACAGTAATTGAATTAATGTAGCTATAGTGTGATCAGTAAAGAGCCCAACAGTTTTGAAATATAGAAAACTTATTTTGCAAGGGATTACAGTGCATGTGGAAATAATGATACATTCCTAGTTTACACGTACGTATAAAAAATAAATTGTGTAAATTATTTTTTATAAACAGACCGGCTTTTAGTAATATTCATTTAAATCATGAATGTTAAGGGTAACATGCAGCACAAGTATTGGCATTTTGTTGTCTGGGAGACTAGTAGCTAATTTCTCAGGTGACAAATGATCAGATTACTTACTCTTGATTTCAGTGGCAGTTACCTGGTCCCAGTTAATCCGTTCTCTGGGGTTCAGGAGATTGTTGATTGGAAACACAGCATTTATCATTAGTGATGGGCGAATCTATCCCATTTTGCTGAAAAATTGGTGAAATGAGTCACGTCTCGATTTTGTTGCGTCGTTTTTGACGAGCCCCGCGTTTTTTTGACGCGCGTCTCGGTTTTTTTTTTTTTTACGCCAGGCGAATTTTCGCTGGTGTATTTATTTGTTGGCAGCGAATCACGGGAATTCACCACGAATTTGCACCTGCCAAATAAATTCACCAATCACGTTTCATCATTTTCAGGCAATGATTATCTGACACTTCAGTTCACTTGCCAGTACAGAAAATTGCCTTTGAAATCAGTAGGAAACTATTCCAGTTGCTTTGTCTTCCATTTGCAGATCTATTGAATGACCAGTAACAACATGCATAATGCAAAATGCATTTCCCTGATTTTACATTTTCCTGAATTTTACTTCATGGGGTGCTGCTGTAAGTCTACTGTATTCTTCAGAGTTTATCTGTGTAACCAGGGCCGCCGTTAGAAATCACAGGGGGGCCCTGGGCCACGCCCACCCTGGTGCCCACACCCCACCCCTGATCCGCCTCCTCCACATCACATTTAAAAGACTACAGCGCTAAAACAGTAACCCCCCCCACTCACACACACAAGTTATAAAAAGTTATTGATGGTCATGGCCATTTATAAGTTAAAAAAAAAAGAAACATTGGCACCAGAGCCCCCCATAAGTGTTTTTTTTTTTTTTTTAGCATTGGTACCAGGGCCCCCCTTAAAAAAAAAATTGGGGCCTCAAAAAATAGTTTTTAAAAAACCATTGGTGGCAGGGGCCTATAGAATATTAAAATAATACATTGGTGGCCAGAGGATTAAAAAAAATTAAAATAAACATTTTGGTGTTCAGTAGAATTTAGCTCATGGCTTCAGGATTTCAATATCGCCTCCTTTCGTGACTTCGGGTCTTTTCGCCACTTCAGGACTTCAATTTAGTCTGTTTTCATGACTTCGGGTCTTTGGCTGTTTTCCTGGCTTCAAGTCTTTTCGCCACTTCGGAAGTTCAGCTGTTCAGCTTTTGAGCACTTCTGCTGTTCAGGACTTTGCAAATGGCCGCATGTCTTCGGCACTGTCCTGGATCTTTCTAAAGTGCAGCACTGCTGGGCCCCCATTCAGGACCAGGCCCAGGACACTTGTCCAGCTTGAAAGGAACACCAGAATCACACCATCTTTTTGATTATAAAATAAGTATAAATGAAATGTATATTTTGCTTAAATATACATGTGGTAAAACTGTGTTTCATATTTAAATTTCAGCTCAAAATTGTCACTCTCTCTGGACTCAACGGTGACCTTCTCGGGGACGACAGCAGAATTGCTATTGAAGAACAAGGTGGTCACCACGTTTTTATTACAAGGAGTGGAGCACAGTATGTACTCTTCTACAAAGGTACATTATAATTTCATTCATAAAGATGTACAGTATGCACACATAAAACAATTAATTACAAGGCATGCGTTTATTTTTATGTACCACAAGCTTTTCTGTGACTAACCTGTATATCAGCACTGATCATTTATTTCATGCTACAGTTAATTTTATTCAGTTATATATTTTCTACCAAGGAAGGTGATTTGTTGCCCATGGAAAATTGCCTCTTCCACAGGTGACAAAACACACTCAGAAATACATTTATACCTACTTGAACTGCAACACTTGAAAAACACTTCATGTGGCAAACCCATGTAACCGCAAAAGTGCCTTCTTCCTCATTTTCATCTGATTATGCTAGTTTTCCTCAAGTAGAGTATTTCCCACAGGCAACAAAGCACCCATTCTATCATCGCCTCTATCCACAATATATTAAACTCTTCCTAATATGTATGCCTGAGAAACAAGCAGCCACTAGTTAAGGGTGGGACTCTGTCTACAAATCTCCTCTGAAACTTAGGGAGGGAGCAATAAAGCAGGACTGGAAGTTATTCAATAAGGAAACTAAAAGGAAATATACATTTGTTTAGGAAAACACGGAACGGCTTTTCATTAGAAACCTATTTAATGGAGAATTATGATGAATTATTTTACTGTGTTGAACGTTTTACTTTTTTTTTCATGGTGGATACAGTGTAGAATATTATTTAAAGGAACAGTAACACCAAAAAATTTAAGTGTTTTAAAGTAAAGAAAATATCATGTAGTTTTGCCCTGCGCTGTTAAAACTGATCTGTTTGCTTCAGAAACACTACTATAGTTCATATAAACAAGCTGCTAAGTAGCAATGGCGGAAATTGAAAAATGGCTATATGGCACAGGATAAGTAATGGATGACAGATAACATTATGTTCTACAGAGCTTATCTGCTATATGCTGTGTAACTGAGCCTTTTCTCCTTTGAATGGCTGCCCCCATGACTACTCAGCAGCTTATTTATATAAACAATAGTAGTGATTCTGAAGCAAACACTGCAGTTTTACCAGTGCAGGGCAACACTGCATTATATTTTTATTACTTTCAAACAATTTAATTTTTTGATGTTACTGGTCCTTTAACATTATCAGCATATTGTGAAACTCTGCTTAATGGAGATAACATTACATAGTATATCCTTAAAGGGGTGGTTCACCTTCAAGTTAACCTATCCTTATATTAACCATTACCATTTTGCCCTTTTACACAAAGCTGATAACAGATAAGCTCTGTAGTATACAATAGGAATCTTCAGTATGTATCTGTTATCAACAGTGTATTAGTGTGGCTGCCCCAATGGCTATCCAGACTTTGCAGGGAAGAAGCACAGCAAATGTTCTGGCAGAGCTTTTATCTAATTTTCATTTTCAGAAATTTGAAACACAACCCCCTTCCTCACCTGAGGAAACCTTGTGCTTCAAATTTCTGCAAATAAAATGAGATAAAGGCTCTGCCAGAAAATGTGGTGTGCTTCTTCCCTACACAGTCTGGATGACACAATTGCCTTGGAAGCAGCTTGGGATATGAATGCACCCTGCAGTGATGTGATGTGGTGTGTACAAGAAAAAGTTGTTGCCCCAATATACAGGAGCTTGTTTATATAAACTATAGTTGTATTTCTATAGCAAACACACCAATGGGCAACAATACACTATATTGTCATCCTTTAAGTACATAAAGTATCCCACCCCTAAAAAGGGTATATTGGATGCTGTGTTTTTTTTTTTTTATTGCTGTTTAGTATCAGAACCCTGGTATATTCTGTGTTGTGATCCATTATTCTTAAATACACAGGAGATGTCATAGAAGGATATTCCATTAATCATCTATATTCTAGAAATGTAGAAGCAGAAAGTAAAAGTGTAGCATTCAAGCAAGATCCTGACTGGAAGGGAAGACTTGACGACTCTGGTAGTTACATAACTTTGCCTCCAGTTTCCAGGTATATTTCTTTTTTATTTCATACATTTGTATCTTTGTTATCCCTCCATATTCTTTAGCTGTAATTATGATTGCTCTTGCTTTGTTCAACTTTACAAAAATGTTACTGCTGTAACTGAAATGCTGGGAAATGACACTGTTAACATGTTTATTCTTTTCATTTTCTCTGGTTGGACTGACTAGTATATATAACTGGTGTTTGCTTTCTAGCTCCGGTGATGTTCAGTACTTGATAACTGTCCCTGGAAAATACTATAAAAATCTTCTCATTGTGAAATCAGAGGTTTCAGAATTGCTTGATGGGCAGAAACTCAACTCTTTGTGGTCTTTGAATACATCAAACATAATAAGGTATAAAAGCAATTATTACACAGTCTGTTGTTTATGAACCTGATTTCCCTGATGTACTGTGTAAATGCTCCAGACATTTAAAAAAAAAAAAAAAAAAAAAAAAAAAAGGAATAAGAAATTCACCTGTAACAAATCTCCTCTTCTGCTGGCAACTAATCTCCTCCAAATACTTTCCCATTTCCTGGTGGTAAACTATATGAGTTGCCAAAGTGACTAATCTCCTCATCTACCATTGCCCTTATTGGCACTGGGGGCTCTAGTATTACTGGCACTGTTCAAACTCACCCCCCCCCCCCATAAACTGGTAAATGTGCAAAGATATGTGAATATAACCCACTTAAATATTTAAGATTTATATGCAGTTAGAACAATAAGAGAAATATCTGATCAGGATATAATAGGTGGCTGGAGGAGTTCACGTGTTCTCAATAATCCTGCTATACTAACTGTGTTGCTGCTGCAATTGTATCTTATGATGTGATATTTTCGAAAATCATAAGAGAAAATGCTTCTATATGACCTAATAAGATCCAGCAATTGTATACTGTCACAGGACCCTACACTACAACTAGATGAGTTATTTCTTTACCAGCCAAGAGGCACAGCACTCGTATCCATACAGTGATGCGCTAATTTGTTTGCCAAGTTTCCCATCAAAAATATGGATGAAAAATTTTTCGCTTAATTTGTCGTGCGTCAAAATAAGTTGTTGTCTCCCATAGACTTCAATGGATTTCACAGAATTTCCGGCAAAGCACAACAGGTCCAATTCACCCCTCACTAAAAAATATCTTGCCCCTTTATGAGGCTTCTTCTACATAACTGCTCACTCTCTATCCATCATGGAGCCTGCTATTTCACGAAGAATGCCATTCTGTAGCACCGGTGCTTTCATTTGTGTTGATAGCAAGGCCTCTGAAGCTCCAAAGGCCATTCTTTAACTTGTACTTAGGGCAAGCACCCTCTCCTCCTACCCCCCAACATTTAGATGAAGTTGTATGTAGCAAGTCCTGGTGTGGTGATCCCTAATCTCTGGATTTTGTCTTATTTGTTAAGTGTATAGCACTATGCAACAAACAGCCATTCATTAACACCATACTGTAACCTGTACATGCTGAAAAACATTTTTGGGTGGACATCCCACAACTTTCACGTTTGTAAGATGTCTGTTTCCTGTACTTCTTAACAGAGAGGACATGACGAATAACCATTTTTTTCCCACTTTTAGCAAACCAGCACTGGGGTACTTCAAGAAAGATGTACTGTCTATAATAGTAGAACTTGCCATTGGAAATGGTCGTAAGAAGGTAAAGTCTAACATATTTTTAAATACATTAATTAACTAAATGTTTATTTTTGGGGGTGAATTGTGGAGCAAGTAATGGAGAATGGACCCTGCATACATTTCCATTAAAGATGACAAAAAGGAACAACTTTCACTTTTTGAAAGACATCCTTTGAATGAATGAATGAAAAGCGGCCCAGGCTGGTGCTTTTTTTTTTTTTTTTTTTTTTAAAAAGAAGAATCAACAGGCCCATGGTAAAAATAAGCAAACAAACTGACACCCAGGGGTAAATTTGAGCTTTATTCTCCTTTTAAAGGGTCCTTAGAACCATAATTCTAAAAAAAAACTTCCAATATGCATGCATTGAACATTTTTATTGGTTTTAAGGTGATATCTTCTGACTCTTGAAACAGTGGGCCAGATTCAATTTAGTGAGGAAAAAGTTATCTTGTGATTTATCACGTGAAAACTCTAGATTCAATTCGAGGAGAAAAAACTTTTCTCCAAATTCAATTCCAGTTTTCTCCCCTGGACTTCTATAGATTTAAGTGAGATAAGTGTTTCTGAACTTGCATCTCAAATTGAATGTCATCCATGAGTTTTCACGTGATAAACCCTTTTCTCACTGAATTGAATCTGGCCCCACGTTTGGAAAAAAAATGTTGTTTAATTATGAAACAAACAGCTTTTGGATTGAGAACTCATTGAATTGATGATTTGTGTTTTAGATGGATTTAGTGAACCAAATGTTTTGTTTTTACTCTTAGGTATTAATTATTGAGAGCAACAGTGGATCAGTACAATGGCAGCTGGAAATGAACGTGGGAATTAACAATCCAAATCCAGCTACACTAAGTACAGGGGATCACAGATCCACCTTCCTCTTCTGGGGATCACTTAACATGGACACAAATGACACAGTATGTTCTGCCTTAATTTGAGTAAAAATAGTTTTACAACTATTTGATCATAGACTTACCTGACAGATATAGTTACATCATAAATGGAGCTTGTAGCTGCATAGTTATATTACATAAAAAAAAGAACAAAGTCCATTAACTGCAACCCCTTGAAATGAACCCCAGCACACATACATACTTATACCGGAATCTATACGCTCACATATATAAACTATATATAACAATACCTATACAAACTAACTAGATATTAAGCTCACAATAGCCTTGGATATTATCAAATAGTGCATAAAAGGCTACTTAAATGGGTAGGTCTCCTTTAAATAAACATTTAGTATTATATAAATAGTGATATTTTGTGATAAATTGATAATATTCTTATTTTCTTTGGTTTATGTTTTTTTTTTTATTGTTCAGCTTTTTTTTTTCCAAAAACACTCCAGTCTGGAATATCAGCAGCTATCTGGTTGCTAGATTCCAATTCATCCTTGGAGAAAATAGGAGAGGGCCTGCATGGCAAGATACTTAATGAATATATAATCTACAGTCTGATCATTTCCCTATGGTACCAGACTGTAAATTCTATCCTCACATCAGAATGCGCCGTGTATAACAGGGGTCCCTGGCTGCCGAATTGGACATCACATGGCCAAATTGGGTGCCGGCCACCAGAATTGGACGCCGACCCCTCCGACCCCCCTCCCGACATTTCACACAATCTGTAGATTATAATGTACCCCCTACTGAAATTTATAAAGATATGAGAAGTCACCTCAGAGTTATGTGACCTGTATAAAAGCACTCGGCCTGCAGCCTTGTGCTTTTATATAGTCACATAACTCCTCTGTGACTTATAATATCTTTATAAATTACAGTATACTATTTATATAATTTGTTTGCACCCCAGGACAATAGTCAATAGGCTGACGGGGGTCAGTGCTCCCCATTTGAAGTCTGAAAAGAGCAATGCAAATAATAAAAAAAAAAAAACTTAAAAAAGACCAATCAACCATCAATAGGTAATTCTATATCATACTAAAAGTTAACTTAAAGGTGAAATTACCCCCCCCCCCCTTAAAGGGAAACTGTCATGGGAAAACGTGTTTTTTTCAAAACGCATCAGTTTATAGTGCTGCTCCAGTAGACTTCTGCACTGAAATCCATTTCTCAAAAGAGCAAACAGATTTTTTTATATTCAGTGTTGAAATCTGACATGGGGCTAGCCGTTTTGTCAATTTCCCAGCTGCCCCGGTCATGTGACTTGTGCCAGCACTTTAGGAGGGATCTGCTTTCTGGCAGGCTGTTGTTTTTCCTTCTCAATGTAACTGAATAGTACGCAGTGGGACATGTGGGGCAGCTGTTATCTTGTGTTAGGGAGCTGTTATCTGGTTACCTTCTCATTGTTCTTTTGTTAGGCTGCTGGGTGGGGGAAAGGGAGGGGGTGATATCACTCCAACTTGCAGTACAGCAGTAAAGAGTGATTTAAGTTTATCAGAGCACAAGTCACATGACTTGGGGCAGCTGGGAAATTGACAATATGTCTAGCCCCATGTCAGATTTCAAAATGAAATATAAAAATATCTGTTTGCTCTTTTGAGAAATGGATTTCAATGCAGAATTCTTCTGGAGCAGCACTATTAACTTATGCATTTTGAAAAAAATGTTTTTTCCCATGACAGGATCCCTTTAAAGATGTTGCCTTCTATTTCTATATTTTCAGTTTTCTGTAAGCTTGGTTACTTACACTGTTTTAATACCATTTTAGACAGAAGCAAAGGAAAGCTTGTACATGTTTCACCCAACCCTGCCAGATGTATTACTAGAACTAAACAACCATACAGAAAATATAGTAATATTTGATGGTAAGTATTTGTAATCCTCAAATTACATTGTTGAAGAAAACATTTTGTACACCAATTTATCACATTTGAAGGGTAACAATAAGCAGTGATTCTAAAGCAGAAAACGTAAGTGAGCAGTGATTGACTGATTGATATTTCCAAATCTTAACAAAAATATACATTATCATTATTTGTATGTCCATTTACAGACACACTTTATTTTCATCAGTGATATTTGAGAGCAAAACTCTGATCTTTTATTTAAAGTAAAACTTTGGGCAGATATTTTTAATTTGCATACTTTTTTGTGTTTCTTGCTATAGCTTTTATAGTGTTTTAAACACAGTAGGGTTCATTAACAGTGCAGAAATGAGCTTTTGCACCTTTGTGTTGGAATTTGTTTTTTAATATGTTAATGCTTTTTTTTAAAGCCACCTATGTATTAGGGGAAATAGACCCATTAGCTGTATAAAATGTATATTTCAGCTTCACTTTACCACTGCTTCACTTGTGCACGTTCAATTCCTTTGCTAAACTTATAATAACACAACGCTGAATTGTCAACCTAAACTCCATTCAAACTCAAATTCTCTTACCTAGAATAAAGCATGCATAATCATTTTGATGCAACTCTAGACACCAACCAAGCAATATGAACTTTAGGTAATGGTCTGTGCTTAAAAAAAAAAAAAAAAAAAA
>CM044447.1:94342091-94352441 GCA_024363595.1 Xenopus borealis | reverse complement strand
AAAAAAAAAAAAAAAAGCAAATTAAAACTACTGAAAAAAAACAAACATCTATATTACAGTTAAATTTATAGTTTTTGTAGAGATTCAGTAAATCCCGGATTCAGTTCGCGATTCAGGCAAGATTCATCCTTATTCAGTAGGATTCGGTTTCAGTGAATCCAAATGCCTGGTTCAACCAAATCCAAAAAAGCACTTGACTTTTCATCACACAGACAAGGAAGTCAAAAATAATTTTTACCACATGCAGCCAGTGGTTCTCTTTCCCTCTCATTTCCCTAAGTTACATATGCAAATTAGGTTTCAGATTTGGTTTTGGCCAAATCTTTCACTTGGGATTCGGCCACATCTTTCACTGGGGATTCGGTGCATCCCTAATTTTTTTGTTCCATTTTATATATTATATTCTTACATGTTCTATTGGTCTCCTTTGTTTTTAAGCTGTTCTGTTTGAGGCTAGCCGTCATGCTTGCTACGTCTTACTAACGGGTCCTAATACAACGGAGGAGCCTGGTATTCTGACTGTTTCCAAGAGAAAACTGAAAGAAGATATCATAAATGGCAAAGTCATCTGGCTGAGCAAGGAGGACAGTAGCGAGCAGAAGATAAGGGATTACTTTTTTAAAATGAGATATACCAGTCAGGCAAAATAATAGCGTTCACATAATTTTTGGGAGCAGATCTATTTTTGTCTAAATAACGACAAATTTAATCTTTAAATGCTTTTCACTAATTTAACTATTGTAAAATATCTGTAATTCACTGCTTGTTATAAAATCATGTTTTTGTTTTCTGAAGACACAAGCTGAAAATTCTGAGAATGGCTGCAGTTCCCATTTGATGAATTTGTTCAGCTTAATCATAGTGTGAAGGATTTATAGCGCATGTCTAGCTTTGCTTACAGAACAATCAATCAGATCTTGTGACGCAAGCTAGTCCCATGGCATTTCCATTATGAGATGGCATCTCACAGATAGCGTGGAATTATTATCCTACAGGAATGTGAAATTCTTGCAATATGACAAGATAAGACTGGATTCCGCACATCAGGTTGGGCACTTCTCCAGCTGAAAACACCAGCAGAGAATATGTATTGTGAGCCATGGGCCTAAGAACAAAACTGGCATAGTCCCCCACAGACATTGTACAACTAGTGTGCCTACTTCATATATTTTTGCAGCCGGTAAATGAATTGCAAATAGCTAATTTTAAACTGCAGCAGCTTACGTAAGGGTGAAGACACACAGAGCTAATAGTAGCAGCTACTTTTCACAGCTGCAAAATAGACAGTAGTGATCGTTAGCTTTGCTAGACACTACAGGGCAGATTAATCAAGGGTCGAATTGAAAATGATAAATTTTAGTGTATTTTTTTATGGTCAAAACTGTCAATTTTTGACTAGGGAGTTATTCAAATTCGATTTGTTTTTTTAAACATTCGATTTTCGAAATGTATCATACTCTCGACCTTAAATCCATCCAAATTGCTGTTTAAGGGCTGAACTCCATGGTTCGGCTTGGTCTGATGTGACGCGATGAGAAGAAGCGCATGTGACGAGATGGATACGCCAAATATAAGGAAAGTATCCGTGTATCCGACACGACTGTCAGATGCAAATGCCACAAGATGCATTGCATCGGACAGTCGTGTTGTGTCAGATACACGCACCTCCAAAGTCAGACATTTCTATTACTTTCCCTATATTCGACGCATCCAGGGCCAATATGCTGCCTGAGGCTATCTTATTTTGCCACCCCTCCCCACGGCACTTACCTTTTCAGTGCTGGAGAGGGTATGGGGAGGTGCGCAATGGTAGTGCAAAGAGGGAGGACAAGTTAGCAGACTTAGTTAGCAGGAGTGGCATTTTTGCAGTCCCTGGCAACCAGGGGGCCACTGCCGCCTGAGGCGAGTTGAGCCCTTGGGCGCATCCATCTAGACACATGGGCTTCCTCTCATTGTGTCGGATTGGACCAAGCCACACCGTGGAGTTCAGCCCTAAGTCAATGGGAGAATTTTGAGTTGTTTTCAGCCTTCCTGACATTCAAGTTCTTTTCAAATTCGAGTTTTCGGGTCGATTCTATTCACCCTAGTTTTAAAAATAAAAATTTTTTTCATAAATTTCAAGTTTATGGGAGTTTAAAAAAAAAAAACTCACATGAATTGAAATATGACCCTTGATAAATGTTGCCTCTACATGTGTTTTAGCAGAGGCAATGCTCAGTATTGTCTATGGCAGGGTATGTGGTGTCTTTTATCACTATTGTCTATTTTGTAGATCTAATAATACTATAATACTTAATACTATACGTTTCTGTCCACAAAGGATAGAGGGATGAAGTGCATGTCGATGGGCTTTTTTTAAACTATGTTCTGGGGGTTGTAAACCAGTTCTAAAAATAAGTTAAATATAATGCAAAAAAATGTAAATGTATTGATTGTTGAAAGATTCTATAAATGATTATAAATTATAAGCATATCCTAAATACATTAAGCATAGTTCATGGTATACAAAAGCCACTGCTATGTTATACATTTGGTACAAATAATTTAGCAGCAGGTGTATTTATTTGAAAGGAACTAATAGGGCTACATGTAACATTTTGATCAACATGATGGTCGAAAGAAGGACTAAGGCAGGAAAATTGCCTATCACTATTTCTTATTGGTCAGTAAAAACTGTTACACTACCTATCACTGGCATGTCGGTTGTATGTGCCTTTTTTTATTGGGCAAGTTTGACAAATGATAAACAGACTATCACAATTCCACTGAGACAAATACTACAATAAGCATTATAGATAGCATCATTTCTTGAGTTCATTTTCAGTAAATGTATTCTTTGCACACCAGACATACATGACAGATATATATTTATATATCTACCATGAGCATAACAGTAAGGGTAGACACTGGGTGACAAAACGCCTGCATCAATTCGGATGCGATGGAAACAAGGTTAGTAGTATAATAATAAGTAATATAAAGTTGGATGGTGTTGCAGCGTTGATCAGACGGAACACGACTGTCAATGCTGCGTCTGCATCCGGCAGTCCCTTATTTCCGTCGCATCCAACATATGACGCCTGCGTCTTTGCGCAGCGCATCTGATTGCGGCAGAAATGCCAGTGGAGTTGTGCCCTAAGGGTAGCAGCATTACTTCTACTGAGTAGCTCTGGAGCAAATCACTAGTACCTGTTGTTATTCCTAACCCATGCCGAAAATCAACACAATATAAAAAGTGGCAATGAAAGCAGAGCATTCTTGCTTGCGAGACTATACTACATGTTTTAGGTGAGTAAATACATTTTATTTTGAAAACCGTACCCCTTTCAAGTTACGGGACAAGGCAACAACTGTGATTTAACAGAAAGCATTTTCTTTTGGTGTTGGGAAACAGGAATACGTTTTAATTAATTCATTTTATTTAATAATTCTGGAGTGTTTTTAGTTGCTTATTTTGTAAATATAAGCAACATATTTATTGGTAGAAATGCCAAATTTGCTGTATATGCCTATTATCTTGGTTGTGTAAATATGGTGTAAATAATAAGAAATGTACTCAATATATTAAGAGTTATTAATACTGATGACATGTGCCTGTTATAATGAAGAATAAAAAATATAGTTTTGACACTAAATATGTCTTTTTTTTTTTTTTTTTTTTTTTTTTTTTTTTTTTTTTTTTTTTGCTTTATGCCATTTTCCTTTTAAAGGACCTGTAACAAAATTTCCTTTTAAAAAAAATTGTTAGTATACATTGAAAATAAAACGCCAAAGGGGCACATTTTCTAAGGTGCAGATAAGTGGGAAAAAAATGGACCTATTTTGATCGAATAGGTCAGTTTTCAATCGAATAAAAATCGTTCGATAGCATCGTTTGCAGAAAATCCTTCAAATTACTAGGACAGGATCAAGGAGGTTCCCCATAGGCTTCAATGGCAATTCCGCAGCTTTAAGGTGGTGAAGTGTGGAATTCGAAGAATTTTAAAGGGCCAGTACTTCGAAAATGCAACTTGTCAATTTTTTTCTATTCAAATTGAATTTTGGCCTATTAGATAGTTTAAGTATACCAACATTGCTTTGAAATTTGAATTTTTTAACTTCGTATTTTATTCGAATATTCACTTCGGCCCTTAGTAAATGTGCCCCTAAGGGTCAAAGTGAATTTTAAAATAAAATTTGAATTTTTTAAATTTTAATTTTGGAGTCATTTTGGCTACTTCAACTATCGAATAGCAATCCCCCCTCCCAGAGCTGCTTTAGAAGGTGAAAAATGACACTTTACACTTATTACAATATTAGAAAACCTGTAACAAATAGAAAAGACAGTAATTGGGAAAAAGTCGTTATTTCTGGTGATCTATCTGAAAACAACCAGTTGTTTGAAGGAGAACAACCCCTTTAAGAAATAACTTACTGATACTCTGCGTATGCTCCTCTTCAGAAAAGGTGACAGGGCAAGTTCCGGTACGTTATTTCTTAATAAATGTTTTGCTATTTTAAAGTTTAATCTGTGTTGCTGTTTTATTTTCAATGTATACCAACAATTAAAAAAAAAATGTTACTGGTCCTTTAATTGTGACATGTAGGTAGTTCTGGAATTAAGTAAAATTAGTCCGCAAATTTATACACTTGGTTTACAGGGAAAAAAGTGATAAACATAGATTTAGAAGTGACACTAGCGCTTTCTTTGCTTGCACCGGCTCCGATTGAGTGGATTTTCAACTTTATCATAGCAGAACAACCTACGGGATCACCAGGACAAAGCCTTTTGGTGTTATCCAATATCTGGAGTAACTTTTTCTACAGATTTAATATATAGCAACCAATCAGCAGGTAGCATTTACTATCCCCCTGTTTAAAAGCACGTATAGTATTGGTTGCTATAGGCTACTGTTCCTGGGCAAACTTTGTGCCTTTTATTACATATGGTTCTTAGCCTTTTTGCAACTGGCTTTCGTTTTTTATTAAACATGGTTTTTGAGTTCTTTAGCTTTTTATTCATCAGCTCTCCAGTTTGCAATTTCAGCGATCTAGTTGCTAGAGTCCAAATTTCCATAGCGACCATTTATTTAACTATGAGACTGGAATATGAATAGGAGAGGCCTGCGGCTTTACAGAGCATTTCTATTTTTTAGATGGAGGTCAGTGACTTGAGGGCGCCATTTACAGTCGCTTCAGTAATCTTCGGCGTTTTGACACATGCGTAGTTGAGGCAATCTTCAGCTTTGCAACAACTGAACATTCGCCGAAACTCATGAAATTTGCCAAAGTGCCAGTCTCATTCCAAAGATTACCGAAGTGGCTGAAGATGGCGCCCGTGAAGTCCGATGCCTGAATCTGAATGGAGGGGTAAGTATCAACTTGGGGGCATGTGCCCGGGGTAACAGTTAGGCTGGGGGGAGGAGGGAGGGGGGTTTTGGTGGGGATGGTAGGGTAGGGGGTTTTAAATGTAGGGTTGCATTCTCCTATAACACAGGCAATGTACAGAAACATACAGTATGATTGAAGTTGTAAAAAATTGACCTTCTGGTGTTTGCATCAGTCATGGAGCCACAAGCAGCAATTAGGAATATTGGTAACCTTACCAGTATATAATCTCATGAAATTAATTTATTTGCGGACAATATCCTATTGGTAATTCCTAAACCTGAAATATCTTATTCACATATCCAACAGACTTTGTATGAATGTATGTATGTATATTTTTATTTGTATTGCGCTCCTTGAGGGCAAAGCAATACAATAAATTAGTAGTAACAAACAAGGGATCACTGCATTAATAAGTAACAATAAGTGTATTATTATTAATACAGTTTGCATAAATATAAAATATAATGACACAGTGTTGAGGAGACAAGATGATGGAGGACCCTACCCCTTGGGGCTTACAGTCTAAATGGAAGGGTAACTTACGGACACAATTTGGAGGGGTAATAAAGTGCTTTTTACAGTGGGTGAAACTGTCGTACAAGTGCCAGTTCAGGTGTTATCCAGGTGCTCCCAGAGTTAGTCTCTGAGTTTTGTTTTAAAAACATTGAGGGAGGATTCTCTCCGGAGAGATGCAGGAATGGCATTCCAAATATAAGGAGCTGCAAGAGAGAAGGGTTTGACACGGGAAACAGCAGTAGAAGTGGGGGGTACAACCAAGTGGTTAGTCTGAGAGGAGCGGAGGTTTCGGCCAGGAACATATAGAGAAACGAGATGAGATGTAGTTAGGTGTAAAGGAATGAAGGGCTTTGAAGGCTACGAGGAGAAGTTTATAAGTTATTCTTTGTTTTATAGGAAGCCATGATAAGGACTTCAACAGGGGAGGGGCCTGTACCCTTTTGGATGAGAGGAGGATAATTCTGGCAGCAGAATTTAATACAGACTGTAGAGGGGAGAGATGGGAGTTAGGCAGGCCCGTTAGTAGAAGGTTACAGTAATCTAGGCGGGATAGGATGAGAGCATGCATGAGTGTCTTGGCTGTAGCCAAGACACTCAGGGAAATGAAATGTCAATGCAGGGAAATGTATGATACTGAATGATATAAGTGGTGGCCAAAGTCGATTTCTTATCTAGGAAATGGCCCAGTAGAGCATCAAGATACATAAACCATGTTAGATCTAAGAGGACAAATCCTTTTGAAAAGACACCTAACCCCATCTAGATTATTCAAAACTAAAAAATGAATCCCGTCAGAAAGGTGTTGGGAGAGGCTGTGGCAACCGCAGGATGTTTTCAAATGTGGTGGAAATGTCCTGTAGTGGAAAGATTTTGGAAGGTTCCCCAGCATTAGTGAACATTGGCATGGATTTTCTCCCACTGGGTACTAAAGTTGTAATTTCCCATGTTTTAACAACTTCTATATAATGGCTAAGAACTGAAAACCTCTTTCACATCCACAAATGCAAGAAGTAATTGAGAGTTAATGCTCAGTCAAACGTTAAAAATCCAAATCAACGATATCTGGGAAATCTAAATACTATACCCAGTAGAATTGTTGGGTGAGTAAATATGGGAAAAACACTAAGGGGCAGATTTACTAATGGCCTGATTTTCTAAGTGAAAAAACTACGCAATTCAACCATCAAAGTTTTTTTCAAGGGACCTATTTCGATCAAATAGGTCCACTTTCGATCGAATAAAAATCGTTTGATTGCATCATTCGAATTAAACGATTCAAATGATTTTACGCAAAGTCCTTTGAATTCCTAAAACTTAGAAAAATTTTCAGGACAGGTTCTAGGAGGTCACTCATAAGCTAAAATGGCAATTCGGCAGCTTTAAAGGGGAATTCAACCCCCCGGCGCTAACCCCTCCCCCCAGTAGTCCCCCCTCCTGGCCTACCTCTCCCCCGGCTATTGCCCCTAAGTTGCTACTTACCCCTCTGTGTAAGTACCCTCCTGCGAAGTTCACAGGGGCCATCTTCTCTTCACTTCTTCCTGGATCCGGCAGCGCACGTGCAGTAGGACGCTGGTTCTACTGTGCACTGCACATAAAGTTCACCAATTGAACTTTGTGAACTTTATGCGCAAGCACAGTAGTACCAGCATCCTACTGCGCATGTGCTGCCGAACTTTAAGACCTTGAAAGCAGAATACTCAGTACTCAAATTTGTTAAATAAAAATGATAATCTAAAAAAATTAAATTTGGCTTCATTGGTATTTTTTAAAGGAACAGTTGTGTAAAAATAAAAACTGGATAGATAGGCTGTGCAAAATAAAAAACATTTTCTAATATAGTTAGTTAGCCAAAAATGTAATGTATAAAAGCTGGAGTGACTGGATGTCTAACATAATAGACAGAATCCAGCTTCCTGCTTTTCAGCTCTCTGAGGGGGGACCACATGGGACATAACTGTTCAATGGGTTTTTAATTGATCCTCAGCATTCAGCTCAGATTTGAAAGCAACAGTTATGGCCCCTGTGGCCCTCCCTCAAGTCACTGATTGGTTACTGCCTGGTAACCAGGGTAATCAGTCAGTGGAAAACAAGAGAGCTGAAAAGCAAGAAGTAGTGTTCTGTTCTGTTAGACCTCCAGTCACTCTAACTAACTATATTAGAAACATTTTTTATTTTGCACAGCCTATCTATTTACCCAGTTTACACAATTCCTTTTAAATTATTTTTAGCAGAAAGGGTGGCAAAAAAACAGTCCTATTTTAATCTGTATCCCTTGTTTGTCAAATTATTATTCAATGTATATTATTTAGTTTGGACACCACTTATATGGCTTTGTGTTTCTTAATTGCCACTTCCTTGATTCAGTATCCTCAATTTCCTCAATTTCCCTTAAAAGAAAACTATATCCCCAAAATGAATACTTGAACAGCAGTTTATAAACATACTAAAGAATATTATCAAACTGGAATATATACAGTTGTGCTCATAAATTTACATACCCTGCCAGAATTTATGATTTAATAATTTTTCAGAGAATATGAATGATAACACAAAAACTTTTCTTTCACTCATAGTTAGTGGTTGGCTGAAGCCATTTATTGTCAAACAACTGTGTTTACTCTTTTTAAATCATAATCTCTTCATGAACTACCCAAATGAGAAAATCAGCCAAAGTCTGAAGGATACGGGAGTGAAATGTTTTAGGTGTAGAAATTACCAATTTTATCAGAAAAAGTAGCAAAATAGACCTATTTTAATGTGTATCCCTTGTTTGTCAAATGATTATTATTCAGTGTATATTATTAGAGGTGAATTGAACCCCTCCTGCGCTAACCCCCTGGCTCCCCCTGTAGGCCCCCCTCCCCGACCTACAGTCGCATTTGCCGGTTTGCACTACTGCGCATGCGACGAAAATTCACGAAGTTCAATCGGCGAACTTTGTGAACTTTCGGCACGTCCGCAATAGTACAAACCGGCAAATGCGTCCTACTGCGCATGTGCCACAGAGCGCAGACAGAAGAAGACATTGCTGTAGAAGAAAAGGCAAAGTTTCTAACTTAATTGGCTTTTGGCAGAGAGCCCGGAACAGTGGGTGCACATAAAATACATTTTAACACTTTTGAGAAAGAAAATAAGTAATTGTAACTGGAGAAATATTTTCAAACTTTAATAATCTGCCAAATTTTGTAAAATGAACATGGTAATTAGATGTTGTGGTCACAAAAAAATAGGCGTGGTCAAAAAGTTAGCCACGCTTTGTCCCTCTTTTTACTTCCAAAATGTTGGGAGGTATGCAATACGCCCATGTTTCTTATAGCAAGCAAGCGCTGTTCAACTTCCTAAATAACATAACGTTAACAGCAGCTCAATTTAAAGACACTTTAAAAAACAATAACATTAGCAGCCACAGCCAAACAATCGCAAAGCCGCTACAGTAAAATACTATCTTTCTACTAGGCAGCGGAAGCAGCGTCAGAAGTACATCCGTAAAATGTGATTGGAAGCGGAAGAGATTGTTCAAGGTTAGTTTGCCAGTCACCCCGTCTCACTGTCACTGCTCGGGCTGGTGTCAATGACGTCATATTCCCCCGCCTGAAGCGCTACGGTGCCCTATTTATTCATGCACTACCTGGTGCCATTGGACTGGTGAAAGAAACGGAAAGCCATAATATTCTTCTTATAGAAGAGAACACGTAAAAGAATTTCAGGTATATTTGTCGCCGTGTTGATAGAAGAAAAAGCACACAGGGTTTATCTGAGCTTTTGCGCTTGGGAATGATCCTGCTGATATTTGTGTGTGGTGTGTTATGTGGGTGGGTAGTAGTGAGTATGTTCTTCTCTGAGAACCAGTGGGCAAATCATTTTTGGCAAAAATTATAAATTGCATTCAAAGACGATGTTAGGTTAGATGTAAAAAAAAGAGAAGGGGTTTTATTTTGCTAGTGTCCCTTTAAGTACTTTCTTCATATAAATGATAGAAATAGGTGATACAGTAGAAACCCCATTTTACGTTTTTCAGGGGACCAGGAAAAAATTATGTAAAATCCGGAAAAATGTAAAATGAGGGAAATGTGTTGAAGTGACTTTTTCTTCAACTACTGAAAAGGATTTTAGCACAGGGGTCCTTTTTACTTTGAGATACAATATTGACTGTGTTAATAACAAGGGTTAAGCATTTCGGTGTTAATGTTACACTTAGGGGCAGATTTATCAAGGGTCGGATTGAAAATTCCTAGTTAAAAAAAAAGAATTTCAAGCTATTTTTGTGCATTTTGACTAGGGAATAGTCCAAATTTTATTCGAATTAGCAAAAATGTAGAATTTCTAAATCTATCATGTACTGCCTCTTTAAAATTTCAACTTCAACCATTCCCCATCTAAAACCTGCCGAATTGCTGTTTTAGTTTATGAGGGACCTCCTAGAACCCATTTGGAGTCAATTGGTGGATTTTTTTTTTTTTTTTA
>CM044447.1:94329212-94339632 GCA_024363595.1 Xenopus borealis | reverse complement strand
GGGGGATCGATTTTATCGCTGGAAGGGGTTGACTTCATTGTATACTGTTCTTTTCATATGAGGAACATAGGGGATCAGGTCGATGTAGGTCACTGGTTTTCCTTCACCTTGACTAGGAATTTGCTACAATGATGTAGGTCGTGTGCTTGTTTCCTTATGTTTCTCTGATTCCTCCTGCTTCATATAATGAATATTTTCTGGATAGGGGATTCCAGTTAAGTCAAGAAATGTTAGTACTTATCTATCTCCATAGGTTTGTATTTTTGTGTCTTTCATCTTGCTACATCTGTTACTCTCTGTATCTGTTCTTTAATCTTCTTCTGCTTTATGAACGACCTGTCATGTTTATCCTCCTTTGTTCACGGGTAACATAAATGAATGACTAATTTCTGTACCATTTCTTTTTTTTGTGTTCAGGGAATGCCTTTGCACAAGTATCCTCCTGCATTATGGGATGCTTTAAAGCTGAAGGACGGTATCTATGCACGCCTGCCAGAACATTATCGTCGTTCTTTGTTGGAAAAAGGCAAACCGTCTCCAGTGCACTGGAAACCACATGGGCTTAAATATCGCTTGAATCCCAAGTCACGACAGAGGGAACGTGTACAAGATGTACCCATTCTGCCATACTTTCCTCCACAGGCAGACAAAGGACTGTGGGGAGGAGAAGGATGGGTCTCTGGTTACCACTATGCAAATAATGATAAGGTGAAATAAACAATGGCGTTTCCGTAAGCAGTTTTAGGTTATGTGAAGAGTACAAGATAAAATGGCAGCTTATAGTAAAGCAATTTTATTATTTAGAAGATTTGGTTTGACATCAGCATATCTCTTTAATTCTAAACAACTTTCCAACATACATTAAAGGGCAAGTCAACCCAAAATTTTAAAAACATAATTCTAGGCAACTTTCCAATATACGCTTACTTAACATTTTCAGTACTTTCAAAGTGAAAATAAGTGCCATTGAATGCAGCATTTGCTCTATTACTGGCTGATACGTTTTAAACAATGTTGCAAACATCTTAGTTCCCCAGCAGACAGGTTTGTTAGTCAGCTGCCTTGTCTTATATTGTATCAACAGCCTGAGCCACCAGAACAGAGAATAGAAAGGGACAGACAATGCTTTCCATAGAAATAATACAAATAACTTAAAGGGCACCTATCGTAAAAAACAGTTACCCCCAACCAAATGTGGGGGCTGATAGCCTGCATTCCGGTTCGGGGTCCTAGTGGTTTTTTTTTATAAAAAAAATGCCCCCAGCCAGCGCATTCGCCCCGGGAGGGAGCTCCCAGTGCAAGCCGCCATGACAATTTCTGCGCAATCGCAGTTGCGAGCGCGTGACATCATGCGCATTAAGAAAAGCGGTCAGTGTTGGGGACACTTTTCTTAATGCGCATGACGTCACACGCACAAATGCGCATGCGCAGAAACTGTGGTTAAAAAACCACTAGTACCCCCAACTGGAATGCGGGCTCTATCAGCCCGCACATTTGGTTGGGGGTAACTGTTTTTCATGATAGGTGCTCTTTCAAATCCATAGAAATTTGCACTTACAATTATGTTTCCTTTTATTAGGCAAAACATTATTTTTTGGATTCACATTCCCTTTAAAGGGGAGGTTCACCTTTTGTACAGTCTGACCAATGTGATAGGACTTGGCAAAAGTAGTACTCTGCCAAATTAATTGTTTTCCATAAAATGAGTAGCGGAAGATGGTACTATACAGATAACACATTTGTTAATTTCATTCATTCAACTTAATCAACTTTAATCATTTAAATGGTTCAAACTACTGGGAATCCAGTATTCTCCTAATTACTGTTTTATAAATGAAGCACTCTTTCTTCAGTAAAAAAAAAAATAATTGACTTTTTTTTTCCATAGCTGTCTGCAAGAGTTAAAAAAGTCTGGAAGCCTCAGCTCTTTAAAAGGGAGTTATACAGTGAGATACTAGACAAGAAATTTTCTATCACAGTGACAATGAGAACGTTGGACCTTGTTGATGCTGTTTATGGCTTTGATTTTTATATCCTAAAGGTAGGCAGTTATTACCCAGATACTATATTAAAATGTTTTTGCATGTTCAGAATTTAATTAAAGCATTCAAGTCGATACCTGTATGACCATGGAAGAAACATTTATTCTTACATTCCTGATGTGTGAATTTGATATTTTCGGTGGGGATTAACAAAAAATATAGTGTTTTTATTTTGTTTCTAATATGTTCTAAATCTACTGCATTGTGTTACTGTAACAAATGCTCTGTAAGGCTACAAATGTATTGTTATTGCTACTTTTAATTACTCCTCTTTCAATTCAGGCCTCTCCTATTCATATCCTAATCTCGCATTCAAATCAATGTATGGTAGCTAGAGAAATTTGGACCTTAGCAACCATCTGAAATTGCAAATTGGAGAGCTGCTGAATAAAAAGCTAAATAACTCAAACAACAACAAAAAAAATCAAACCAATTGCAAGTTTTCTCAGAATATCACTCAACATCAAACTAAAAGTTAATTTAAAGCTGAACAACCCCTTTAATGTTTTTGTGTTGCCTTGAAGACCATTTCCTGCAGAATAATGACTTTTGATGCATATATGAACTTACATGTGTTTTTTTTTTGTGCTTTTTTTGTTAGACACCAAAAGAAGATTTAAATTCAAAATTTGGAATGGATTTAAAAAGGGCCATGCTCATGCGCCTTGCTTCAAAAGACTTGCATCTTTATCCCAATGATCCATCAAAAAGAGATCAGATTTATAACAAATATAAGGTATGTATATTGTCTACACGTGTAGTGTACAATTTACATTGTTCCCTTAGTCATTGGATAGTGCTGAACTGTTAAACGTTAAAAATAACAAAAATTAGAGTGGCTGGCAGTTCTCTCAAATCATTTTTCACAGCTGCTTCCTACTCAGAATGCTTTCATCCAATCATATCTCACAATAATTATTATGTGGAAGTGCACAAGGGGACAGAGAACCCTCTAGTGCAGCAGTGCAGAGACTGAATAAAGGACGATATCCAATTCACCTTAATGTTCTAGAAAACAATCAGACTGAATTATGACCACAAGCACAGTGGGCAACTTACACTTTTCGCCACAGTGAGGTGTATGTAAAATCCACTTTTATTAAGGTACTTTCGTTCAAAAAGAACTCTTTTCACTTCCTCATAGTCCTTTCAGGCAAATCAGGTGCTATTGCACCTATTGATACAGAGGAAGCTTTAGATACCACTACCCCCTGATAAGGCAGAACCTCCAAAGTTCCCACAGTGCCTGTGAACACCAGAAATGACGCCAGACTTTATCACAAATTGGGTGCAGTTGCACCAAATATTTTCAAAGCAGACAATTGCTCTGGGTCCATCACAATCGTCAGATTCAACGCCCCTTTGTATCACCGATGATGTTGGAATTCGGTTAATAAGCTCTGCATTGTGGGACAAACACATGGAAATTTCACTTTGCTTACTGCATTTGCAATTTAAAGAGCCCTAATGAGCGTTAATGAATAATAAGAAAACATTATGGAGGGAATTTCCTGGGGAGAGGTTTATTTTACCTAGAAAAATTATACATCATTTATTTCAGGATAACCTGTACTTACTAAATCTGCCTACATGTTTTGTAATTCCACTTCTGGAACAAGCTATAAGGGTCTAAATACAAAAAAATGCTATTTTGCATAATATAAAGATTTCTATCAGACATATGTTTTAATATCCTAAGTCAAGTGTCTAATTTCTGCTAAAACTAAAGCTGGGAGGCTTCACTTTTCTTTTTAGATAATATATTCACTCAATTAGCAATATTGCCTCATTCATTAAAGGACAAGGAAAGACAAAAAAATAAAATCCAATTTTTTACTTTCTTTAATGAAAAAGAAACCTATCTCCAAAATGTGTACCTTTTTATAAGAAACCTGACTGTATGCAGTGAAATTCTCCCTTCATTTACTGCTGTGCATAGGAATTGTCAGAGGGTCCCTACCTGCTGGGCAGGGAAGCAATCATATATATGAACAGCAATGGGAGCCTTACTTCCCAGCCATGCAGAACTCAAGCAGCTTTGTTTCCCTGTAGAGCAGTCGGCGACTTTAATGTTTCCAGCTGCAGGGACAAAGATCATGGAGCCAGATTTAAACAGATAAACTGGGATTCTATTTGGAGGATTATTTCGCTGCAGCCACTGGTTCTGCAGAGTTGGAGAAAGTTTGTATTAAACAATACAAAAACTATAAAACCCACATTAGATTACATGACAACACAGGACCCAGTGCAGTCTGTATATTCTGATTATTAATCAGTCTTGCTGTATCGGCTTCTGGCAGATATTATTTGACTTGTGTTGTTTTGATCATTTATGACGATACCCAAGCTAAGCCCAGATCACACTGAGCATGTGCACAGTCTTGGTCTTGTAAAGATGTATAACAAAGTTATAAGATGACAGCCCCCTGTGGCCAACTTTGAAAGCATAAATCATTTGTTTCATTAGGCTTGTGGTGCAGTAAGTTTGTTTAGTATACAAAATACAGCATTTCTAGATTTATTCTATTTTACACTTTCCTTGCCCTTTAAGATAAAACTAGTAAAATAATGCAAGTGTGAGTTGATTACATATAAAATACACTTTTTTTTGTTTAATGAGGCTTTTATACCTATAGGGTTAGACAGAAATTTGTGCCCTGAATAAAAAAATGCTAATCCCTATTAATATGCTGCTAATTTCCCCAATGGGGCATCTACAAGAGGTGTGAAATGAAGATTAGGTGAGCCAATACTGAGCTTTACTCCATTTTTAAAAATGTTGGGAGAAAATGTTATTTAAAATGCCATTTTTATTTTGCAAAAGACAAATTCTGTAAACTGTCTTTCTTTCACTAAAATATGAAAAGTCGCGGTTGAGTCGGAATTTAGGCGAATTTCTGTTTGGAGAAAGTATTTTACATCCGTTTATCACCAGTAAACCCAAAAATGGGCTTATGTGACCAGTCACATACAGGACTTTACTAAGTGAGGTTTTCTTTTTAGAGCATGTAACATAAATACATATACCAAATGGTCTCTTCAAACAGCACCCTTCCCTCTGTGACCATCCGCAAAGATGCAGTATATGTTTGTCAATTGGATATTCTTCAATGGAGATGCCTTCTAATGAAAAGGTTACAACACATCAGACGTGTTAGAGAGTAATGGTAACATAGGGTCACAGTGACTCAAACACAAACAGTGTTGTCCATTCCTTCTCATTAAGAGAATCATTTCTGTTCTGGCATTAAGCTTTCATATTTATGTTCCATTGCTTTAAAGAATCACTAAAACTGTTGAGAAATATAAACCTTTTGTAGGGGAGGGAAAGGAGTATTTTCATTCTTTTTGTCGGGTGGTGCCTTTTCTACACATTGAAAAACTTTAGTTTCACGTCGTTTGGGAGCAAGGCAAAAGGAATTTGCTGTCAGGTTACAGATAATCTACAACACAATGTCTGTAAATGTATTTTTCTATTTTAATAAGGTGTTTGTAACCTAGTTACTTGGAAGATGGTATAAGGTATGCGTAAAGGTGGCCATACACGGGGCGATAAAAGCTGCCGACAGTCTGCCAATTATCGGCCCGTGTATGGGGCCCTCCGACGGGCTACTCCGATCGATATCTGGCTGAAAGTTGGGCAGATGTCGATTGGGCAGGATTAAAAATCCCGTTTGATCGCAGCCGCATCTGTCCGTTGATACGGTCCCACGATCCCACTGCCCGTATGCCCTGCATTGTGATCCAATCGTTGGGCCCGAGAGCCCACGATCGGATCAGCCCGATAACGCCCACCTCAAGGTGGGCATATCGGGGAGAGATCTCGCCAAACAAGCAAATCTCTCAGTGTATGGCCACCTTTAGCCTCAAAATTTACTTCAGACTGACATCTAAACATTCTTACAGATAAGTTGTGGTGCCCATGGTAAAATTGCTGGTAAACTTGAAATACTACAGACAAAGCAGTTGAAAATAGAGATACATTGTATAGGATTGGATGCCCCCAAACTTGTGTGCTGAGGGACAGGCAGCTTCGATATTAAAGAGTTTGTTTAACTTTTCGTATGATGTAGAGTGATATTCTGAGACAAGTTTGAGTTATTTAGCAGCTCTGGTTGCATTTGTTTTTTAAGATGGGGGTCAGTGACTCCCCATTTACAAGCTGTAAGAACCTGAAAAAGGCAAATCATTTAAAAAAGAAACCATGAAGGCAGGTTGAAAATTTGCTTAGAATTAGCCATTCTAAAACATAGTAAATCTGCCACTAAGTAAACATTTAGTAAGGATCGAATTCGACCATGGGAATAGATGGGAATACTTTGGGAAGTAAAATCCTTCAAAATCGAATATCGAATTCAAAGGATTTTACCACAATTCGATTGGTCGAACGATTGAATGGAAAAGATTTGATCGGTCGATAAAATCGTTCCGATCGAACGATTTTAACTATTCAATCTAATTTTGTTTATTCAATCAAAAATAATGAAACCCAATTTGGTAGCTTTGATCTGGCGAACTAGGTAGTCGAATACAAATTTAAAGGGGAAGTACTTTGACTGTCAAATATTCAAATAGATTTTTATTCAAATCATTCGATTTGATCGAATTTTCGAAATTCACTGGTCGAAGTGGTCTTCAAAAACATTCGAAAATTCGAATAATTTTGAAAATCGAACTTTGAATCCTTCATGTGAATTTAGTAAATCTGCCCCTTAGAGTCCAGCTATGTCTGAGTAGTGGTAGTTCAGTTTTTGATTCCGGATATGCTGCCTGCCTCAAGCAGTGGATTTAAATGACTATACTGCACTTACTGATAGGAATTTTTTATTAATAATAAAATCAATAACAAGTACTTACAATCAATAAACAACAAATGATAAATAATTACATTTCCTTATTATACAAATTCAGATATTAAATTGATTATACAGTCTTGGCCCATTACTCTGAAGCTCAGTGAGTGCACCTTGGGGATTTAGGCTGTTTCCCTAACACTTCCTCCCCACTCCTCTTATACTGAAACTTCCCCAAACCTGCTGAACATCCTTCATCCATTTGACATGAAATCTCCTCCTCACCAAAAGACTCCCATTCCTCATCATCCTCTATCCTTCCCTTCCTTTTCTTTCCCTTTTCCTCTGTTATTCCTTCTAATGCAGCCTCAGAATTACCCTGGGTAGATTGGTCCTGCATTTTCTCCTCCATTTTCCCTTCTGGGGATAAAACTGCAGAGGAAACCTTCTTTGACTTACCTTTCTTCTTTCTTTTTAACTTTACAACCTCCCTCCCTTCTTCCTTCTCCATTCTTTTCAGTTCCTCCTCCTCAGTCAAATCCTCCCAACTATTCCCCTCTGGGAGAACAAATCTATTAGAGATTTTTAGGTCTGCACTTACTGATAGGATCTACACTCCATGCTCTCCTTATGCTCAGATGAATATAAAGCTACAACATCCTTATCTTTGTTGCCTTTAGGAATTTGTCATTCCAATGGAGGAAGCCGAATGGGTGGGGTTGTCTTTAGAAGAAGCTTTAGAAAAGCAGAGACTGTTAGAAAAGAAGGTAAGAATATTTAACCTTTCTGTGCATTTCTAGATATAAGAAAGTATTTTCTTGGAAGGTCCATCTAGTTATTCAGCCCCAAGATTTGTGCATTTCTGAGCCACCCTGTTATGGCAAGTTTCATTTTTATAGTGCAAGAGTTTTTGTTATTATTGCAACTTGCAGGCATCACTGTACGGAGAACAAGCTTCTATTCAATGTTCTTTTTATCAGCATACAATAGCATTCTTTGTATTAGATGATTTTTATTTCCTTGAATATTTATTGGCTTCATTGGTATCCTGCAGCAACCGTTCTTATTCCTCTTTGCAGGACCCAACACCACTGTTTAAAGTGTACGTGGAAGAACTTGTGAAGCAATTTGAAACTCAGACACTCGCGGATCCAGCCGTTCTAGTGAAAAACTCCTGAGTACTTTATTTGCACATTAGACACAATGTTTTGTCCGGGTCATGGAAGTGCTATAAAATCCCATTATGCCAAACACCACAGGCAACTAACATAAATGATAAAAGCAGAAGGAGAACTCGGTAGCACTTTAAACTGAAACCATAATAGTTGTTTCTCTCACAATCTTATTGCTGTACTTGCAGTTCCACCTGCTTTTGATTTCTCCTTGTGCTTTTCTCATTTCTGCTGGTCACTACACAGAGGGTGGAACGTGGAGAAACTGGGAACCACCTGGCACCTTGTCTGGAGTCAAATAATCCACTGCACAGTTCTAAAACCAAAATACTGGCACTTACTGCTTTGGATTTTATTTGCTGCTGCTTTATGTTGAGCTACAGCCCCATTTGTTCATTTACGTAACCTTTTCTTTATAAAATGAAATAAAACTAGTCTGCGTGGATAAATCATTACATAAGTTCATTTATAATAAATCAAACTGCATTGCAAGAAGGTTGGACCAATTAATATGTTCCGAGCCATCACTTCTTGCACTGACCATGCAAAACATCCACTTCTTTTCCATTACTGGTGAAAGGGAGCAGTGCAGGAACTAATGTTTTCTGGTAGTGCCTAAAGCTTCAATTTGTTTAGCAAGGCCTTCACCAACTCTATGCATGTGTCCTACTACTTGACTAGTGTGATATCAAATTAACTGACCAGCATGAAGATCAGTTGAATAGTTTTTTTTGAGCTGTGAGTGTACAAAAGCCCTCTTCGCCCCCAATAAAACACTATAGTTGGCCATAATGACCGTAACCACAGTATGGAAAAGCCAAGGAACAGTTTTGTTTAATATCATAAAGGAGATGATCACTTCATGATCACTTTGCACAGATATGTTAAAGGAACAGTTCAGGGTAAAAATAAAAACTGGGTAAATAGATAGGCTGTGCAAAATAAAAAATGTTTCTAATATAGTTAGTTAGCCAAAAATGTAATATATAAAAGCTGGAGTGAGTGGATGTCTCACATAACAGAATACAACACAACATCCTGCTTTTCAGCTCTCTAAATCTGAGTAAGTCAGCGACTTGAGGGGGGGCCACATGGGACATAACTGTTCAGTGAGTTTACAATTGATCCTCAGCATTCAGCTCAGATTCAAAAGCAACAGTTATGACCCATCTGGCCCTCCCTCAAGTCATTGATTGGTTACTGCCTGGTAACCAGGGTATCCAGTCAGTGTAAACAAAAGAGCTGAAAGAAAGAAGTAGTGGTTCTGTTCTGTTAGGTTAGACTTGCAGTCACTCCAGCCTTTATACATTACATTTTTGCCTAACTAACTATATTGAAAACATGTTTTATTTTGCACAGCCTATCTGTTTACCCAGTTTTTACTTTTATACTGAACAATTCCTTTAAACAATACTTTTGGCTGCTCTAAATCAATACAGTTGCTTGTTTACACACACCCATGTAACTCTTTTTCCTGAGATTACAATAAACTGTCACTAATGATATGCACACCCCTTGATGACATCACAATTTGAATTTGGAGCCACTAGGGGCTTTATTAAGGGATATTGTTTGTGTGCTATGCACTTCCTGAGGATGACTTGAGTTACTAGCAGAAACGCTGAAATAAACGACCATTTTTTTCACTGAAAAAAGACGTTTGAGTGAGACGTATATATATATATATATATATATATATATATTCCTTCAGGCGACTTCGGAAAAACTGTCCGAGTGCAGTTCAGGGAGATTAGGTGCCCAAAGAAGATGCAATTTGTCGCTGGGCAACTAAATCTCCCCTAAATCTTCTTGTTTGTCTTCCCTTATGTACTCACTTAAAGGAGAAAGAAAGCCTGGGTACACTTGGGGGTGCCAAATGTAAGGAACCCCCTAGCAATGTAAGTCAAACCCAGGGCCGATGCTCCTATCAGGCAAAATCTGCACCGGCCCCGGGTTACAGAAGCGAGCACCACTCGGGGAACTTACTTCCGTCTTCGCGCTGATGCGCATTTGAATAAAAAGCCGAACTTTAAAATCATTTTTTTTTTTGTTCTAATGTGCATGCGTCAGTCCAGGGAAATGCTTATCAGCGCGAAGGTGGAAGAATTAATCTCTGCGTGGTGCTCGCTTCTATAACCCAGGGCCAGTGCAGATTTCGCCTGATAGGAGCACCAGCCCTGGGTTTGTTACATCAAGGGCCGCCATTAGAAATCACGGATCCCCGCACAACGAAATTTTCAGGCCCCGCTCACCCAAGCCCCGCCCACTCCACATCAAAGTTAAAATACCACACAGATATCAGTGCTAAAAACCTAACCGCCCCAAGGCTCCCTTATAAGTTAAAAAAAATTTGGTGCCAAGACCCCCCATAAAAAAGCATTGGTGCCAGGGCCCCTCATAAAAGGTTTTTTTT
>CM044447.1:94313855-94329202 GCA_024363595.1 Xenopus borealis | reverse complement strand
ACAACCCACATTGGTGTCATTAGAATTAAACTCGTGGCTTCAGGACTTCAATTATAGCTGTTCGGGTGACTTCGGGTATTTTCGCCGCTTCAGGACTTCAGTGTTGGCTACTTTCGGGACTTCGGGCCTTTCCGCCTCTTCAGGACTTCGCAAATATTTGGCACTTCTGCATTCTACCGCCGGACTTTTGAGCGCACGCTACTGTGCTCATAAGGGGGGCCCAGCTCTTTGAAGATTTCAGCGCTGCCAGGCCCCCCTTCTGCCCGGGACACTTGTCCCCCCCTGATGGCGGTTACATGGCTATAATCACTTGGGGGTGCCTTACGTTTGGCAACCCCAAGTGTATCCAGCCTTTCCTTGTCCTTTAACAGGGAAAAATGCCCTGGTGCTAACAGAATCTATAAGTATAAAGGAATAAAAAGCTATTGCACAAACAGGGTCATGGAAAAGAAGTTTCCACACTTTATTTAACCAATCAACATTTCGACCTTCACAAGGGTCTTTATCAAGATGAGATGAGGAGAAGCTTGATAAAGGGTCAAAATGTTGAATAGTTAAATAAAGTGTGAAAAATTATTTTGCAAGACCCTGTTTGTGCAACAGCTTTTTTTCATTTATATATATATTTGTATTTCAATTTATTTAATCAATTTATTTACTTCTGCCACAGCTTCATTTCTACAGAAGCTACTTACCAGAAATTGAGCCTCGCTGCTACACATTACTCTGCAGTTTAAAGAAACTTTTTTGTTCAAACCAATCTATAATGGGTACAAGTGACATCATTTTGTTTCTAGCAGAGGAGGGTTGCTGTCTGTAGCAACAGAGCAAAATCTTAAGCAAATCTTGTTTTCCCTGCTGCAGTGTGACATCCCTAGGGAGATGAGCAGAAGAAGACACCGTGTGGTTTACAGCTTGTATTGTATTTCTGTGTTACACCACTGTGCTTCTGTTTTTACTGATATGTCTGCAGTAATTTGCTTTATATGCGGAATTACATCCATTTTTTTAAACAGGTTCTTCAAGTGCAACGGTGGATCTTTTTACTTTGTACTGTAGTACTATGTACTTTGCTGGTTTTGGGAAGAAACAATGTTCTGTTATTCCGTATATCTACTTTTAAAGGGGTGGTTCACCTTCAAGTTAACTTTTAGTATATTGTAGAAGGGCCAATTCTAAGTAACTTTTCAATTAGTCTTCATTATTTATTTTTCATAGTTTTTTAATGATTTGCAATTTTCTTAATTTCCTTTGCAGCTTTCAAATGGGGGTCACTGACACCATCTAAAAACAAATGCTCTGTAAGGCTACAAATGTATTGTTATTGCCACTTTTTATTACTTATCTTTCTATTCAGTCCCTCTCCTATTCATATTCCAGGATCTTACTCAAATCAATGCAGGGTTGCTAGGGTAATTTGTACCATAGAAACCAAATTGCTGACACTGCAAACTAGAGAGCTGCTGAATAAAAAGCTAAATAACTATAAAACCACAAACAATAAAAAATGAAAACCAATTGCAAATTGTCTCAGAATATCACTCTCTACATTATACTAAAAGTTAACTCAAAGGTGAACAACCCCTTTAAAACATATAGAATATTTATCCTTTATTGTATGATTGTCACGTACCGGTATGAACACTCCAACACAACAAAAATTAGTACAGGTATTGGATCCCATATCCGAATTACAGAAAGGCCGTCTCCAATATACAGTAATAAAACAGTAGATTGTACTTGATCCCAACTAAGATATAATTATTCCTTATTGGAAGCAAAACCAGCCTATTGGGTTTATTTATTGTTTACATGATTTTCTAGTAGACTTAAGGCATGAAGATCCAAATTAGGGAAATTCACTTGATGATTAGTATTTGTATGAAGGCAGTGTTCCCTTTCACGCTTTTCACACCGGGTCCACATTGTTTTTAGAATACAAAAGAGCATACAAAAGATAACTTCACGGGGTTGTTCACCTTTAAATTAGCTTTTAGTATAATGTAGAGAGTGATATTCTGAGACAATATGCCATTGGTTTTCATTTTTTATTATTTGTTTTTTTTTTATAGTTATTTGCTTTTTATTCAGCAGCTCTCTAGTTTGCAATATCAGCAATCTGATTGCTAAGGTCCAGATTACCCTAGCAACCATGCACTGATTTGAGTTACAGACTGGAATATGAATTGAAAAAGATAAATCAAGTGTCAATTGAAAAGTTGCTTAAGGGATCCTGTCATGGCAAAAAAAATTTATTTTTCAAAATGCATCAGTTAATAGTGCTGTTCCAGAAGAATTCTGCACTGAAATCCATTTCTCAAAAGAGCAAACAGATTTTTTTATAAATTAATTTTGAAATCTGACATGGGGCTATTAATATTGTCAATTTCCCAGCTGCCCCAAGTCATGTGACTTGTGCTCTGATAAACTTCAATCACTCTTTACTGCTGTACTGCAAGTTGGAGTGATATCACCCCCTCCCTTTCCCCCACCCAGCAGCCTAACAACAGAACAATGGAAAGGTAACCAGATAACAGCTCCCTAACACAAGATAACAGCTGCCTGGTAGATCTAAGAACAGCACTCAATAGTAAAACCCATGTCCCACTGTGTACTATTCAGTTACATTGAGAAGGAAAAACAGCCTGACAGAAAGCAGTTCCCTCCTACAGTGCTGGCACAAGTCACATGACTGGGGCAGCTGGGAAATGACAAAATATCTAGCCCCATGTCAGATTTCAAAACTGAATATAAAAAAATCTGTTTGCTCTTTTGAGAAATGGATTTCAGTGCTGAAGTCTACTGGAGTAGCACTATTAACTCATGCGTTTAAAAAAAATAACATTTTCCCATTGACAGTTTCCCTTTAGTATTATACATTCTCCTTGTATTTGACTGTGTACAAGTTGAACACGGATCCTGTCCAGCAGATCTCTTCCATAACAAACTCATGAAATGAGCCTTTTCTCTTATAAAACACTGTATGTCTATGAAATAACAAACTTGTAGCCCTCAAAGACATGGAAAAAAAAAAAGGTCCTGCTGTTGTTTTCAGGCAGTAACAGTAAATGTCAGTGTGAACAGAAACCTGTCCTTTGCCAGGTGCATTTCTCTGAATGAACATTTGCACTCAAGTTTCACCAAAGCGATGGTTGAAGAAATATCATCTGGGAATTCAGTGCTTAGAGGGAGGAAATGAAAAATCAGTCAAGAAGAACACTCAATGTTGTTGCTCACATATAATTGATATGATTGAATTCAAATCACAAGATGCGTCACAGATCCTGGGTGCAACTCGACTCCACAATCCTTACTTACTAGATCTCTTCTTATTAAAGGGAAACTGTCATGGGAAAACATGTTTTTTTCAAAACACATCAGTTTGTAGTGCTGCTCCAGTAGACTTCTGCACTGAAATCCATTTCTCAAAAGAGCAAACAGATTTTTTTATATTCAGTTTTGAAATCTGACATGGGGCTAGCCATTTTGTCAATTTCCCATCTGCCCCAGGTCATGTGACTTGTGCCAGCACTTTAGGAGGGAACTGCTTTCTGGCAGGCTGTTGTTTTTCCTTCTCAATGTAACTGAATAGTACGCAGTGGGACATGGGTTTTACTATTGAGTTCTGTTTTAGATCTACCAGGCAGCTGTTATCTTGTGTTGGGGAGCTGTTATCTGGTTACCTTCCCATTGTTCTGTTGTTAGGCTGCTGGGTGGGGGAAAGGGAGGGGGTGATTTCACTCCAACTTGCAGTACAGCAGTAAAGAGTGATTTAAGTTTATCAGAGCACAAGTCACTGACTTGGGTCAGCTGGGAAATTGACAATATGTCTAGCCCCATGTCAGATTTCAAAATAAAATATGAAAAAATCTGTTTGCTCTTTTGAGAAATGGATTTCAATGCAGAATTCTTCTGTAACAGCAGTAAAAAAATTTCCCATTACACTCCAGCCCGACTACATAAGATATATCCAGCTACAAGCAATATATGCTGGAGATGCAAAAGGGAAGTAGGAACGCTAATGCACACTTTTTGGAGCTGCCCTGATCTCTCAAGCTTTTGGTCAGCAATCATACATGCATGCTCCCAGATCCTAGGCAGAGATGTACCAGCTTCTCCGGCACGCACATTGCTTTTCTGGGATGAGGAAACCAAGGAAGGGCTCCCGGATTTCATACTGGAAAGACATTTACTTAATGCGGCCAAAATTCTTATTCCCAGGATGTGGAAATCCTCCACTCCTCCAACTACTAAGAATTGGATAGATAAAGTTAACGAAATTGCCAAGTTTGAGGAACTTTCTACAGTCTCTGGCAATCACTACTCAATGTTTAGGGATACTTGGCTCCGATGGTTCTTGTATAAAGATTCGTTAGAATACAAACAATTAGTAAGCCCATAACACGCTCACTTAATCCCTGAAATAACAACATACATTTACAAGAGACCCTTCTCCTAGACTAGGCACTCATTGTCCCTTACCTCTTGACATTCTTACATCTCTGGTATTGAATTGCTGTGCCTACATAGATTAGTATTTCAAAGCATTTGCTGTGGATTCTTTGCTGATGTAAGTGGTTCAAATCTAAAACAATGTATTAATGGTATGTACTGCTTTTACTGCACCCCCCCCCCTTTCCTCTTTCTGTACCCCTGGATTTATTTTACAAATTTAATAAAAAATTATTTACGAAAAAAAATTTTTTTTCCCATGACCGTATCCCTTTAAATACACAAAATATGCATATTCATGATTCCAGTATCCCATCTGAGATTTGATCTTATACAGCTGATCACTGCAATATTTTTCATTAACAATATATGACCACTTTCAGTAGCAAAGTAGCTCAGTATTGTCACATATTGAGAAGTTGCTTTATAAGGAATTTTCCCCAAGTTTTAGTAGTTTATAGAAAGTCTGGTATTGCAGCAACCATTACTGCAGTTCTTTTGCAGGTTTAGGAAAAGCTGGATACATGTGTCCCTGAAGTGGATAGAGGAGAGCAGGGTGGGCCCTCCATTCCATACTCCATTTAGAGTTTTCAGGTGCCTAGCTATGTATTCTACTAGGTACTGTATATATCATGACCTGGATATATGAGAATATTCATAGACAAGAATGTTTAGAAGCCACCCTGCAGGCCCGGACTGGTAATCTGTGGGTTCTGGCTAGGGTTGCCACCTGGCTGGTATTTTTGATGTTTGATCCCAATATTGTTAATAGGAAAAAAGGATAAATATATAGGAAGGCCGGTATTTTTTTCAAGAAAAGGTGGCAACCTTAGTTCTGGCAAACAGGCCTGGACTGGCAATCTGTTGGTTCTGGCAAAATTTCAGTCAAAGTCCGAATACCAAAAACTCGAAAAATTTTAGTTTTTTTCACTATAAAATCGAATTTTTAGTGGATAAAAAAACCTCAAATTCTTCAAGATGAATTAAACCTCAAGGATGGAAAAAGTCAGAATCCGGAAATCCGGCATCTCAGACCTGCTGAGCTTGTATATAAGTCAGTTAGAGAGGTCCCTATCCTATTTGAAAGTTTCTGTGCTCTGAGCTGAAATTAGCCCGAAAATCAAACTATTAGGGACTTTTCAGAACAAACTCTGAAAAATTCAGGCTTTTTGGGGGAAAAAATTGAGGGATCCAGGAAAAAACACTCAGGAAAAAAAGGGTTTTCATCCAATATTATTGCGTTTGTTCCTGATCCAATTAAATTGTGCTTTCTTAATAATAATTTGGTTAAACCTTTTTTACATCGTGATTAATAAGGCCCCTCCCCCCCCCCCCCCCCCCCCCCCCCCCCCCATATACAGGCAGCCAGCTTGTCACAGGAATGTCAGAGTTGACATCAAACAAAAACCTAAATGTAAAGAACCAATACAGAGTCTCATCCAGCAGTGGATTAAACTACTTATGAACTGGCAGCTGCTCAGTATCCAATGGTCAATCCCAATGTTTTAGCAGTATGATCCACATTTTTTCCTCTACCTCTATTAGGCATTTGTTCATCTATCCGCATAAAACTTATGTTACTGGTTTGGTTGGATGACAGGAGAGGTTCTCATTTTTTTGCATTGCTACATTGGCAGGAGAGAATAAGTTTATTCTTAGATAACACGAATATACACAACAATATATCTAAGAAACACTGATCTCAAGAATATTTTTTAGGGAAAATAAATGCAAAGCTGCCAAATAAAAGAAAACTCCAAAACGATGCTCCAAATCTAAATTCAGTATAAACTAGTCATGATAAAATACAACCATAGCAAACTTCTATAGTTTTTTTCTCTTTGCTCGTTATCTCAATAAGGTTCTTTTCATAGGACAAAGGGACCCCCATAGTCCCCAGGGAGTTCTTTCTCCACAATACAAACTACTTGTAAATATATAACTGGAACTCCCTGCTGTGCTGCCTTCTCTGTCACCTTCAGTATTTCCTGTTTTTAAAGTTTTTTTTTTTTAATATTCGTTGCTTTTGAAGTGACCGTGTTTATTTTGCTTGCACTCTAAATGTTGAAACATATGAAAATCATTGCTAATCCAGAATGCTCAGCACCTGGGGCTTGTCAGATAACGGACCTTTCCGTATTTTGGATATTATACATAGTAGAAAATCATGTAAACATTAGATGATACTGGGCCCCACAGCAAATGAATTTTAGGGCCCCCAACATATCCAGAGGTTGTCCTGTTTTACCAATTACCATTGGAGCCCCCTATACCTCCTGGGCCCCCCCACAGCCGCAGGGTCTGCTTCCTCTGTAGTTACGCCCCTGATTATATCGCAGTTTGGATTAAGTACTGGCTTCTGTTTTATTGTTTGTAGAGAAAAAGGGATTCAATTTAAAAAAATTGGATTTCAGTGCAGAAGTCTACTGGAGCAGAACTCTTAACCGATGCGTTTTGAAAAAAACATGTTTTCCCATGACAGTATCTCTTTAATCATTTGTGCTCTTGTGAGTCTAAATCAACCGATTGAACATTGTATTATTCTAGTGTGGGTATTACTATAGGGATATTACCCTAATCCCTCTTATGCCCAGTTGTTTGCTGCACTTTCAAATCTGTCAGATGGTCACACCGACTGAAGCTCCTTTTGAACACAATGGGTGTGAATGGTTTTTGAGATACTATACAAAATATTTTTTTTTTCTCTGTTTTTTCCCCACTTGTTAACACTGGTTATTCAAGGTGTACAGCGATCCTCATTGGAAATTTTATTTAAAAAAAATCAGTTGCTAATTTTACTTTCTAATGAATTAGAATGTTCTCATAGCAAGCATGCAAGGAACATAACGTTAGAATTTTGGATTCCCAGAGGAAACAAAGTTATGTAGAAGGGACAGCCCCAGGAAGCTCCCGGAGATGACTGTAATCAAATGAGAAGCTAATTATAAATATACTGAGTAATAACAGAGAAGCTGCATGAGAGGAGGGCAGCAGGGTAAGTCACATATAGCATTGTCTTAGGCTGGGCAACACTTATTAATACCAGTTATAGTATCTACACTTATATGCATTGACTTCCTTTATGGAGAGAAGGAAAGAACATTCTGAGAGAAGGCTTATCAAGACACAAAGGTAAATCACTGTATGGGCTTTATCTCTTGGCAGCAATTAGCTATCGCAAATGTTTTCTGGTTTACTATGAATCTTTGTTTAGGCAAAACAGATTTTTATTTCTATTTAGGGCTCTGGCAGACAAGGAAATGTATCACCTGCAGTAAATCTGCGCTACCACAAGCAACAAATGTCCCAAACATGTCTTCCCCTTTAGAAAGCTTCTGATAACCGCGAGTAAAACATTACTCATTACTCATGTTGTCCTGGCTAAATAATGGGTAAACTAGTAGAAAGGGATTTTCCAACTCTTTTATATCAAACAAATTCCCACACTTAAAAGGCCCCTGCAAGTGTGCACTACCACAATTATGCTGCACCTCCAGCAAAAGTATTTGTACAGGTATGGGACCCGTTATGCAGAATGCTTGGGACCTGGGGCCTTTCGATAATGGATTTGTAACTTCATACCTTAAGTCTACTAGAATATCTTATAAATATTAAATAAACCCAATAGGCTGGTTTTGCTTCCAATAAGGATCACTTTTTATCTTAGTTTGGTTCTAGTACAAGGTAGTGTTTTATTATTACAGAGAAGGAAATCATTTTTAAACATTTGGATTATTTCGGATAAAATGGAGTCTATGGGAGATGGGCTGTCCATAATCTGGATCCTATACCTATATTGGGGGTGTAGTTTGCATTTCATCGGCATCCCTGTGCATGCAAAGCCATATAAATAGGGCCTAAAACAATAAAATGGCAAATTATGTATATAAAAAAGTTATATCTAGAATTTACATATGTGTGTACAGCAGCTGCTAGATGTACAGGGTGGACAGCAATATCATTTTTTTAAGTTTGTCTAAGGAAATTCATAGATGTCTTTTTCTTAATTGTTTCTTAGGAAATACATCTTGCAACCTTGTGCTACACGGAACGAAGATTCTAAATAAGGAAAGGTATTCAAATAAGCCATTTTTCTTACAAGATCTAGTCAGCCTTTAATACAAGAGAAAGCTGTTCCTTGCTAAATAGCTGCCAATAAAATAACTTGGTTTTCACCAATATCTCATATAGCTTCAGAACTGGTATTTTTACTTAAATATTTGTATATTTCCTACACTTCTATCACTTTGTGTGATATACAGTAAGTGGCTGTGGCCCTGACATTTGAAATGTATACACAATACACTATGCATTATGTGATGTGTGTGGAGTTACAGTTGTACAGCTCTGCTGGTAGCTTCCCTTGTCCCTCATTGTGCATTAATATTATTTTCTCTGCCCACCCATGACCATGACCTTTTGTTCTCTTCATTAGGCAACTATTGCCACTCTGTGTTAATTCCCAATCTTTCAGTATATTATGACTGAGAATTATTATGTTGCATTAAAATATTCTACAGCGCTGCACAATAAATGGGTGTACAAAAAAAAAATATGATTTACATACAAAAAAAAAAAAACACAGCCAATATAAAGAATGTTCTGCCCAAAAGAAAAGATAGATGTTTAATATCATGAATTTTTAGACAAAAAAAAAAATCTTAGGAGCAGATTTTAAATTAGTTTCACATTGGCTAATAAAATGTTAAAATGTTGCTGAGTTGCCCTTTGTGGATAAACCCCATATCGTAAACAATTACCGAGGTTATCCCCTTTCTTGCATGGGCAGCACAAGGGGCGACACAGGTGAGGTATTTAATTCACACTCCTAACACTCTTTATTCATTATCAGAACTAAAAGACAAATGCAGGTATGGGATCTGTTATCCGAAAACCCGTTATCAAGAAAGCTCCAAAATACAGTCTCCCATAGACTCCATTTTATCCAAATAATCCAAAATTTAAAAAAATGATTTCCCTTTGTAATAATAAAACAGTAGCTTTTGCTTGACCCCAAACTAAAATATAATTAATCCTTGTGTATGTTTGTGAAGATTCTCATTCATCCAGGTCAGGATATATCTGTAGAAATAATTCAAAGCAACTGGACTTGCTGTGTTTTTTCCTTGAAGACATTTCACCAGTCACCCAACTGGCCAGACAGTTATTCTGAATTGAGAAAGCCAGTTGGATGACTGGTGAAACGTCTTCAAGGAAAAAACACAGCAAGTCCAGTTGATTTGACTTATTTCTATAGATAATCCCTGTATACTGGAGCATCTTGGCAAATATCTTCATATCTGCAAGCCAGACATGATACTCGGATGTCAATGTGAGGAATTACTATGCAGGATATCAACAACCGGTCTCCTTATTTCTCTATAATTGAACCTCTTCCCTTTCTCTCTTTTATACATTACCGTACTAAGAATCCACTATCTGAATTGAAAATTGAGAGTAATGGGAAGGTGGGTGCACCAAATCCATGAGTTTCCAAAAGACAAATTGACGAATCTTTAATGTTCTCTGTTCCAGTTGATTCCACATAATGATTTTCAAAATACTGCACAGGGTTTATTTTTCCCAAAAATTTTGAGAAAAAGTGTGTTGGATTCAGAATTCCAAACAATCAAAAAAAAGTGGGTTGGTGGTCTGTACAAAACAATCAAAGGTATAAGTTCGAATTCCTTCTAGTTGCTCTGTGCAACAGCTCAGTTGAATAAACAAAACATCAAAGATCGAAAGGAAAAGGAACTCCAGCAGAATGACTGCAAAACATTTATTCCAGGTAGTGGCAACACAACATGTTTCTGGTCAGAACCCTTTATCAAGTGGAACAAATGTTTTGCAGTCATCCTGCTGGAGTTGCTTTTCCTTTCGATCTTTGATGTTTCGTTGTAAGACAAAAATGGCCTTGTAGAAAATATTTATTTGTAATTCGGTCACAGGTATATTTTTTTTAATGAAAAACATTTGGAAATACCCTCTTTTTATCGTTCTCACAACAGTCAGAATCATACCCCATCATTAAGACAATATTGATAAAGGTGGCAACGGGTCTGGATTGATAGGTTTATAAAATGTATGTTTCAAGTACAAACGCTGTGTGTTGTGTTAGATAATGACAATTTTAGATATTTATAGATTTCTTAATATCCTGGATGCAGCTCATTTCTTTCTTTGAATGTAGGGCAACTAACAAGAACACTATGAATACCAGAATGACTCAAGGTAAGTCAATTGCTTCTATCTTCTATTTGTTTATCAGGAGTATGCTGTATTAATAATCTCTGGCACACTTTGAAAAGGCTCCAGGCCTCACATCATTTGCTTTTTTTCTAAACCCATCTATAGGCTCAGAATACCCCTTGTTTTGTTTTTAGTCATGAACAATCTTTCTTTTTCTGACTTCTGTTCCTTTCAAAGGGTGAGCATGCTACTTTGCCTACTCTTGAGACACTAGAAAAAAATAACTGGTTGTTATTGGCAATTGTTGCTGGGATACTACAGCGCTGCGCAATATGTTGGCATACAAATACATGTTAATTATAATAATACCATCCCCATTCATATCTCCTTGGCCTTAGATGCTAGGCTAACTTTCTCTCATAAATGATGGTAATCTCATCTAACACTAACTGGTCTAACAAATATTCCATCGCAAGACTTTCACCTGGGCTATTATTTAAGATATAGGGCCTCCGGCCCTTGGGATCATTAGCTCTCCAAGTCATGAGAAAACTTCTTACCCCTTATATTGACTTCCTAGGGCTAGTACTTATTGGCAGGCCCAGACTGGCAATCTGTGGGTTAGGGCAAATGCTAGATGGGCTGCTATAAGGTGCCATAGAAAGTCAGTATTTAGTGGGCTGGTGGGGACTATTTGGGCCTCTTTGTGGGCTAATTGGGCCTCTGTGTACCTGAAATGCCAGGGCCTATTTTCATTCTCAGTCCAGTCCTGCTTATTGGGTTACTTCTACCTTGTCTAGCAGTGATAAATTGTACATCTATAGATAGCTCAAATCCTATTTTCTTTGTCAGTGACAAACCTATATTTCTAGATGCTACGAAATAAGTTGGCACTATAGAAATACATGTTAATAATAGATGATATTTCATACACTTGCAGGGGTTTATAGTTACATAGTTAAATTGGGCTGAAAAAAGACAAAGTCCATCAAGTTCAACCCCTCCCTCACACAAACCATATATGCCCATGGCTATACTAACTGTAGAGTTTAGTATCACAATAGCCTTTGATATTAGGTCTGTCCAAAAAATCATCCAAGCCCCTTTTGAAAGCATCAACAGAATCAGCCATCACAACATCACCCGGCAGTGCATTCCATAACCTCACTGTCCTCACTGTGAAGAACCACCTACACTGCTTCAAATGAAAGTCCTTTCCTTCTAGTCTGAAGGGGTGGCCTCTGGTGTGGTGATCCTCTTTATGGGTAAACAGGACCCCTGATATTTGTCTATAATGTCTTCTAATGTACTTTTAAAGTGTAACCATGTCCCCTCGCAATATTGCGTTTATTTTTGTTTACAAAAATATTTTTCTGTAAATAGTACAGTTGTGTTTTCATGAAAAGCAGCAGACTTATTTTAGCAAAACAACTCAAGGATATCCTGAGTCACCTAACCATTAATGGCAGAATTGTATTCCACTACTGATAGTATTTCTATGTTCCTGTTAACATTTGATTTGTGAAGTCTGAGAGGCTTGAGAGCCTGCCCTATACGCTGTATGAAATTCCCGTATACAGGAAAGACAGAAGTAAAGCATCACCTAGATTGCAATAATACCTTTATGCGTATATTTACTTCCTAGGGCCACCCTCCCTTTCTTGCTTCTAGATCCATCTTACGGGAACTACCTAGCCTACACGAATCACCTGGACTTCTATCAACACCTCCATGAATAAGAAAATAAACCAATTAACATAGCTACCCCTTACACAGTTACGTGGGATATTTCCATGTTAAGATGAACACTATTTGGATTTCTGTCTATAAGCTTCACACTTAAGCATGTGTATAGTAACAATGAATGCTGCCCTTTCTATGTTGGATTTGACAACATAAACCCATAATATTTGAACTTGAGTGATCAAAAACAGGATTTTTGTACTCACCGTTAAAACTGATTCTCTGTAGTCGAAAGGGGGACACAGGGACTGATGGGGTTAAGCTCCATCCTCCAGGAGGCAGGACACTTGAAAGAATTGTGTGGGCATGCCGGGTCAGGCTTAACCCCACCCACAACACAATCCAATTCAGTTGGTTCCAAAGCGGATAACGGAACTTTATAATTATCAAAATACAAACCCAAAAACAGGCAGAACCGTAAAACAGAAAAGTGTTCACTCACACCAAAAAGGTTAACGAACAAAAAACTTGCCAAGGGCGGGAAGCCCTGTGTCCCCCTTTCGACTACAGAGAAACAGATTTAACAGTGAGTACAAAAATCCTGTTTTCTCTGTCGTCTTAGGGGGACACAGGGACTGATGGGGACTTATCAAAGCAGTCCCAACACAGCAGGGTGGGAGCGAGCCTGTATAGAGTGGTTCAGTTATGTTATCACTGATTGCAGCACTCTACGACCAAGAGAAGCCTCAGCCGAGGCAAATGTGTCAACATTATAAAATTTAGAAAATGTGTGGGTAGACGACCAGGTTGCCGCCTTGCAAATCTGCTCCAAGGGAACAGAGTTACGCCATGCCCAGGAAGCTCCCTGAGCTCTTGTGGAGTGCGCCCGGAGTCCTTGGGGCGGTGACTTGCCTTTAGTAATGTATGAATGCTTGATGGTCTCTCTGATCCATCTGGACAATGTTGTCTTCGAAGCTGCCTGGCCCCTGCGGGGTCCAGACGGAACTACAAATAGAGTCTGTGAAGACCTGAAAGACTTGGATCGGTCTATGTACCATCTAAGCGCTCTGACCACATCAAGCTTGTGTAGTTTCCGTTCCTTGTCGTTCTTAGGTTCTGGACATAAGGAGGGCACCACGATGTCTTGATTAACATGGAATGAAGATACCACTTTTGGCAGGAATGTGGGCATTGTACGAAATACTGCCTTATCCTTATGGAAGGTTAGATAAGGAGAGTCACAGGACAATGCTCCTATTTCTGAGACTCTTCTGGCGGAGGTAATGGCCACAAGAAATACAGTCTTCCATGTCAACCAAGTATCCGATACGGAGTGTAATGGCTCGAATGGTGGTTCTAGTAGAGCTTCAAGCACTAAATTTAGATCCCATCCCACCACAGGGGGGCGAAACGGAGGCGCCAAGTGAGCTACCCCTTGAAGAAAGGTGTGAATCATATCTTCACTAGCTAACTTGTGCTGTAAGAGTATGGAAAGTGCAGAGACCTGTACTTTAAGGGAGCTGAACTTTAGACCTAGGTCTAATCCGTTCTGAAGAAAGGATAAGACTCTCGGTAGACAGACTTCTGTTGGAGATGAGTCTGTCTCTTGGCACCAGTTGATGTAAGAGTGCCACACTCTATAGTAGGACTTAGATGATGAAGCCTTTCGTGTCCTGAGCAGTCTGAATGACTTCTTCCTCTAGACCCTTGCGCCGCCAGATGGATGTCTCAACAGCCAATCTGTCAAAGAGAACAGCCCTGGGTTGTGATTAATTATTGGACCCTGACGTAGGTCTTCCCTGGATTGCAACTGAATTGGGTTTGCCACTGACATCTCTTGTAGATCGAAGAACCAGGTTCTCCGGGGCCAGAAAGGTGTGACTGGTGATTGCTTGATTTTCATCAGCACTCGTGGTAGTAATGGAAGAGGTGGAAACACGTAGGCTAGGTCGAACTGCCAGCGTTGTGTCATGGCATCTACCCCTGCCGCCAGAGGGTCTCTGTGGCGGGCAAAGAACTCTGGAACCTTTTGGTTGAGTCTGGACGCCATCAGGTCTATGTTTGGCCTTCCCCAACAGCTGACAAGCCGTTCGAATTCGGCCGGATGAAGTTCCCACTCTCCAGGATCTATCGGATTCCAACTTAGGAAATCTGCCCTGGTGTTCAGGACCCCTGGGATGTGTATGGCTGACAACTTTACCGAGTTGTGTTCGGCCCAGTGGAGAATCTGACTGGCTTCTGTCAGTGCTTTTTGACTCCGTGTTCCTCCCTGGCGGTTTATGTATGCCACAGCCGTGACATTGTCGCTTTGAATTCTGACCGGTTTTGACCGAAGAGCTTCAGTCCAGTGCCAAAGAGCTAGTTTCACCGCTCTGAGTTCTAGGACATTTATGGACAGTCTGGACACCATTGTCCCTGTGCTGAATGGTTGTCCCATGTAGCCCCCCAGCCTTGGAGGCTGGCGTCCATGGCGATCACATTCCACTCCGTTGCCCACGATTGCCCTAGGGCTAGGTTGCTTGGAACCAGCCACCACTGAAGAGCCGTCTTTGTCGCATTCGACAAACGAAGCGGTCGATCCAGTGATCCCCCCTTCCAGTAGGAGAGAATGTTGGCTTAAAGTGGGAGGAGATGATTTGGGCAAACGGAACTGCCTCTATGTCTGACACCATAGTCCCCAGGACTTGCATTGCTTTGCGTATTGTCGTGGCTGGACTGAATCTCAGGGACCGGACTTGGTTCCTGATCTTTTCTTGTTTGTCTCTGGGGAGACTCACAGTTTGAGCCACTGTGTTGAAATTGAGACCTAAAAAGATAATTTGTTGGCTCGGGTAAATGCTGGATTTCTTCCAGTTTACGGTCCAACCGAATTCCTGGAGAAGTGGAATTGCTTTGTTTAGGATCTTTCTGGCATTCTGTTCTGAAGAGGCCTTGATTAGGAGATCGTCGAGATATGGAGTTAACGAGATCCCTTGTAATCTCAATGTCGCTGCTGTTATTGACATTAGTTTGGTAAACACCCT
>CM044447.1:94287833-94301294 GCA_024363595.1 Xenopus borealis | reverse complement strand
ATACTGTATTTATTTCATAACGAAAATTCACAAATAAAGATACTTGCAAAGTTCTCTCTTGTCATTTATAACTGATTTCAGGACACCATCCCGGCATCTCCTTTTATGCAACTGTTTAACAGTCCCATTATGCGAATCCACTCGTTGGCTTGATCAGGATATGTACGGTCAAGTCTCTTCCTCCTTTGAAGCTCAAGCACCAATGGAAAGGATGACTAATATTTGGAGATGTGATCTTCCCCCCCCCCCCTCCCAGCCTTCCCACACAAGATCCCAGAATCACAATGAAGGATGTTTAGTGCCAGAGTTTCTGAGTATCCCTCCACACATCTGCAGCTCCCATTTTCATTTATAGTTGCTGTGCCAGTTCTAGGGCTAGCATTGGCAAGTGTGATGGTGACTTTGCTCCGGTGTAAATCTGGTTTGTGTGTACATTTCAGGTAGATTTGTGTCATAGCAGAAGGCTTCTTGTTTGATATCATTCTATACAGGTAATTCAGAAAAACTCTGAATAACAGTTATTCATACTCCAGAAACTGCTTGTGATAGAAAAGCAAATACCTGAAGAAAAAAACAAACAAAAATATTAAAGCTATTATGTATTTAGGAAGTATACATTTCACCCATCCTTGGCCACTAATTGGACAGCTGCTGTTTTACCAATCATTGCTAAATAGCAACGCTTTGAATTTCTATTTCACTAGCCTACCCAACACATTTAGTTTTCTGTCTGTTCCTTGAACATCATAATTTTCCACTAAGAAACCCCACAACTAAAACTACACCATCTTCAGATTCTTGCCTTGCCAATATTTGCTTGAAAAAAGCTAGAGTTACATACATAGTTAAATTGGGTTGAAAAAAAGACAGTCAATCAAGTTCAACCTCCAAATTAAAAACCCAGCATACACACACATCCCCACTCTTTCAAACACAAACCATATATGCCCATATCTATACTAACTGTAGAGTTTAGTATCAAAATAGCCTGATATTAGGTCTATCCAAAAAATCATCCAAACCCCTCTTAAAAGCATCAACAGAATCACAACATCAGCCGGCAGTGCATTCCACAACCTCACTGTCCTCACTGTGAAGAACCACCTACGCTGCTTCAAATGAAAGTCCTTTTCTTCTAGTCTGAAGGGGTGGCCTCTGGTGCGGTGATCCTCTTTATGGGTAAAAAGGTCCCCTGATATTTGTCTATAATGTCCTCGAATATATTTGTAATGTGTAATCATGTCCCCTCACAAGCGCCTTTTTTCCCCCCAGAGAAAAGAACCCCAACCTAGACAGTCTCCCCTCATAATTTAAGTCTTCCATCCCTCTAACCAGTTTAGTTGCACATCTCTGCACTCTCTCCAGCTCATTTACATCCCTGCTAAGGACTGGAGTCCAAAACTGCACTGCATACTCCAGATGAGGACTTACTAGGGATCTATAAAGAGGTATAATTATGTTTTCATCCCTTGAGTTTATGCCCTTTTTTATGCAAGACAGAACTTTATTTGCTTTAGTAGCTACAGAATGACACTGCCCAGAATTAGACAACTTGTTATCTATAAAAACCCCAAGATCCTTCTCACTTAAGGAAACTCCAAAAAAACTACCATTTAGTGTATACTGTATATGCAGTGTGGTTATTCTCCGGTTATACATAGGAGTGAAGTACAGGTATAGGATCTGTTATCCTACCTATTATAATGAAAAGGACAGTACACCTCTGGATCAACTAGCAGTTGGGCAGTTAAAATAAAAAAAAAAAAAGTTGAACTTGGACACAAGTCTTTTTTCAGCCTAACTTACTATGTGACTATGTTACTATGTACACACCCCTTGTTTAACAAGAGTAAAATGAATAGGGCTTGTGCTGAACAGGCTTAGTGCCTATTGTTTTAATTAAGAAATAATTTATGTAATATTTCACATTAGTTATTCCTGTCACTTCCTAATCCTGAAGAATATCAGGAGCTGATAAAACTAATTTCCTGCGCACCGAGAAGCCCGATAACCTGCATAAATCTGTATTAATGACTAATCAGCCTTATATTGTGACATTTCTATTCTATGTGTAGTGTATATTGTGAGTGGGTCCCTAAGCTCAGTAAGTGACAGCAGCACAGAGCATGTGAATCAGTGAATCAGCAGAAAAGAAGATGGGGAGCTACTGGGGCATCTTTGGAGACAGATCTTTACTGCTAAAGGGCTGTGGGTACAGAAACAAAACAATGTACTACTTTTCTTACCTACTTCTATAGTTTAAACTTTCCTTGCCCTTTAAGGACAAGTTCACACATGGTGTATAGTCCATTTCTCTCTGCCTGCAGATGGAGAGAAGCAGATACGTTCTCATCTGCCGTCACTTCCTGATCCTGAAGAATATCAGAGGAGCTGATAAACTAATTTCCTGCTGAACATAAGCTGCATAAAGGCTGCTGCTTAGATAAGCGAGAGGTTTGTTGAAAAGGTGAAAAGCTTTGAATTGCCTTGTTTAGAACAAGAGGGTACGAAGATATATCCATCGACCACACTCCAGTTTCCATTAAACCGCCTTTATTGTTTGCAAAAATTTGCACAACAGAAGGGCAACACGATCACACGAGGATTGTGTTGCCCTTCTGCTGTGCATATTATTGCAAACAATAAAGGTGGTTTTATGGAAACTGGAGTGTGGTCGATGGATATATGTTCATATACTACAATGGAGCCTTTGTGAACAAGCTCAAGTATGTGCACCCACAGAAAGAGTGGGCTATGAAAGCAAGTGTGGTTTGATTGGAAGAGGGTTACAGTCAATGAAAATTGCTCAAATTTCAAAATAGTGCTTTAGCGTGGCAAGAGAATAGGAAAATACAGATTTTGTTAAAATGAAAAATGTAATTTCAAAGTCCTATTTAGTGTGCCCATTTTTAGCAAATATGTTTTTCTGTGTTTACTGCCCCATTAAGTGCAAACTTGGCTTAAAGGAATAGTAACACCAAAAAACGAGTGTTAAAGTAAAGAAATCATGTAGTGTTGCCCTGCACTCTTAAAACTGATCTGTTTGCTTCAGAAACACTACTATAACACTACTATAATTTGTGTAAACAAGCTGCTAAGTAGCAATGGTGGAAATTGAAAAACAGCTATATGGCACAGGATAAGTAATGGATATCATAGCATTGTGTTCTACTAAGCTTATCTGCTATCTGCTGTGTAACTAGAGCCTCTTCTCCTTTGAATGGCTGCCCCCATGGCTACACAACAGCTTATTTATATAAACAATAGCAGTGCTTCTGAAGCAAACACTGCAATTTTACTAGTGCAGGGCAATACTGCATTATATTTTATTACTATAAAACAATTTCATTTTGTGATGTTACTGGTCCTTTGAGAGGACAAAAAATCTCTCCATGTACCACTGCCATTAAGACAATTGCTTATCTAATCAAGGTCCAGCATTGTTGTATTTCAGTGTAAGAACACACCAGAAGTGCATCAGCATCTGACCCTTGCCCATTGAAATATAGGATATTACTGAAATAGTTTACAGTTATAACCAACTCACCCTTCACTGTCTAGAACATCTTTAATGCTAGCCTTGGTAATAATTGCATCATCACATTTGAACCACTGGTCCTTGTGTTGCCTGATGAAACTTGTGTAATGCCCACTCTCCAAGGTTCCCTGGTGATTAACTACTGCAAACAAGGAATACCTAGGATGAGGAAATAGATACAGTAGATTAGGAAGCGTTCAGTACAGCTTATGCAAGTAAATCAAAACAATAGTGACTGGAGTGTTATAAGATGTGGCTGTTTAAATGTGTTCGGCAACCCCACTAAAAGGTGATCCTTTAGGTGGGAAAAAAAGCACCTTCTCTTGGGGGGTTAGCAAAATGCAAAAATGCAGCAATCTTACTTAACATTGCCAAAATCTTTTTTCCATTATGTTAAGCCCAACCAGTAAATCCTATCCCTAAAGTTTTTTTGTAAGCCAATGTTCCTTTAAAATAAATAAATATGAAATGGCACAGAGAATAAACATTTTGAAACCTGGTCAAACCAGTGCATCTTTCCCTGAAATGGCCAGCTTGAGAAGAACAATATTAGGCATATTGTCTGACCCTACAGTCTGGAAGGACCAAGTCTGCAGCTTTTATTGGCCCCTGTATGTAGCCACCTATAAGGTGACCATACATGGGCTAATTTGTTAGTGTGAAACAACCAATTTCAGTACTACCTGATAATAGTGATCTTATAATTATCATATATCCAAGTGACAAAAGTACTGAGAGATTCAGCCAAAACTGCAGTGCTTGCTGCTAATTGTGCTTTATTGCCACAACATGTTTCGGGCTCAAAGCCCTTTATCAAGTGTCTTATATATTATATAGTTCCAGCAAAATTATCATAACCGTAAATTTGTGATGCAATCAATCCGATCATAGTTAAACAATGGATTACTTTTTCAAAAGGCATGCGCAGTGAATGAATGGACAGATGCGATACCTTGCAGCATACACGACATACATTGTTTACCATGGATGGGTGAATCATTTGTTCAAACAAGAAGATCATACACAGGCGGATTTCATTCTCTGAAAACGGCCAGCTTTAGACTAGTACATGCACCAGTCTAAGGGGCACATTTACCAAAGTGTGAAATTAGAGCTCACCACAGAACTCACCTACTCTATTCATTCCATGGCAAATTCTAATTTCACATGGATAAATCTGGACTTAAAAGGAAAAGTTCAGACCGTGGCGTGGCACTTCCCCCCCCCCCCAAGGTTGGTGCATTTTTTCCCAGTGCCAGGCCTTAATGATTGGATTCAGTGTGTGTATTAAGCTTTAATTGCCCATCACATTTGAGATTCAAAAAGATAAAATCTGTAAAATAAGAGGACTGAGAAACTCACTTATTGTCATTGTGTAAACTATCAGATGGTTGCTGATACTGTCCATTCATTCGGCTTTCTTTACTGTAACAAGAATAAAAAAAAAATAAAAAAAATCAACTGGTTTTGCATACAAACAAATAATAAATGACCTAAACGTGTAAGCCATACAAATCATTCTGATCTTAATTTCTAAATGACTTGAAAAGAACAGAGGGTGGTTTCTCTTGACTACAAAACAGGATTTTTAGGATCTCCGCCATTACAGAACTGCAGCTTTGTAAGAAAAATGAAGGCAACTTAAAGGGAAGCACTAATAGGTCAAAAATATCAAAACATTACAGTACTAAGTAATCATATATTGAAATCTGTTTGAAGTCTGTGATAACTGCATGTTTGTGCGGTTAAAACATTTGGCTTCTATATTGTGATTTTTTTGGATTCGGTTCAGCCACTTCAATTCAGCCGAATCCTACTGAAATGCAGAATCATGGCCGAATCCTGGATTTGGTTCGTCCCTATTGCATACACACCATTATTTCAACTGGGAATGGAAAAAAAGTAAACCAATTCTAAATGGCTAAACGAGTTATTCACTGGATATGTGTTGGATAGATATACTCTAACCATTTGAATAAATATTTCTACACAAGCCTAATTATATTTTGTTTTCTAATAAGTAGTAAACTACAGTGATAACTTCCCCCCACCCCACGACTATCAACATAAATTTGTCTCCTCTTACCTGGAGGCCATAAATGGTGTCATATCCAGCTCCAAAGGGAAGGACACATATGTTGTAATCTTCCGCCTCAGTTTAGCCGAATGCTCAAATCGCTAAAGAAATTAAAAAAATATATATCATTGCAATGTTAACCATCTGTACTGGATAGGTTCTTACTAGTCTCTCTCACATGTTCTCTTGTCTTATCTAGTTTAATAACTGGGAATAAAAAGTAGAACATTTTGCCATTACTTCCTGAGATTGTCAGGCTATACAGACAATGCATTAGAAATCAACTCTTCCGAACAAGCGTTGCAACCCTACAACTCCCGACAACAAAGGGAGGTTTTGCACTGCCCAATTTTCTGCTTTATTACTATGCCTCACAACTAGTCTACGCACACTGGTGGCTGACTCAGGACTTAAGCAACCAGGCTCTCCTGATAGAAGCTGCTAGTGCTACCTTATTAGAGGCTCTAGCTAACCACCTATATAGAGGCGAGCGATGCCCCTTCCCTGTTACCCCCTCAATGATATCGGTCATAAAAACTGGGTTATACCATAAACAATTCTATCCACGACCTGACACATGGTCCCAAGACACTCCCTTATGGGGAAACAGAAACCTCCCACATTATTTAATTTTCCACAAGCAGAACTCTGGGCTCTAAAAGGAATCAAATACCTTGTACAAGTTATAGATGGGGCCCAATTCAAAACCTTCCAGGAACTACAATTAACATACCAGCTACCACCCCGCATGCTTTTTCACTACATCCAGCTCAGACATGCCCTGGGTGCACAATTCCCAGTTAGGCCGTTGAATATAACAGAGCCAGCTAGAACTCCATCTCAAGAGGCCGACCTTAGTAAAGGCTGTTACTCAGATATATACAACTCTGAGCAGCCTTTCCAACTCACATTTAGATAGGCTTCGCGCTAAGTGGTCAGCAGATATTCCGGAAATAGAGGAGGAAGCTTGGGAGGAGGTTTTGGACCAGGTCCCAGATCTTACAATCTCCAATAGAGACAGGTGGATTCAAATAAAATTTATCCACAGAACATAACTGACCCCACAGAGACTGGCAAAAATATACCTAGGAACACCAGATACTTGTTACAAATGTGGAGTGAAGATTGGTACCCTTATGCATGTATTCTGGACATGTCCACATATCCAACAGTTGTGGAACCAAAATTCTTAGCTTTGTAGCAGCCAGCTTAGCCCTCCCAAATATAAGATCCTCAGAGTTGTGCCTACTAGGATATGCGGGCCCCCTCGTACTAACAACTTACCAGAGGCTTCTGTATCTAGAACTGCTTTACTATGCCAAAAAAAAAAAAAAAAAAAAAAAACATTCTTCTAACCTGGAAAGATATTACACCACCTGCACTATCCCACTGGAAAAAGGTTATAAATGAAATACTCCCACTTCATAAGGCAGTCTACCTTGCAAGGGGCTGCCCCGACAAATTCCTTGCGGTATGGAGTCCTTGGTTAGACCTATTACAAACTGCAGCTCCCTGAATTCATATTATTGCAAAAGAAGGCCAAGCAGATTCAGACTGGAATGATGTTATAATTGACTATAATCGTTGACAATGCAATAATCTGCTTTTGTTTCATCATGTTGACTATAGACTATTATTTCTTTCATGTGTTTATTTTTTCCTCTGTTTGTTTTTTCTTTTTTGGTTTGTTAACTTGAAAATGCAAAAATTAAAATCTTTAAAGAAATAAAATAAAAATAAATCAACACTTCCCCCAGCCAAGATTCAATTTTCCATAACCCTTGCACATTTCTGTTCTTCTTCAAAGGTCTTTTAATCACAGAACATACAAGGCATTGTGTTAGCTGAAGTCTTGGCTAAAGGAAAGCTGACCAATACATTGTTGCAGGGGCACGAGTTGTCAAGAAATGGAGAGGGGACAGCTAGAACTGCTTCAATTAAACGACAAATCACAATTTACAAAGAACTTCAACATTGTTGACATTTTTACTTAATATATACGGAAAAGCTGTTAGATTTTATTTCATTACATACAAACATTTTTTTTTTTTTTTTTTTTTTAAGTTGAAATTTTTTTAGAACCTCGTGACCATTGATTAGCTGCCTGTACTGACACTTCCCCCAACAGGCTAAATTTTCTTTTTAAGGTTATGCAACAGAACTTAAATCCAGAGAACTCGTTAAACAAACCCCTACAGCCTGCTGCACCTGGGCCTGATAGTTTGCAAAACTTTTTAGGGCTAAATAAGGGTTTCTCAGGAGAGATTACACTTAAAATCAAACGCATATCAAACACATAATCTGATCAGTACAACCTAAACATGTTTATTCAATTTAAAAAAAAAAAAAAAAATCCCATAATTTGTCTAATGGGTTCTTTCACTGAGGGAGTCCATACTGTGACTATAACATTCACGTTCACGAGCATGCTCAGATTGTAGCACTGCTCTGAGTATACTACCCAGAATGCCTAGCTTTAGTAAACTCCCCCATTAGAAGTATCATGAGATTTCCCTGGTGATGTAATTATGCAAATGAAGGGCACACTAACTTCCAGGAGGTGGCAGTGTAGCCAACCCAGAAGTTTGTCAAATTTGAAAATAGCTTTGAAGGTTTATTAGGCAAGCAAGAAATTTCATCTGAGCATGTGCGAGATTTCGGAGCTGCAGTTGGCTGTGAAGATAGGAAGGAGGAGTCCTGTGAAATCCAAGATGCCTGCCTCAGCTAGAACTGCAGTGGAGATAGGGGAGATTTTGCAAAAGGTATAGTCAGCTGATTTACATTCTACAAACAATTCGACATGTTTTAGAAATCAGATTTATTGAACTTTCACAGCGTATTTACTTAGTGCTTTCAACTAATAGCCCTTAATCATACATGGATATGCTCTCTTGCTTTCTATATTTTTACTCAATAATTATCCATTTTCAATAAAACAAAATGGCTGAAGTTGTTAAAGGGATCCTGTCATGGGAAAAAAAAATTTCTTCAAAATGCATCAGTTAATAGTGCTGTTCCAGAGGAATTCTGCACTGAAATCTATTTCTCAAAAGAGCAAACAGATTTTTTTATATTTCATTTTGAAATCTGACATGGGGCTAGACATTTTGTCAATTTCCCAGCTGCCCCAATTCATGTGACTTGTGCTCTGATAAACTTCAATCACTCTTTACTGCTGTACTGCAAGTTGGAGTGATTTCACCCCCTCCCTTTCCCCCACCCAGCTGCAAAAAAAACAAAAGAACAATGGGAAGGTAACCAGATAACAGCTCCCTAACACAAGATAACAGCTGCCTCAATAGTAAACCCATGTCCCACTGCGTACTATTCAGTTACATTGAGAAGGAAAAACAACAGCCTGCCAGAAAGCAGTTCCCTCCTAAAGTGCTGGCACAAGTCACATGACTAGGGGCAGCTGAGAAATTGACAAAATGGCTAGCCCCATGTCAGATTTCAAAACTGAATCTAAAAAAAAAAAAATCTGTTTGCTCTTTTGAGAAATGGATTTCAGTGCAGAAGTCTACTGGAGCAGCTCTATTAACTGATGTGTTTTTAAAAAAAAAAAAAGTTTTTCCATGACAGTTTCCCTTTAAAGTCCTTGTTTCCAAAGAGGTTTGCACACATGATCACATAAAACAAAGTGTACTCTTAGATTTGTTATGATCATCAACATGTATTTTTGTAGCACCAACATATTGCTCAGCACTGTATTTTGATTTGGCTTTTGTGCATGGTGCAGAAACTAGCATGAACTATCCATAGAGTAAATACAATATTTTAGGAGTGAGGAGGAGATTTTTGAGATGGTAATTGTTTCTCGTAAATGTTCTGAATATGGGGTGCTATACTATAGCATAAAGATATATTGCAGCATTGGACAAGGCTGCACAACAGCACAAATGGATCTAAAACCAGGGATGCGCCATAAAATAGAAAATGGCCAGGTCAACCTTATTTTACTTTATTTAGAAATGCATTCTTAAGTTGCATTTTTATTCCCCAATTTTATTGGGGGACTTTTGCTACAAATTTGAATAGATTGGTTACTAAAATGAGCAGAACTCTTTGTAGGAACAGGGAAAATCTTTGTGTGTATTTATAAATACACATTTTGTAGGGGTGTCTTAGGGTGGGGGTGGTACAAAATGAAAAGCTGAATGTGTAGTTCAATCTATTCCAGTATTTCATAAAAAGCCTAAAATTGCACAAATTGCTCAGCCGTTTTCTGAAATACAGGTGAAAGGAAAAGTTAAAGGGAAATTAAGTGCTCTGGTTCCCTCAGCTTCATAAGGTACTGATTAGTGGGAAGTGTTTGGACAGAAAGTTTATGGTAATTGCAGCTGGAGTGCAGATTTAACTGGGTGTATTTGTGATCTGTTGCTGCCAATGAGTTCCACCTTCATGCTATGTCCAACAGGATAAGTCCAGTTTAAAATTTGTGCTACCTGGTAAAATAAATTGCATCAGAAAAGTGGAAAAGCTCCACATTGGTCTGGTTTCCTTACTTTGAGATGAAAACAAGCCACAATAGGCAATTTCTTCATAGTCAGCTGTTTAGTAGATTCCTGGTAGCTATGGCAACCACTGCATTTAATTTTGGCACTACTTCCTAGATGCTCTGGTCGTGTAAACCTGAAATAGAAGGAAATTTCAGTATTTAAAGGTTATCACTGTGCACACAGGATAATAAGTATATGCAATTTAGTGATGTAGTTGCAAGCTGCTACAGAAAGTTTAATTATAGTTAACTTCCCATCTATATTAACGATAAGAAAGGTTATATACAGTAAATAATCAGACAAAACAGTCTACAGGGGCAGAAGTCTGCATTCACAAGTTTCCTTCAAAAATGGACAGGCATTCTATAGATAATATTAATTTCTTGAAGAGATTTCTTTCCCCCAAAACTAAAGTGAGACAGCAGAGAAAGATCTCTGCATTACTAAACCCTTTATGATACAGAGGAAGACAGAAGTCTAAGTTAAAAAAGCTTTTTCATAACTTTGCCATCTAGGATATACAGAAAGGCTAACTAATCCCATACCTGTACTGTGTGCAAATAAATATAGGGTTCAATGGATTGAAAATCATCCTATTAGCTTTACTTTTTTTTTTTGTTTTGTTTATAAACAAGGATGTAAATCCTTCCAATCAAAGGTTAAAAAGAAAAAGGAGATGGTGCTTTTATAAATAATTAATGATTACTAAAGTACCTTAAAGCCTGGGGACGTAAGGTAAATAGGTGATTTTGTTATTTTATTATCTCCTCCACTTCTCTTGTATAAATAAATTATCAGGCTACTGCAATGTGAATAAATAAAACAATTTCAGAACACCGACTTGAACTTTCATTTTAAATGTAGGCTTAAATAAAATAAATGGCAAAAAGTAGACAGGCCAATATAAACCAGGACAAATACATACTAGCAGAAACATGGTTGTAATGTTTAAATTTGTAAACTGAACAGGCACAGCTCAGCTTCAAGTTTCACTGGGAGTTGCATCTCTATGAAAGGTATATTATATTGTGTACAGTTGGAGACAATTTAACATCATTAAATCATTACTGCAGGAGTAGATCACATTAAGATCAAGATGTGCAATACCCTGGGAGGTCTAAAAAACCCAGGCTAATGTCCAAGGCCTTTCTTGCATTGCTGAATGTCAGTGATCACAACTCCACTATTAAGAGAACACTAAACAACAGTGGTATGCATGACAGATGCAAGAAGGAAGACAAAAATAACATTGCTGCCAGGCTTCAGTATGTAAAAGGCCACATGGACAAATCAGAGGGCCATTTGAAGAATCCTCTTTGGACTGATTAAACCAAAACTTTCTGGCTTCACTGAAAGACAAATACTACATTGCAGCATTAGAACCATATCCCTTCTTCAAAACATAGTGTAGTCAGTATCCTGTTTTAAGGTATCCTTCAGAGATGTGAAGCTCAAGAGAAGGTGGGACATGCAACAAGGACTAAACACACAATGAATGGCTAAAGCAAAAATAAAAACAGCCAAGTTAAAGTCCTAATTCTATAGAATTCTTGCAGAAGGACCTGAAGTGGCCAGCTCATTTCAGCGAGGCAGCCCACAAACATTCCTGAACTGCAAAGATATGGCCTAAAATTTCTATATGAGCAAGTATGTTTTTGAAGTGAGAATAGTTAACTGCCAAGTAAGGACGTTTGCTTACAGAAAATCTAAAAATACTGAAGACACTAATTTTGTAGAATTTTCACAGTGCAAAAAAATTTCTGTTTTAAATCTACTCTACCTCCTGAGGCAGTCTGTGAGCGTTGTTGTTCCCGACACATGACTTTCCCCATTCACAACACCAGCATCAGTTCCTGGGCTCAGAGGCCAAAATGGAGTTGAAGAGCCTGGCAGATCTAAGCTGATGTCCCAAAATGGATCTATGGTTGTTGACACCCCACTGAAAAGTGGAAAGAAAATGAAACTAAGCAACAGTAAGAGTTAATTGCAACTTTATGTTTTTTTATGTTTTCAAGCAATATAATCCCAGTAAACTGTTCACACAGTTTTGCAGGCTAAACAAAAAGATAGGTTTGGCTGAAATTAGTAAAAATGTGTCTGTGTATGGTGATCTTAAGACTTATATCTACTGGTTCAAATGCAATAATCATTTTCCAGTCAAATATGAAAGAATTCCTGATGGAACGGTTTAATTTCCCCATTATCAGCTGTAGCCTTTATCTGTCCAGATAACCAAAGCCAACAGATCTGATTATATCAGGGAAAATAATTACAGGAATACTACATGAAACCTTAGGAAAGACCTTAGACTACTGGTAAGAACTTACTGGCACACTTGACAAGTTACATCTGACTGTAGGCCTCCTGTGAATATTTGGTCTATGATACAGTTACAGTGGTTTGGATTGTTGGCCTTTTTCCCATTATCATCACCTATAAAAAAAATAAAATGGTAGCACAGATCAGAAAGCAGAAGTATCTGATTTTTAACACCATCTCATTTCCTCTCTTCCAATAACTTTTTAGATACCTAAATACAAAAATGTATATTTGTATTTCAGAAAAAACTATAGCTTTTACATTAAAGCAACATGCAGAAAGTAACATTAAGGCACACAAAACAGACACTTGCTTTCCACATCATTGTCGGGGACAGGTGCCTTAACATTACAAATATGGTTTAATATTCTTGTTCAAGTCACAGTTATAAACCCCATCTTCTGTTTTACTGCATATGATATTCAATATGTATATATAAAAGTGATAATAATATCAGGAATAAACCAAGCATAAGGCAGAAAGAAAATTACATTTAAAAAAATTACTAGCAAGAGAGGTGAAATAACAGTTAGAAGAAACCAAACAAATACATAGTTACATGGCTGCTGTAGTTATAAAACAAAAACCAAGTTAATCAAGTTAAATATTTTGTGCATTCCTACCTAAATTATAGGCAATCCCAAGGATTAAAGTAAGGGGCATCATTTTTACCCAAATGCCTCAAACACAACACGCCCAACATCTAAAATCATGAATAGAGAAAACAGACTGACCTTTGCAATGTCTGTGCAGAACATCTAAAGCAGCAATGAGAAACTCATGTGCATCTTGCTGCTCGTACCCTGCTAAATGTCGTGCATGTGTCCATACAAGGTGCAGTAACCTATACGGAATGTGAGGAGAACGGTGTCCGGAATAAAACTGTAAATTGGGAGCAAAAAAGATAAAAAGCTTAAAGTTGTTCAAACAAGGATTTATCAAATTTAAATCATACATGCAAAACAGACTAACCATACCCCAGCAAAAAAGTATTTGGCATATTGAAGAAAAAAAAAAAAAACTAACCT
>CM044447.1:94262766-94287751 GCA_024363595.1 Xenopus borealis | reverse complement strand
AAAAAAAAAAAAAAAACTAACCTATCCTCCAATGTATATTTATAAAAAAAAATGCTCAACTGTTTGTGAATTGCAATCAAAAACTATTTATATAACTATATTTCATAATCGGGCTTCTAAAGCAATGCAGCAGAGACCACTTGGGTAATGGATAAAGAGAGCCGACTTCTGCTGTACCTATTATTGAAAGAGCTAGCCCCCAAGGACTTTCCACCAGGGTCAAAAATCGTAGCCGTCAGGCTATATCCAACCACCCAGAAAAATACCTGCACTGGGCTATCAGTGCAGATGGTCTGGTCGGTGTGAGGGGTAAGTGGCTCATGCTTCTATGGGTTGGCCTGGGGGGGGGTGGACCCTCTCGCTGTCACTAGTCCCCTTTTCATCCCTGCCCCTCCCCGCTCACTTTATCTCCCTCCCTGTTCCTTTAGCCTCAGCATGCACTCCATTAGCGCACTCAATTATCAGTATCTGTCTTGTCAAGGGGGTCGAGTCTCTCAGTCTCTGGCACGCACTTTGTAACGCATATGGTTCCAAGTGCCATTTTACATCTTTGCGCGGTCTTCTGAATGTGCCCTTTGCACATGCACAGTAGCTTGTGTTCCGGTGGCCATTTTGAGACAATCGTTTCTCACACAGCACGTTTTTCTGCTGCAGGCTAGCCAAAAACCGGCTCAGCTACTTAGAAACTCTGCTCAGCCCCTCTCACTGACACTGTTATGCAGAAGGTAGGAGAGGGGGGCATTCACATGAGGGGGAGGCTCCCTCCACAGCAAAGGTGGTACCTTGCCTGTACCAGGTGTCAAATTAAATTACCTGGGAGCCATAAGGAGCCATTTTGTGGATCCTGCACTATGGAGCAAGGGGCAACTACTGTTTCTGGGGGGTCACTCATAACCACAGACTGGAAATTCCCTCCCAGAAATTACTCCAAAACAGGGTCATCAGCAGAAACTCCACCCCTTTCTGGGTGGTTCAACTCTCCCAGTCCCTGGCATCATTGCAGGGTCTCCCAGCTATTGCTGAAACTTTGGGGAAGGCTCTGGCGCTGCTACACCACAACAAGGGAGGTAAGCGTGACAAAGATGCTAAAGGAGCCAATACTCAGCCCATTCTGATGATTCGGCTCAAGAGCTGATCTCATCTCAATCCGAGGGGGAACTACCTTCCTCTGAAGCATCACCTGAAGATGAGGTAGAAGATATGAAGGAAGGCAGAGATACTCCTCTGTCACAAAAGCCAAAGAAACAGGGTGAGACAACACAAGTCATCAGTCTGCTTCCCAGACCATGAACAGCTAACAAGTATAAGCCAAGAGAAATGGAATGCAGCTGTGCGTAAATTCCAGTCGACTAAAAAACTAGTTGATTGACAAATGGTCAACCCCCCCCCCCCAACTGTGGATGCACCAGTGTCCAGACTTTCCCAAGTCAACTACACTGCCAGTCACTGATGCTGCAGCATTTAAAGTGATTCTGACAATAAAAAATTAATTTTAACATATAAATGTACATTAAATGTTAAAAGCCAAGAGCTTTGTTTTTGCATATAATTGTTAGTTGAATTTCCTAAGCCTGACTGACTCTCTGACTTTGCCAAACTAACTGTGCCATCTCAGCTTGTTGGTTACAGTTTCTAATGCCAATGGTCTCCTCCTGCACAAATATGGCAGCCCCCTCATACAGGAACATGGGGCAACAGACAGGTAATGTAAAAGCATCATGCAAATACTTAATGGCAAAGTTAGAAGTAGCTTTCAAAGCCAGTTATTATAATAGATTAAAAAAAAAGAAAAGTTTAATTTCAGGCGTCAGTATCTCTTTAAGGACGCTTCAGACAGAAGATCAGAAGGTTTCCTAATGGCAATTTTTTCTTCAGCTGGTTTGACTCTTCTGCCTTGTTTAGCCTCAACAGAGTTGCCAAATGACCTTTTTAGGGCTGGACTTCAATACAGAAACTCAAATGGTCAGCCTTCCTCTTGAAAAATGGACCAGAATCAGGAGTATATGCAATCCCTTCTCTCTCACCAAACAGTACACAAGGCAATGTAGGTACTGGGAACCATGGTCTCTGCAATAGGGGCAGTACCATTTGCACAGATTCATTTGCGCCCCCTTCAAGCCAACATCCTATCCACATAGAAGGGGGGGGGGGGTGTAGCATTAACACGACCGCTCCAGTTGTCACATACTACTAGAGAGGCTCTCCGCTGGAGGCTGCTTTCAAAGAATCTAGCCAAGGGCCAGTCCTGGGCAATCCCAGATTGGAAAGTACTATCCACAGATGTCAGTCTTAAGGGCTGGGGGGCGACATGGGACAAGATGAGAGATCCAAAGCAGTAGCGATAGTAGTGGCCCCCTTCTGGCCACAGAGGACCTGGATCACCTCCAAGAGAGGCTGATTGCACAACCTATTCGACTAGAACACAGGCCAGACCTCCTCCAACAAGGTCCAAAAGTGCATCACAATCCTGGTCTGTTAGCTTTGATGGGATAGCGGTCAATGCATCCATCTGGCAGAATAGGGGACTAGCTGAAGACGTAATTCCTACCATGCTCAAGGCATCATCTTCCAAATCGTACCACAGGGTTTGTAGTACCTACTCTAACTGTTGCAAAGCGGCTGAATTTCCTTTCACCGACCTCAACATTCCTAGAGTTCTGTCATTTCTTCAACATGGATTCCAGATGGGGCTGAAGAGTAGTTCTCTCAAGGTTCAAGTGTCTGCCCTGTCAGTCCTGTTCCAGCATAAATTGGAGCATAAGGAAGCCATACCTACAGGGAGCAGCCCATATTGCTCCCCTGTTCCATTCACGGGTAACGGGATGGGATCTCAACTTAGTATTAGAGGCACTTCTCGACCCTCCCTTTGAACGGATGAGCTCGATTTCGGATACGTGTGTTACTTGGAAAGTAGTATTTCTCACGGCAATTGCATCCACTAGAAGAGTGTCTGAACTCAGCGCACTCTATTGTGAACCGCCATTTTTTACTTTTCACAAGGATAAAGCCGTGCTCCGCACACTTCCTACCCTTTCTGCCCAAAGTGGTCTCTCATTCCACGTGAATCAAGAGTTTGTGGTACCCTCTATGTGCCCGGAACCTAAGAAAAGCAAAGAACGTCGGATCCACAGCCTTATGTTGGTACATCGAACGGTCCAAGCCATTCAGAAAGTCTCAGTCGCTGTTTGTTCTCATATCTGGCACACGTAAAGGTCAGCCAGCCTCTAAGTCAACCATCATCTCATTGGATCAAAGAGACAATCAAGCAACCTACCGAAGGTGGGAGGTCTACCAGACGATATTCGAACCCACTCTACCAGAGCGGTGGGGGTCTCCTGGGTGTCGCAAAACTCTGCCTCCCTAGAGCAGATCTGCAAAGCAGCTACCTGTTCGACACCTTTTCCTCGGCCAAGGCTTCCCTCGGATGGAAGCCGTTACAATCCGTTATCAAATATCACCAGTACAGGTCTAGGCTCGCTCCGACCCTGCTGTTTTGGGAATGCTTTGTTAAGTCCACATCGTTCCCTGTGACCCCCTTGAGACGCAAGAGAAAACAGGATTTTATACTGTTAAATCTGTTTCTCTTTAGCCAAAAAGGGGGACACAGGGTTGGTTAATACTGACTGGTTACTGCCAGTTATTGTTTTAAAGGAGACATATGGGATACATGAAAAAACTAATTTTGTAGGCAATTATAAGTAATCTATAGTGTTGCTTTTTTATGGTGCTAAAAATTTATGTTTTCTTTAAAAATAGCCACTTTATTAGAGCTCCCTATAGATGTTCTCTGGTACCTGTCGGTTTCAAATGAGGGGTGGGTGTGTCCTAATGGTCCCTGCCAGAAGCACAGAGGGAAGGGGACAGCCAATCACAGCCCTGCAGTCACACAAGCACAGACACGCTTCAGTTCCCTATCAGGTCCTGCTAGCTGCTGATTGGTTCCTTTGGTTCCTGTCCTACAGTGCAGTGAGCCGAGAGCCGCCGGCTCCCCTGCACAGCCTGGGAATTCAGGGAGCAGGAAGTGGAAGAGAGGGGAGTGATTATTAGGGGTTTTGCAGAAATATTCAATAAATCAGCCTGAAACACTACTTTTTTTAATGCACAATTCTTCTATATCGAAACGAGTATAATGCACTGGTACATTCTTATTTTTTACACAATATGTCTCCTTTAACGTTATACAGTTCCCGTTAGCAGCTTTGGAACAAACTGAATAAGGTGTTCAGTGGGGGGGTTAAGCCTGCTCTGGCACGCCCTCAATTTTAATATTTAAGTGTCCTGCCTCCAGAGGATGGAGCTTAACCCCATCATTTCCTGTGCCCCCCTTTTCGACTAAAGAGAAACAGATTTAATGGAGAGTATAAAAATCCTGTTATATCAAGGCTTGCTCCCTAAATGGGGAAACCGTTTTCCCAAGCAGTCCTCCATTCAAAAACTATGTTTTTTGTTGCAAGAAAATGTAATTCTAAGAAAGTTTTCAATATACATTACACTTTTCCCCCACTGGTTAAAATTGCTTGTAAACATATTTACAATGGAAAGGAGGCAGGGCACTCAACTACCATTTGTGTGACAATTATCTCAGATTAAGTAATGGATAGCTACAAGGGATCCAGGGATTATGATCTACAATGTGAATTTCACTTATATATATATATATATTTTTTTTTAATTCTCTTTAACCTTTCTACATATTTAATACGCATGAAAAAACATTGAATCTTGTTAAATACTAGTAAAGTATGCATACGATACAATCATCTTGCATCTTTATATCAAGAAAACCAACCGGGGGGGAAAAAAAAAAAAATTTAAATTAAAAGGTTGAAAAAAAAAAAAGGGGGGGTAATTAAAATAAGATACCATCAAAACTCGTTTTAACTTGATATTGACTCAGAATTAGGTAGTATTATTTGTGGTGATGATAAATATTTGCAGAGCAGTGTTTCTTCTTGTGTAGGTTACCCATGGATCCCATATTTGTTAGTAAGACTCCAATGAGTGATAAATAGGACAAAGATTGTATGTAGTCTATTCTGGATTTCACTTGCCCGATCAGTTATGTTGGTGATAACTAATTTAATGCAATCAACCAACTAGTTGCTGCCAGGATTTGGGAAAATAATTTGTTCTGCGGTTTTGTAAGTTTCCTGGATGGGAGACAAAGAAGAGTATTTTCCGGGTCGGGGGCAAGTTGTGTGTCAAAGATCTGAGAGGCTATTTGGAGTGTCTCGCTCCAGATTTTAGCCACAATTTTGCATGTCCACCATGTGGGAAAGTATGTTCCTCTCACTAGACAATTCCTAAAACACATACCTGGGCAATTTGGCTGATATTTTTGATTTTGCACGGGAATAATATACCATCTCATGACAACCTTATATGTCGTTTCTTTAATGCTAATATTCAGAGATAGAAGTCTGGATGAGTCCCAAACTTTGGCCCATTTCGCTTGAGGTATATGGTAGGATAAGTCTTTTTCCCATAGTTGCATATAAGAAGGTATGACTTCGATGGAGGGAACCATTTTCAGGGAATATATTTGGGGAATTGCTCTAGAAGAATATACTGGGCTTTTGCAATGGATTTCAAATAGTGTATTCTGTGAGGACGGTTTAAGTGCTTGCTGTTGGTTATAAAAATGTACCCACTGATTATATCGGTATATTTCTGGCATTGGAAGGCTATAAGATTCCTGTAAATGATTTAGCGAGATTATCCCTCTGGGATTAAGTAAAGGTGGCCATACACGTAGAGATCCGCTCGTTTGGCGATGTTGCCAAACGAGCGGATCTCTCTCCGATATGCCCACCTTGAGGGTTACCTGTGATGGGTTGGAGATTGCTATTTAAATTATGTTGCAACACCTTTTTTTTCAGGGCACGCCATATTTTAAGATGCAGTATTATGAAGGGGTTTTCTATATTATATTCCTTTATATTTTGCTTTTGCTTTTTTGTATTGATTTTGCTTATATATATATCAACACATCTGTTTTAACCCCATGCCTCAGGTATTTGTGACACGTCTTATGTATATCTGGGAGTGCGGTTAATGACTTCCTAAACTACATAGTAAAAATATTAAGGGAACTTAAATGTTGTGAAATGAATGGCAGCAGCAAAAACTAATTGTCTTTCTAGCTTTGTAAAAATAAAATTTCCCCACTGTGTTTTGTTAGCTAAGCCAATGGCAAATCATGGTTTCCAAAGCTTTAAGACCTTTGATGAAACCCAAATCTGCAGAGCATGCTCCACTTCTCCATATGCCTGTGACAAATAAAGTAGAGGTTTGGACAGTTTCTAAGGCAGATATAGCATATATGGGTCAACCAAGTACCCTCTCCATAGACTGGTGCTCAAGTTGAGTAGTCGAAGAGTGTATGTGGAGCATCCCAAGATGAACACCTTGCTATTGTTCCAATCATTCATGCACAGCATATACAAGTGACAAGTGGAGATGTAGCTCCTCTTCACTGTATCTGCAGATCCACGATGAACTATTGGATATGGCAGACCCAACCAAGATCCATAAATATTATGGATCATAGAGATTAATCATAATTGTCCTATACAAGATATGGACCTATAGCCACCTATATACAGTTTCATTCAATGGGACATTCATTGGATTTTTCTGGGTTGTGTACTGGAATAACCAATGTTCGACAGTTAATATTTTTACAAAATAATTCAACATTCCAGTTTAGCACGGAAAATGCAGGTTTTAATGAATTTTCTCTTCAATGCAATGCAAATTCAAATGCATTACATTCAATAACAGACGCTGGGACATGCCAAAGATTTGTTTTGAAGATTTAACTTTACACATATTGTTTGTCCATTAAAGGTAAAGGCAAACCCAAAATAAAAAAATGGCCAATAAAAGAAACAACAGTTCTGATCAACTTTGCAATATAAGTTTAGTAAAAATGCAGCGTTTATTTATTTATTTATTTTGTAAAAATAATTGCCATTGAGAGCAGTATTTGCTTTATTACTGGCAGTTACTTTTTAAACAATGTTGCAAAAGTCCCCAGCAAGGACAGGTCTGTTAATCAGCTGCCTGGTCTTACATTGTACCAACAGTCTGAGCCACCAGGGAGAAAATAGAAAGGGACAGACACTTCTTTCAATAGCAATATATTAGGGGATGTACCGAATCCAGTTCGGCCATTTTCAGCAGGATTCGGCCAAATCCTTGTGCCTGGCCGAACAGAGTCCGAATAAAAAAAAAAAAAATGATGTGAATGCATCACAAAACAAGTAAAAAATTTTTTGCACAGCACTTTGTTTTTACCCTCACCAATTTGCATATGCAAATTAGGGTTTGGATTCTGATCGGTATTCAGCCAAATCTTTCGCAATGGATTTGGACGAATCCAAAATAGTGGATTCGGTGCATCCCTACAATATATATACAAAAAACGCAAATCATAGAAAATGAACGTATATTGCAAAGTTGATTAGAATTAGGTTTTCTTTTATAAGAAAAGGGTCGACATTCCCTTTAAAAACAAAATTAAAACTACTACATCACAAATGTTATTTCTCCCGATTCAGTGAAACACACCTGCCAGAGAGGTACTTACCTCCTGAAAGAGCGTAGACATTTCACAAACAAGGCAAGAGTTGGGGCTTTGCATTTCACATTTATGTCTGTCCGAAAGGAAGAAATCTCGTAGCAAGGGAGTGTGGGTAAGTGCCTGGACAATACAGTTCATAAAACATGTGTTCCCAAGATTAATTAAACCTCGCAAACCTAAAACAAGAAAATTATATTGCTTAATGCATTAACAGACATTGTGTATAGAACAAGCAGAACAAAGCAATTTGATGGAAATAAAGGCGTTTATTAACTATATATAGGGTGCATTATTTATGTAAAAAAAAAAAAAAAAAAACCATATAACATTCAATACAGTTTAATCACAGATACGGAGACTAACAAGGGCTACATCTATACAAATTGAATTATAACTATGCTTTATGTAGGGGACTGATAAATGTATTCCTCTAAGGATTCTGCACCAAGAGGACACTTTGTTTAAGGACAGAAGCAATTCCCCATTTCCTGGGGGCCTATGGAGGGGAGGGCTTTTGCACCGAAAGGGTGTCCTTCTCCTTTAAGTTACAAGAACAATGGACGCCCAATTATTGTGCATTGATTATAGTTAAAGTTAAACAACATCCTGCCTCAGCACCATTGCGAGGGCTCAACCCTTGGGAATTAAGGTCTTACCCAGAGCACATTATTGGCATAAAGCACATATTTAGAGCAACGGTGACAATCAATTTACTATTGGCTTACTTTAATATAACATGTGCAACAGTAGATTGTATACACCAAACAAGATAAATAAGAATGTCTGATATTCTTAGTGATAGATTATACTGTATGCATGCTTTGCCCTGCAAGATGAAACAATACTAAATGGTCAACACAGATATTCAAAGCAGTGAGACTGCAAAGCCAATATTATTTATATGCTGTGCAATTACAACTTGCTGACCAGTAAATCTACATGGATACACCTATAGGTAACAAGAATTGGGTTTATTTTGGTATATTTCCAGGTATATAGTGAACGCTTTTAGTAAGTATATTTATGTGTCCGGCACTAGGGAAACCCTGACATGCCACACATCAGAAACAAAATGAAAGGGTGTAAAGGCATAAGATGAGAATCACCCGAGATTCACAAGTGGGTCAGCACAGTCTTTAAAATAATCTCAAGGTTAGAAGTAGATTTAAAAGTAATTTTGATTTTTATTAAAAGCTTGCATTCTCACATAGTTCAAAAATATTTTTCTGAACTAGGCAATCATAACTAATTTCTACTAGTATAACACCCCCAATGGTGGCAGACCAGAGATGGACAATACAGGGTCCACTTTGAGAAGTTCCCCAGTAAAGAGACAAATAATCTAAAACAAATATACAATACAATGTAGTTTTTGGATTGCCTTTTAGATTTGTGCCTTTGGATTTGTATTGTATTGTATTTCTGTACACTATAGAACTGATCAACTTAGAATTTAGTGCCTGCAGTTTACCAGGAAGTTTGAGGTTAAATCTTTGAAACAGGTTCATTCTGCCTTATCAAACATTTGGACTGCTGAAAAGTTCTCAGGTGTTATGGAGTACCAGAATACCATTGGCTGTATAAGATGGGCTTGTACCCAGTCTGATTAGATTTGCAGGCAAACACTTCGTATTCAAGTTAATCGCCATTGAAACCACTACGCATATGGTTTCTGCTTTTTATAGGAATTGTTCAGTATAAAAATAAAAACTGGGTAAATAGATAGGCAGTGCAAAATAAAAAGTGCAAAATAAAAAATGTTTTCAATATAGTTAGCCAAAAATGTAATGTATAAAGGCTGGAGTGACTGGATGCCTAACATAATAGCCAAAACATTACTTCCTGTTTTGCAGCTCTATGTTTCCACTGATTGGTTACCAGCCAGTAACCAATTAGTGACTTGAGGGGGGGTAGTGGGTCTGAACTGTTGCTTTTGAATCTTATGTCCCATGTGCCCCCTTAAAGTCTCTGACCAACTCAGAGTTAAAGTGCTGAAAAGCAGGAAGACACTCCAGCCTTTATACATTACATTTTTGACTAACTAACTATATATTAGAAACAATTTTTATGTTGCGCATCCTATTTACCTATTTTCTTTTTACATTAAACGATTCCTTTAATAGGCTGCTGAGTAGTTTTCAGATACAGAATGTAGCTCATTGGTCTGATTGGGAGTGTGTGATTTTAGAGTAAACAAATGGCAGACTGAAGCTTCGCTTCGTTTCTAGTAACCTAGGGGTTTTCAAAGTGGCCTTTGCAGGGATGCTGGGACAAGGGCAGAAGTACAAATTTATTATGTATGCAATAAAATCACAAATAAAATTAAAAACTAATAGCAGTAAGTGGGTAGAGTATTTATATCCAATTACGGTTTATAAAATTTGACCGTGGGGGGGGGGGTTCTTAATCCCACTCAAAATCTGTTTATTATGTCAAGAAGGCCTTCTCCCACCAGTATCACATGGAGTAGGGGCAAGCCAATTTGATATAGTATATATAGGTTTCAAGAAGTAATATCTAGGGGCATATAGTAAATGGAAGGGATGCTTGAATAGGTGTCCATTTACAGGTGAAATTAACCTGTTCAGATAGTTTGATTGGAGCAGAGGTGTAGCAGAAAGAAACAGGAAAAAAAAAAAAAAAAAAAAAAAAAAAAAAAAAGATTGCACAGAGTTGTTCTGGAGGATCCCACCAAGGACATAAAATGAGAATTTCACCTTGCAAGTGCAAGGAAAAAAGAATTGCACTCAGGACTTTGACCTTGCCCAGGCAATCAATTTTACATAAGATTCTACTTTCATCTTAATCTGCAGCTGTGGGAACCTCTAAAACTTCACCACCTAAACAAATTGAAGCAGAAGTGCTTTAACAGTTTTATTCACTATCTGCATTGGGCATTGTTTAGGATTGTTCTGAAAGTCTCCTCTTTCTTACCTATAGTACAATTTGTGGTAATTTTTCTTCTCTTGGGGTTATGCTGCAACAGCTCTAGTTCCCGCTTTGTTGGCTCCCACGTTGAATACTTTTCTCCAACTCCTAAAAGAATTGGAGGTGAACAAAAAAAAAAAAAAATTGGAAATGACGGACAACTTTAAACTCACTGCAGGAAAACAGAAATAAACACATTCTGTTTATCAACTTAAATTCAGATAAAATACAAATAAAGTTGAATTAATAAATTCTCTAAAGGCAGAAATGTCTTTTTAACCAGTAAGGTACAGGCACAATTTTCAAAAATCCCAGTTGAAAAGAATGGGAAATTCTAACACCACTGTTTCTTTTAATAACTTGTGTTTTTAATATACCTTTAAAAAGCCTTACCATATTCCACAGTGCTGTACAATAGAAGAGAGTACAGATCAAACTGCATGCAAAACCATTCTGAAACAGGAGATAGAGGGACCCTGCTTTTTTGTATGATGCAAATAAGAATTACCCAGAATCTCTGCTATACAAAAATATTCATTAAAAAAGGATGGTGCTATAAGTGGCTATATTTCTTCCACTTCCCCTGACTGTTGAAAGGGAAACTGTCATGGGAAAACTTTTTTTTTTTTTAAACGCATCAGTTAATAGTGCTGCTCCAGTAGACTTCTGCACTGAAATCCATTTCACAAAAAAGAGCAAACAATTTTTGTATTCAGTTTTGAAATCTGACATGGGGCTAGCCATTTTGTCAATTTCACAGCTGCCCCGGTCATGTGACTTGTGCCAGCACTTTAGGAGGGAACTGCTTTCTGGCGGGCTGTTTTTCCTTCTCAGTGTAACTGAATAGAGCGCAGTGGGACACGGGTTTTACTTAGATCTACCAGGCAGCCGTTATCTTGTGTTATAAAAAATCTGTTTGCTCTTTTGAGAAATGGATTTCAGTGCAGAATTCTTCTGGAACAGCACTTAACTGATGCATTTTAAAATCTCTAAGGTTTAAGTGGTTAATACAAATCATTTGTTTTCAGTACCATTACATTTTCATTCTGGTTAGGACTTTGTATTAACCACTTTATACCGTGTTGCAAGATAACTATACGCTTGAGTTTTTAGGAAATACACACTAGGCTCAATTTTACGATACACCAATACACTGTATACAACAGTATGTACTGCTGAAGGCCCCGTTTATTTGTTTTTCAAACACCTCACCATCTGAAGATGCGAGTTACCTCTGGGGTTCTCATATAGCAATAGTAGTTTAACACCGTTCATTCATCCTAGTGAAAATTGCAACAATGGATACCCTGGCTGCTAATCGGATATGTTCCTTGGAGCAAACAAGCATCGATTAGTAACTCACTAGAAGTATGGTTGATCATACACCATCTATAGTCTGTTGAAAGACCAATTGGTTGGATAGCTTGAAGGCCATCCTGTAGATGGCAGACAGTTCCCCCCACTCAATATGAATAAGTTTCAGTTGGTTTGACTGTTAGCCCAAATGGTAACAAAATGATTAAAACATTGCCAATTGTTATTCCAAGATGAAATGTAGAAGTATCAACTTACCTGTCATTGTATACTGGTATGGAGAAACCAGTGCAGGGGAGAAAACTGTAGAGAAAGGGGAAGGGGTCATGGAAAATATATTTTAAAATAGAAATAATTACATAGGAGAAAAATGTGCAAGACTACACTGGATTTCAACTTTACTTACAATATAAAATATGTTTAAAAAAAAAAAAAACATTTCACAGTTGAAAGCCACCCTAGTTTTGACTGATCTCAACCCTCTGGGTTAAAGGGACAAAAAGCACAACAAAAGATCAGCAGCAAGAAAGAACACCACAACAGAACAATACTGTTCACTTGTGCACTTTAGTCAACACTAAATTCTTAAAAATAAGAATTTAGTAGATTTCTTGATGGGCACTGCTAACATATAGGAGAAGGATCCAGAACAATGGAAAGATAGTGACCCCACAAGTAATTTCTTCCAGCATGTTCCCTTAGATGTGCACAGTAAATGATTTAGAACAATCTGGTAAAACTAGGTACTTACAAACCTCCATTATAAATATGTGCATATCTATGCAGGCTAACCTGGAGCTTGTCAAGTAGATTCGCTAAAAGCACAGGTAAAAAAGGTAAAATCAGTCCTCTGAGGAAGTCGATTAATGACACGTGCCAGACATTACACCATACCCAAGGCAACTGCAGTTAGACTCAAAAGAATCAATGGCTCAGGTACATCACACTTAAGCTGGCCATAGACACAAAGATTCGATCGTACGAATAATGGTACGATCGGACAGCCCCATCTCCTGACCTGCCACCAACATTCAGATTAAATAAAGTAGTAAAAATACAGATCAAACGATGTTCTGCCCCTGACAGGGAACGTACGAAAGTTGTGTCCGACAAAACCTAGTGACAGTCTCCAACTGAAAATCGTACGATTGGCAATACACACAGATATCAGCAGCAAATTTTCTAACCTGTCCTAACCGTGTAACTCCACACACGATCCGAAATTGTACGAATCCAGGATTCGTACAATCGGATCGTTGCATCTATGGCCAGCTTTACAGAGATACTGACACCAGAGATTAAAATCTTTTTTACATATGTTTTATATGTCTTGATATTGCCTTTGAATGCTATTTATAACTTTGCCATAAAGTATTTGCACAATGCTATAACATTACATGTCTGATGCCCCATGTTCCTGTATGAGGGGGCTGCCATATTTGTGCAGCAGGAGTCCATTACTATTCAAAACTAACTGACAGGCTTAGATGGGACAGTGAGGTTGGCAAAACAGTCAGGTTTAGAAACTTCAACTAATAATTACTTACAAAAAGAAACCTCTCGGCAAAAAACAACAAACATGACCTATACGTAACTTAATGTACATTTATATATTGAAACTTAGGTTTTTTGTGTCAGTATCACCAAGTCTGAGGTGCTGAACTTCTGCATTTGAGACAGCATTTTGAAAGTTCCCAATATTAAAAAAAAAAAAAAAAAAAAAAAAAAAAAAAAAAAAAAAAAAAAATTGGACAAATGCCAAAATGTGACATTATGCACTTTTATAAATTTAGTTTATGGATTTGTGTGGATTATACTGTTAACACTTAATATATGTGGGGCAGTTAACTATATACCCACAAAGGAAATCACTACCAGTGTGACTGTCCTCATGCACCTATTAAAAAACTTAGGAGCACTCCTCTTGCATATTTTAGGCATTTCCTTTTAACATTTTGCATCCCAGGGTGTGTAACTTGGAAATTCCCACAAAGTACAATTGTTTTTTATTTTAAACCACCATTTATAATCAGACTACATATACATAATTTAATGAACTCTGCAAAAATAGCCACAATATTTGACATAGGGGTTGCGGCAAGAAAAGCGATATCTATGAAAGGAACAGAAACCAAAAAAGACCAATAGCCACAGATCATCCAAGATCAGCATTAATATTGGATCCTGTTTACTCTGTTAACATCTAGCATATGCAAGATGGAATAAAAAAAGTTCCAAGCCAACAAAGGGAAAACTTGAGATGCGGAAAATAATTATTTTTCTTGAAATTTGAGAATGACTGGCAGAACATCATTTTCATATAGCTGTAAACTAGGTGCGAGGTAAGAGGGAGTGCAAATGTCATTCAGAAGCAAAAAACAGTGGGTCCTCAGGCCAAAAGAAACCTATATATAAATGTACAGACTCACAAATTAAGTGTTCAGCAGCAATCATGTTTCAGTGCAAAAAAAAAAAAAAAAAACTATTTTCCATTTTCAACAATTTAACAGATTTTCTTGAAAACAAAGTATACACTTTAACAGTGTAGAGGGTTATAGAATTACCACCCCTGGAAAACGGACCGTAGTAACACTATTTTAAACCAATTGCAAATCGTAGCACGTGCCTTTATCAGAACATACCTTGCAATTTCCAAGCTTTTCGTTGTTCTTCTTTGGCAACTTGCTCCATATCTTTGTCATATATATAATCTTGACACATAAAGCAGTATATACCCCCATACAATAGATCTATAGCTGTAAAGACAAAGTTGGCAAAGGCTATAAACAGAAAAGTAACTTTTATATTCAAGTTATTACATTTAAGTGACTCAAATCACTCTAATGAGGTCTGCTCAGAAAATACAGGAACACAAACAATTCCAAAACGCAAAATTAACTAAGTTATTCTAGGCCAGTCTTTCAACTCCTCAGTCAACAGTGCCTACCACCATATAAATTTTACCTTAACAGGGTCAAATTAGAGGTTACATCTTCCTTGCATTGAAGGGCTTCGTACCTTGGTTAGCAGGTAAAACTAGCTTGGTTAGCTGGTATGCACAGCAGCTGAAGGGCAGAACAAATGGCCTAGAATCATTTAGATAGCAGGGTTTTCAGTGCCTTCAATCGATTTCCAAACCTATACACCATAAACAAACTTCTGAAATGGACTATCCCATGTCCTAATAATAATCTTTGGGATTTTTCTGTAACGAGGATCACCATACCATTATTCAACAAAAAATCAATTACACAAAATCAATAGTATTTTTTTTTTGACAGCAATAGGAATTAATGCTGAAATACACGGGTCAAGAATCATCCCTTACACTGGCATTAAGTCTCTTGTCTTGCCTGCAGCCAGAACAATTGTATCAGCCCGGGAGCAGGCACACATGGACGATTCTGATGGGAGAATGCATACTCAACATTTCTTTGCCAAAAGCTGCTGCATGTGCCTGCAGAACAGGAGGCTAATGCAAGAGTAGGGGCCAATATTCCAGCAGGCCAATGTTAAGCCATGTGTGGCATTGGCCTTAATTACCTGTTTGGGTGAAACAAGTTTCTTTGAAGCAGCACATTAAAGGAGAACTAAACATCCCATAGAGAGAAAAGCACCATGCAAGGAGCTCCGTTGTCCCCCATTCCCTAAATAGTCCGTTACTTGAAAAATTGTCCCTGGATGTAACACCAGCCAATAAATGCAGAGTTCACAGGCACCATCTTCCACATCTTTGGATCTTTCTTTTGCTAAGGGACCGCCGAAACACAGCTTTTTTGCTCACATGTAGTTTAAGCCAGTCCAGTAATAGTACCAACGCCAGAAGCTATGTAAATCCCAGATGGGAAAGTAGTAACTTGGAAAATATAGAAGACTGTGCCAATAAACATATTTCAAGTATTCGACTAAGCAGGGGGTAGGGGTTTCTCTTGTCTTTAGGGAGATTTTGCTATCCTTTAAGGAGTGACTAATTTTTTCGTCTGTTACTTACATAACAGATACTCCTGCGATAGACTCACATACTTAAGAAAGCCATACACAGATCTGCTCGTTTAGTGATGTTGGCAAACGAGCGGATCTTTCCCCCGATATGCCCACTCAACTAAGCTCTACACGGTGGGGACTGCCTTCCCACTACTTCTCTTACTACATAGCACTTAAAGGAGAATTCAGCCACAATGGCAGACTTTCCGCCAGATATCGATCGGGAAAGCACATAGAAGGGCTCCATACACAGGCCAATAAGCTGTCGACTGTCGGCAGCTTTTACTGGCCCATGTATGGCCACCTTGAGACTAAGCACTACGGGGTGGGGACCTCCTTCCCACTATGTCTCTTACTATATAGCACTTAAAGGACAAATCAGCAACAATGTTAAAAAACCCTACCCCCCCATCCACCAAAATGCCCCTTCCTCCAGGGCAAATGCCCCCAATGTTTTACTTACCACTTGGTGCTGATTCAGCCATCTAAATTCACAGGCACCATCTTCTCTTCGGGAAATCTTCAAAATGGGAGAAGCGTATCTGTGCATGCACAGTTGGAGCAATTTTATGTTGCGCCACAACTGCGCATGCTCCAAAACTCACGAAAATTGCCAAAGCACCAGTCTCATTCCAAAGATTACAAAAGCTGTTAAAGATGGTGTCTGAATTTCGATGGGTGAACCTGGGCATTTTCCCAGGGTAATGCTTAGGCTGAGGAAGGAAGGGGGTCCTGGTGGGAATGGGGCGTAGGGTTTTTTAAAATTTTTTTTTAATGTTGGGGTTCAATTCTCCTTTAAGCTCTTTGTCCTACATGATTCTGCATATATTTATTATGTATACTTTTATTTATATAAAAGTGAGAAATGCTAGAGCGCTTGCCTCCTTTTTCGATATACAGTTGTGCTCATAAGTTTACATACCCTGGCAGAATTTATAATTTCTTAACCATTTTTCAGAGAATATGAATGATAACACAAATACTTTTCTTTCACTCATGGTTAGTGGTAGGCTGAAGCAATTTATTGTCAAACAACTGTGTTTACTCTTTTTAAATCATAATTGCTAAACTACCCAAATGACCCTGATCAAAAGTTTACATGCCGGGTGATTTGGTATGTTAACATGCACGCAACTTGATGCAAAATAGTTAGAATGGCTATTAGGGTTGGGGCAGACCGGGAGATTCCTAACTAGGCAACTTCGTGCGATTCCAGAAATCGCCGCACCGCAAGTGCATTTGCGCTAAGGGTTGTGGCAGACGGGCAGATTTAGTCACTTGCCGTTTAATCGCCTTTTCTGTCATGCGACAATCTCCCCGAACTGCCTGCTCCCTTCCTGCCACCTGTTTGTATGAAAAAACTCCAGCATTTTCATACAAACAGGTGGCAGGAAGGGAGCAGGCAGTTCGGGGAGATTGTCGCATGACAGAAAAGGCGATTAAACGCCAAGTGACTAAATCTGCCCGTCTGCCCCAACCCTTAACGGTAACCATCTTCACCTCTGATCTGTTTGTTTGTAATTAGTGGGTGTTTAAAAAAGGTCAATGACTTTTTGGACTCCTGACAGACCCTTGCATCTTTCATCCAGTACTGCACTGATGTTTTTTGGATTCTCAGTCATTGGGGAAAGCAAAAGAATTGTCAAAGGATCTGCAAGAAAAGGTAGTTTAACTCTATAAACAGGAAAGGGATACAAGACAATATCAAAGGAATTGAGAATGCCAATCAGCAGTGTTCAAACTCAAATAAAGAAGTGGAAAAGTAGGGGTTCTGTTGAAACCAATCCAAATAAAACAAAGTTCAGCCACAACTGGCAGAAAAATTGCTCCCGGATGCAAGGAAAACCCCACATATAACTTCAGGTGAAATACAGGACTGAAAAATGTGGTGTGGTTGAGGAGGAACTTGAAGAAAGATGGGCTGCATGGTCAAGTTGCCAGAAGAAAGCCATTACTATGCAAATGCCACAAAGTATCCTGCATACAATACACCAAACAGCACAGAGACAAGCCTCAAACCTTCTGGCACAAAGGCATTTGGAGTGATGAGACTAAAATTTTACTTTTTGGCCACAACCGTAAAGGCTTCATTTGGAGAGGAGTCAACAAGGCCTATGATGAAAGGTATTGATGCAATTTCAATCCCTGGATTGATGAAAGGTACACCATTCCTACTGTAAAACATGGTGGCGGATTGCTGATGTTTTGGGGATGTGTGAGCTACAAAGGCACAGGAAAATTGGTCCAAATTGATGGCAAAATGAATGCAGTAAGTTATCAAAAAATACTGCACTCCTCAGCCCAGAAGCTGCGCATGGGACGTACTTGGACATTCCAACATGACAAAGATCCAAAACACAAGGCCAAGTTGACCTGTCATTGGCTACAGCAAAATAAAGTGAAGGTTCTGTAGTGGCCATCTCAGTCTCCTGACCTCAATATCATTGAAACACACTGGGGAAACCTGAAACATGCAGTTCATGCAAGACAGCCCAAGAATTTATGGGCACTGGAGGCTTTTTTCCCCAGGTAGAATGGGCAGCTTTATCTTTGTCTGAGAAGATAAAGAGCCTCATCCACAACTACCACAAAAGACTTCAAGCTGTCATTGATGCTAAAGGGGCCAATACACGGTATTAAGAATTGGGGTATGTAAACTTTTGATCAGGGTCATTTTAGTAGCTCATGTAGAGATTATGATTAAAAAGAGTAAACACAGTTTAACAATAAATGGCTTCAGCCAACCACTAACCATGAGTGAAAGAAAAGATTGTGTTATTCATATTCTCTGAAAAATGGTTAAGAAATCTTAAACTTTATATACAGTAAGGTACAATAAAAGTTCTAAATGGTCATTTGGTTACAAAAGTTCAAGTGCAAATGCTTTAAACAATAGATAAAAGTGTTCAGTAAAAACACAATTCACTGAAGGTGGAGGGATGTGAATAATGCCTCTGTAAGACATTATGAGAAGATAATTTGGCCCAGTCATAATGTGGTCTTAATGGTTACAAATCTCTTACCCAGATTGTGTCTCTTATTTTTTGCGTGTTCGTGAATATGTTTCTTCGTAAAGCAGCCAAAGAAAACACAGTAGAGACAAGAGTGAAGTCTGTTCAAGTGAGCGCCACACATATGACAGATGCACGACTTAGCCTGGAATTAAACAGAAAAATAAAAACCTTAAGGAAACTATGCTGTACAAACTAATTTGCATTAATTAATTACTTCAAACATTTAAAGGGCAAGGGTATTTTTCCGCAGTCACAATCTTTCCAAAAGTCTTCCACATCAGGATTTGCACCAGCCAGGGCTATAATGTAAGCAATCACTGGGGCACCAATAAAAATAATACCCAAATAACATTTTGTGGGCTGGGGGGGGGGGGGGGGGGGGGGAGAAATGTGTTTTTAGCATACAAAGTTGGTGCCAGGAAGGCTGTAAAAGCAACATGGACATTAAAAAAACCACAAAAAAAAAAAAAACACCTAGAGAACAGATAAAGGTTTGACTTTGGTGTAAAGGTTTAAGCGTTGGCCTTAATGTCAGCATCATCAGCAATTCCGGATAAAGTTCACATTTACAAAACATTTATACACTTATTAGAATGCATTTACAGACTAGAAATGTTCTGCAATGCAGCACTGCAGTGGCCAAGTGTGTAAGAACATTAGAACTTCTGCAGCACTGCTCTAGGATCTAGTATAAAATCTATTATCTTAGACTCCACAGTTCCCATGTGTCAGCAAATTGCAAACAGTTTTAATGTGCCATTAGGTAATGTATTGATCTAATCTGAGTACTTTGGAATCCTAGACTGCAGGCGCGTAAAAAGCGGATACATTTTACTACCCCCCTATCTTCAAAATTTCACAGAACAGGTGAATCAAGATGGATAAAACCATGTTTACATATGCTCTTCCGTTTCTTTCATAAACCTAGCTACAGTAGTTTAGTCAGAATACCCGGTGTAAACTCCAGTAGTACTACACCACCAACCAACAATGTTTGGCATCTAAAATTCACAAAAAGTTGCTTGGTTATTTACAAACTGGACATTTTATTCCCCTCTATTTATCAGAATCATAAGACAGTCGATAGTATCAGAGTACCGAGTGGTCAAAATGGAAATTCACTTTTTCATTACGTTGGGACAAGAAATATTACGGTTTAATAACGGTTTTCTAGAAAATTTACCGTATATGTAAAAAAAAAAAAAACTTCAATGCAGATAACTTTTTTCTTTTCATCAACTATCACATACAAGTAGATATGCATATACTATTTATTTGACCCTGCACACCAGCTATATATGCCTTTATTTGTTTTGACAGGAGGTGCTCCTTTTTCTCTTCTGTGGCTCCAACTATTACATACAAGGACAACTGATATCTAGTCAACTGAGGACCTTCTTGTCTGTTCGGGATAATGCAAGTCGTAAACTGTGATCCCTAATTTTTTTTTTTTTTTTTTTAAGAATAACTTTTATTGAACAGATTTGTAGAGCAAACCCCCCCCCCCCCCACCACCACCTCAAACCTACTTGGTCATTAAGACAGTTTAAGCACTGAAAGTAATATGCTTTTATACAAAGTGATAATTTTTTTTTCTTCAATACTACATGGCAAGCCTTGCAAATATATTCTACCACTGAAAACTATTTTCAAACGAATATATATATTTTTGCATGACTGCTCAAAACATGTTAACAGCCAACAGCAGTATTAGGCCGTTCCCATTATGCAGAGACATAGCTGCACCCGACCACTGGTAGGCAAAGCACCCAAAAACGTTCTGGTTACCATTCTTGGTATTAAGATAAAAGCCACATGAGGGAGAAGGATTAGGCCTTTGAAACCAATGCTACGTTCTTGGTAATCACCCTACTTCTAAAAAGTTAATGGCAGGGAGGATCAGACCTGTGACTGTGGCCAATGTCCAGGTCAGGAGACACTTTTCTCCCAATAAAGGATACCGTGCAGGGAGGTGCCAGTCTATGAAATATATATAACAGTCAGCACTAACATGATGGGAGGGTATAACTTGACATGTTATGGTGCATTGACAAAGTTATAACTTAATAGCAAAAACCAGTTAAAAAAAAAAGTTGCGTAGATACTAAATTAGTGAATGTGCGTTGATCAATCCCCTCTCTTGTAATGCTTGCAGATAATTAGATTTGTAGTGTCGACAATTCGCCTTAAAGTGATAGACAAAAAAATAACATATGAATGTACATTAAATGTTACCTATAGGTCATGTTGATCATTTTTTTGCCGAGAGGTTTATTTTTGTTTATAATTGTTAGTTGAAGTTCCTGAGCCGGACTGACTTTGCCAACCTGACAGTCCCATTTCAGCCTGTTGGTAACAGTTTCTAATATGAACAGACTCCTGCTGCACAAATATGGCAGCCCCCTCATACAGGAACATGGGGGGGGGGGTTGGAATCAGACAGGTAAAACTTTATGGCAAAGTTAGAAGTAGCTTTCAGAGCCAATATCAGTTGTAAAAGTTTCATGTCAGGTGTCGATATCTCTTTAAGAGTGTTCCAACCAACCCCTCTTTTTTGGCACACTGAACAGTAAAAGGCAGACTAATGCAGTAGGTCACAATGGCATTCTGAAGTACGTTTGACCCTGCTCTGGGAGCACAAGCCATTCGTATTAGCAGAAGGGCCGACAATCAATTAGGGTTGTTTTGATCACCACTGTTTTCCCTTGACAAACAGTGACAGTCAAAAGCTTCCTGTGCTGTAGTGAAAATGATGCAGTTTGGGATGTTTTCTGTAGTTTTTTTATTCAATAAAACATTGTTTTGACACCTACACATTCAGTTAGACAACCATGTTGTGCAGCTTACCTCTGCTATGCTTCAATGCTTAGTTGCAGTTCAGGCAGCTGAATTCTTTAATCTAATGTCACATGGGGATAAATATTGACCTGCTGAAATACACAGGCCAAGAATAAGCCCATGTTCGAACATCAGCCTCCTACTTAGCCTGCACCTGGATCCATACCATTTTGCATGTATGCTCAGTACATTTTTGCAATACAATTGCATACAAAGTGCAAACAGGAAAACAAATGTATGCTTATTTCTAATGTGTTGCTTTAAACATTTGGCTTTGTACTAAAGATGAGTTTTGCAAGCTAGTTGTAAATGCTTGCATTTAAAAATAGGTTTCTGATTTTCAAATTTAAAAAAAAAAAAAAGTTAACACAAACTACTTCAAGCTTTTGACATCTTCCAGTTTTTTGTTTTCTTTAACAAAATACACAACTCTATATTAAAAGGAATAGTAACATCAAAAAATAAAAAAGATAAAAAAAAATTTAGTTTAGAAGAAAAAAAAAACCCCAAGACAAATACTTTAAAATCACAAAGTCTTTATTAAGAAATAACTTACCAAACCTCCACTTTCGCTCCTCTTCAAAAATGGTGAGATGGCGACCATCTATTCTGCCTCGCTCGATTTCTCCTTCCTGGTAATTCACTGACAGCATCAGGCTGGGAGAGTCTGTGCGACTGATACGGGATTCTTCGTTCCAGTAGATTTTCTGCTCGCCAAACCTAATCCCCCACAGCCCACACTGCTGCCACTTTGATCAGGTGAAACTTGTCGAGTCTCCCGAAGTTGAAAACCCACCCACCGAAATGCACCCCCCACCCCAAGTCACTGATTGGTTACTGCCTTGTAACCAATTAGTGGAAACCAAGAGACCTACAATTCAGTAAGTGGCTAAACATCTCCCCACTGCAGTCTTAATAGATTACATTTTTTGGCTAAAAAGAAAACTTTTTTTTTTTAATTTTGCACAGCCTATTTACCCAGTTTTTATATGAACACTGAACAACTCCTTGAAGGCCAGAGAAGAGTCCTTGGATATGGCAGACCAAGGAACCCAATGACAGAAAAACCACACATCCTTGTGCAACATCCAGAAAACTTTAAACACCATGTTCAAAACAATTTTTTCAAACAGGGGAACTTCATGAATGCTTATGCTATTCCATAAGTTCTCAAACAATACTCCCAAAATTAGAAATCCCAAGAACAATGGCACACGAGGAGAAAAACCTTCAGTGATATAATCCGCTTCTGTGGGCAACTAGCCTCCTATAAAAGCTTTCCCTCCAGCAAGAATGTGAATCGCTGGTGGTAAAAGACATGTTGCTTCAGTCTCCCAAAATAGCTTGAGGTTTCCTCGAGGAAACTTAAGTGATTGTGAGACTGAAGCAATACATGGGTTTCACCACCAGTGATTCATAATTCTTCATTGTACCAGAAGGCACTTGAGGAAAGTATGAACATCTGTCAGAAGAGAAAATGGTTCTACAATGGCCAAGTAAATGTGTGAGACTGGTACAGTTGTTTCTGCCAAAGGAGTCAAAAGCCATTATTAGAATGAAGCATGTACTTGCCTTTTCAAGGAATATCATAGCATATAGCTGCAAATTGTTTTTGCTGAATATTGATAGCAAGTCAAATTTTCCATGTGCTTTTGTTTAATTCCATTATCTTTATTTCTACAGTGTTTTTATGAAGATCAAATATTGAGATTATCAAAAAAAAATGCCATAAAAAAAAAAACAAAAACTGTTTTTCTTATGGACACGGCTATATCTATACACTACCACTTTAAGACTTAAAATCCAAACTAACCTCCCTCATCTCAGTACGCCATCTGTGGTTGGTGAGATTTTTTTCCTTTAAATAAAGACTAGGCTGCAATTACTCCACTGCTTAAAGTTGGTTGTAATGCAATTGATGGTCTGATGGCATCTACTGTTGTTGCATGAGAGCAGCAACAGCAGGACATTCACTTAAAGGGGTTGTTCACCTTCCAAACACTTTTATGTTCAGTGGTTTTCAGATTGTTATTCATAAATGACTTTTTTCAATTACTTTCCATTATTTATTTTTTACTGTTTTTCCAAAATCTAAGTGTAAAGTTGAATGTCTTGTGTGTCTGGTGTTTTGAATCTGGCAGCTCAGTAATTCAGGTGCAGACTCTAAGGACAGACGGGGAGATTCGGGGGCGATCCGTCGCCTGGCAACTTCTCGCCGCGACTGATCGCCCCGAATCTCCCCAAATAGCTTGACACCCCAGCGCACCGGCGAGGCTTAAAAACGCCGGCGCCTGTTCACACGGAGCGGCATGATTTTTAAAATAAGCCTCGCCGGTGCGCTGGTGTCAAGCTATTTGGGGAGATTCGGGGGCGATCCGTCGCGGCGAGAAGTCGCCAGGCGACGGATCGCCCCCGAATCTCCCCGTCTGTCCTTAGCCTTAACCGATACAATTTTGCAACAAGTAATTGATACATTTCACAGCAACATCTCTGGAGCATTAGCAACTATTGTATCAATTCTAACAGCTGCCTGTAATGAAACCCAGAGAGTCTGCACAGCAGGGACAAAGATAAGAAATGTAGCCAATGCATCAGTTTAGAACAGTTGGGGGGGCGGCGACCCCCCCTCCCAGAGCAACTTTAGAAGGTGAAAAATTACACTTTACACTTTAATATTAGACAAACTGTTACAAATAGAAAATAGACAGTAATTGGAAAAAGTTGTTATTTATGGTGATCTATCCAAAAACAACTAGTTGTTTGAAGGTGGACAGCCCCTTTAATTGGTTATGCTGGAAAGGTTGAGAAGATATGACTCCCTCAACAGCTGAATGAGGAAATTAGCAAAGGTTTTTGTACTGTAGGCTCACTTGCTTTAAATATTGAGAGCACTCACTGAAAGAAAATACAGCAAGTCCAGTTAATTTGACTTATTACTATAGATATACCATGGCCTGGATGAATGAGAACCTTCAAAGAGGACGTGTAAGAAAGCTTACTCTGGCCCACTTCTCAGGGGTTTAATTGCAAATCAACCTGTTTAGAGGGCCAACATGCATCTTAATACTATTAAGGTAAATACCTGCTGCAAATGCTACTACAAACATGAGACATTACCAAAAACAGTAATAGGGCCACCATCACAGATATGCACAACAATTTAGCACAGTAATCAATATGCACAATACATAATCACCTCACATTGTGGATATTTTATTATTATATTTTATAGGGGATTTTTAAGTCAACCGTTCAGTTACTTTCAGTTAAAATGTTTTGCTCAGTTGGATAGTTCCACATTTTTACACACACACCCCATTTA
>CM044447.1:94187347-94259863 GCA_024363595.1 Xenopus borealis | reverse complement strand
TTACTTTAACATTCCTCTTCTAGACAGTTTTTTTTTTTGGAAGAGTTACATTTACAAGATTTAGAAAAAAAAAGTTATAGCATTTTACCAATTACATTTATTTTCTGAAAACATCTGAAAGATGCTGTAGGAGATGTAAAACACCACACTACTGTTCTAAAATACAAAAAAATCCAGATTGTCCATTTTCCAGATAACTGGTCAAAATGGTGTAAATTCCGGGGATGTAAAAATTGGGGTTCTACTGTAGTTCCTTAGTGGCTGATTTTTTTTTTTTTTACAAAAAGCAGTTTTCTATAAAATACCCCTGGATCGGTGAATCACTGTATTAAGAAAACCTTTGACAATTCACAAAAGCACCGCAAACCCTGGCTAACCACATATTAACTGCAGCTCAAAGGCTTATAAGTATGAAGTGGAAGCAAAGAGTCATACCTGCAGAGGGTAGTACACAATAATGGGATAGAAATTAGAAGAATGAAGTACATGTAAGCTATACACAATGGAAAGGAAATCTTTAAATATGATATTGGCAAACTTACAGGGGTTGTTCAGCATCCAAACATTTTTGTTTTTCAATTCTGTTTTCAGATTGTCCACCAGAAATAAAGACTTTCTTCAGTTGCTCTGAACTTTATTTTTTTAATCTTTTTTCCAAAATTTAAATAGAATGTCCCTGTTTGGTTACAATTTGCTACATTAGCGGATACATTTCTCTGCAGCATCTCTGGAGGAATGGCAACTATTGTATCAATTATTTCAGCCACCTTTAATAAAACTCACTATTCTGCTCAGCATGGCAAAGTTAAGAAGTGTATCAACTAATGTATCATTTAGAACAGTTTACAGTCAGTAACCCTCTCTTGGAGCTGCTTCAGAAAGACAAAAAAAACAGTGAAGTGAAAGTGTAAGCATTTATACAAGATAGAAAGAAAAATCTTTATTTCTGGTGAACTCTTCTCTAAATTACGGATTTCTGCTTAGAATAACCCTTCTAGATGGTTATGTAGATCACTGTGTGGCAATATTAGATGGTTGGATTTTGGCTGACTGTATTATTTTTGTGTATACCTTTATCTAATTTTCTGCCTTTATTCAATGATTGTACAATTAAACTGCACAGAAAATATTGTCTTTACAATACATTATTATATTTCATTTCCTGATGTATATGTATGGCATTTGTTTTCCTTGCTTTGGATGTTTTCCTAATTAAAAAAAAAAAAACCACGACAAGTGTGGTAGGTTGGCATTTGATCTTTCCCTACTTTCCGCTTCAGCTTACTTTTATCCCTTGTCCAAGTATATGTTGTATACAAACCCCAGAACCTTTTACTTTCCCCTAATGTGACTTAACACAACAGACATCACTTCACACAAGGAATTGCTTTGAGATACGTTCATATAGGATCACATGTGAAAGATTAGAAACTTCAGGTTATATACAAAATATGTCTGCATACTCCCTGGAACCTTTTAATGTAGGATTCCAAAACAGAAAATTGTTAAAAATATATATACGGGGTAGACAAATATTTTAGTAATCAAAAAATAGGCCAGCTGTACAAATCTGCTTTAATTCAATAAGCTTGACATTCACCATTTTTTTCAAATTCTAACAAACTAAAATTAGTTTTGCTTAGTAAAAACCTGTATTCGTTAAAATACAGATCATAGCAAACTGTACATTATGTCATAACCCTAACCTTCCAATATAAATGGAATTCTAAAATTTACACTTACCTTCCTCTTTCTGGTTTCAGGAGTCCCACTCCACACAAAGCACTGGTAAATTACTCGCAGGTTTTGCTTCCAATTCTCCACCTTAAAGCTGTTCACATGGGAGCAGCCGGCCGGACTCATGACAAACCCACATCCACTCACTAGGTGTGGGGTCCGAGGACAGGAAGGACTGCTCCCTAGGGAGGAGGAGGACAAGGCTGAAAGCCTCACCCCCTCCCAGTTTTGTCTCAGCAAAAACTCCTTCGGAGGGGTCCAAGAACCAGACATTAACAAATATTGTTACTTGCAGGTCTACAAGAAAAAAAAAATAGAATTACTTTTCATTTAAAGGAAAATGTATGTTTTTCTTTTGTATAGACTGATGCTATATACAGCTGAAGACAGTACATCTTACTTTTACAAAATTGTAAACAAAGTTTTCTTGAATAGAGCACAGAACTTGAGGTACAGGCTGTGAAGCGGCAAACAAGTTACAAGGCAAACCCCCTTAGAACTTGTACCATTCTGTAAATATCTATATATAGGTAGGAGACCTACTATACTTAAACGCATTACAGTTGATCGTAATTTTCCATTGTGTCATACTGACACAAACCGGTCTTATTTGATGAAATTCATTTTTATTCCTAATAATCAACAGCATTTTTAATTGATGCCAACATATCTGCATCAAACCAGATTTGTGGCAAAATAAAGGTTAAAGGTTAAAATATTTTTATTAGCCTTAAGGAATGGTGTTTCAAACGACAAATCTATGTTCCAAGAATTCCAGATAATTGATCCAATACATTGACATGTATATTGATCACACACAGAGCCACAATTTCACAGAAAAGGTGTACCTTGTGCAAGACAACATACATGCATACAAACAAACACACAATGCATATTTGTATACACAATGAGGTCAGAATTCTCTTTATGCTAAACAAGACTGCCCAATGTTCTGAATGTTAATATAGGCCTCTCCCTCTAAACATAAACAAATCCAATGCTAGAATCTAAGCTCATTAGACAGAAAATACTTTGTGATTATTAGTTTAGCTACAAAGTTGTTCCTAGAGCCCATAGTTTTGGGACAGTTTAAAGCCCACAACACTGTTTTGCACTAAACATGAAAAATACATTTCTACAGAAAGATAAAATACAAAAAAAAGCATTTACGCAAAATACAGAATGAGACAAGTTATATGTGCAAAACAATCCGAATACAAACCTACAAATAAGAAAAATTTTGATATGAACAGCCTAAAACATACCCAATATGGGATATTTTCCTTTGATCACTCAAAAAAGGGAAGATGTAAAAAAAAAAAAAACCAAACAAAATTTTGGAAAAAAAAAACAATCTACATGTATTGGAATATGTGCAATTAACCAATGGGATGCTACCCCTGACAGGCTATATTTTAACCCCAACAACTCATTTATGCAACATTAAAAGGGGCTGTTTAAATTAAACTAACTTTTAATAAGATATTGAGTGATATTCTGAGACAAGTGGCATATTTTTCATTTTAGATTACATGTGGGTTTTTTTTTGTAATTTAACTTTTAATTCAGCCATTCTCTGGCAATTTTAGCAGGTTGTTAGGGTCCAAATTACCCTAGCAACTATGCAGTGATTTGAATAAGACAAGTGTGAAAAGTAGGGAACCTAAATAGAAAGAGGTCATAAAAAGTAGCAACAACAATACATGTTTAGCTTTACAGAGGTTTTGTTTTTTAGATGGGGGTTAGTGACCCCCATGTGAAAGCTGGAAAGAGTCTGAAGACATCAAATAATGCATGCAAAAGCTATAGAAAAAAAATAAAGACCAACTGAAAAGTTTCTATAACATACTAAAAGTTAAACTAAAGGTGAACCACCCCTTTAACAGCATGACACAAGCATACAATTCTGCACAAGGTAAAATTTACACCTAGATCTGCCTTTTAAAGAAGGTATGCGCAGGTAGGGATCTAATGCAAGAACTTCTTTATTCATGTTCACCAATGGATCATTCATCTTAAGTAGGTTACAAATGTTTGGCCAAAAATGAATATGGTCTTCAAAATTAGCCTCTTTAATTAGGGATGAACCGAATACAGGATCTGGTTCGGGATTTAGCCTTTTTCAGCAGGATTCGGACGAATCCTTCTTCCCGGCTGACTGGAATCCGAATCCTAATTTGCATATGGGGATGGAAATTGCATGACTTTTTGTTACAAAACAAGGAAGTAAAAAATGTTTTCCCATTCACAATGCCTAATTTGCATATGAGGGTTTGGTATTCGGCCAAATCTTTTGCAAAGGGTTCAGGGATGCGGCCGAATCCAAAATAGTAGATTTGGTGCATCCCTACCTTTAATTGAGCTCCCCATAAATTTTAACTGGTCCCTGCTGTGCTTCAAATGAAGGGTGGGTGTGTCCTAACTGTCCCTGGCAGAAGCACAGTAGGAGGGGGACAGCCAATCAAAGCAATGCAGTCACACAAAGAGGCTTCAGTTCCCTATCTAGTCAGTCTAGCTGCTGATTGGTTCATAGCCTACAGTGCAGTGTGCCGCCGGCTCCCCTACACAGCCAGACCATTCAGCAGGCAGAAAGTGGAACACATGGGCGGGACCAATACAATTTTTGCAGAAATTTTCAATAAAGTAACCAGAAACACAATCTTTTCAAGCACATTCCTTCTATATCAAACTATGAAACGCACCGCTACAATTTTGATCTTTTGCTTCGATAAAACGCATCTCTAAAGGTCAGTGGTTCAATACACAAAGAGGTTAATAGTCTTTTTTTTTTTATATATATATAAACAAAACAGTGGTGTCCAGATTGATTATTAAAAATTACCCTAATAAACTGCCATATTAGCAAAATACAGAGATTTAGCATTGCCCTAACACAAGTGCCCCCCCCCCCCATACAATACAGAAGTCCAAGGCTTGAAGGTGGAAGCAAAATGAGGATAAGAAATGATGCTAGGAAATCAGAGTTGCTATGCAATAAAGGGTTAATTCTTCAGTTCCCCCAAAAGCAAACAGTGGCAAAGTATTACACTCATTTCTGTCAGCATCTGCCCATAACCATATTAACAGAAATTCTCTATTGTCTTTAGAAAGCAAATTTCCCTTTCTGACTTCCTTTTGTACACTTCATTATTGTTTGGTACTTTTATGGCATTACGCAGCCGCACAGCATGCCCTCATCTCTCGTGTTTGCCCAATTCCGACTTCACTTTTTATCATGGCACAAAACAATGGCCCCTTCCAGCATATATTATAACCCGTGTATAGAACGAGGCACATACACACAGCTACATTGTCATCGCACTGGGACGTATTGCCTGTGCAGTTGTTATTTGGAAATGGACTAAAGTGCATAACCTGTACGCCTAATAATGCCCACCCAGATGAGCGAATGCAAGATATGGGGAGTATATTCCATGAAGCACAGGCTAGCTCCCTAGAATAACCTGTGTACCTCATGTTCCATGAAGCTGTGAAGAAGAGCCCATACACTGAGATGACAATACTCAGAAGCCACCGGTCAAACACTGAACCATTTCAAGCATACCGCCCGCCAGTCCCGCCTTTAGCGGGACAGTCCCGATTTTCTTAGCTCAGCCCCGGATCACTGCTTAAACGTCCCGCAGCGCCGTTAATGTCCAGCTCCTTGGCTCCTGCCGGACAGCTAATACCGACATCACAAGTCTCATCGCGCGAGACAGTGGCGTCACGGCTACACCTATATAAGCGCAGTGACGCGACACGTAACCGCCTAGTGGGAGTGACGGACGAAGAGTGGGAATTTTTAGAGTTGAACAATCAATAAGCAGCTAGGAACACGCGGTAGTCGCTCTGTTGTGTGGGCACGGCAGGCTTATTGCTACTGTTTACAGATTTATTTCTGACGGCTCTTGCTTTTTATGAAGGGAATAAAATAAAAATACCTTTTCTGTGTAGGTTGGTAGTAGTCGTGTTCGCCGTTGTTAGAAATCCTCAGCTTCCCAAAAGTATTTCACGTTTGTGGCGGCCCGTGAAACTATATTAAAGGAACAGTAACACCAAAAAATGAAAGTGTTTTAAAATAAAGAAAATATCATGTGGTGTTGCCATGCGCTGTTCAAACTGATGTGTTTGCTTCAGAAACACTATTCTAGTTCATATAAAAAAGCTTCGAAGTAGCAATAGCTGAAATTGAAAAACGGCTATAAGGCACAGGATAAATAATGGATAACAGCATTATGTTCTACAGAATTTATCAGATATTTGCTGTGTAACTTGAGTCTTTTCTCCTTTGACTAGTTGCCCCCATGGCTACACAACAGCTTATTTATATAAACAATAGTAGTGCTTCTGATTTAATTTTTTTATGTTACTGGTCCTTTAAAATAAAACCCTACTGGTGGGTTCCGTACACACACTAGTCCAATAGCTCCCAATATTTCTACAGAAGTCATTTACCAGCTATCTCTGCTCTCGATATTTATCCAAAAACTGAGGGGGACAAAACAAAAACCTTTTTTCTCTGTTTGTTAACAGTTCTTGCCACAATCCACTGTTCAGTGATTATGAGAAAAACTGAAAACAAAACAATGTTTTTCACAATTTTGCAGAATATAATGGGTGAAATATACCAGCAGTAATTTTTAGACTCATGTTTGTGTGACATCTGAGGGCCGGGTCAATGACTGATTTATGTGAAGAATTGGTAAAACATACCAAAAATAATCTTTAGTGTTTTTGGTACAGCTAGTGTTTGAGTTTTTTTTATTTTATTTTCCCATTAGCTGTTAGTATGAGGATTTCATATATCTGTAAACCAGTGAATTATGAAAACTGTCGAGAATAGTAATTTGTTCCTTGCCCAGTCACTTGTGCCAGGGAACCAAAAGCGATACCTTCTTTACTGGCTGCCAACAATAACCACAGCCACCAGAGCCCCACTACCAATATTTGCCCAAAAAGGTTTTTTGCCCTCACAGATCTAACTTGTGCTAGGGAACAAACAGCCACTGTTTTGCTGGTTACCAACTGCTGCCAAACTGTCCACTCCCAATATTTGACCAAGAGTACATTTAATTATTTTCTCTGATTAGAGCTCTGACCAGGGAACAAAAATAAACCACTGCCACCGGCGCTTTTGCTCCTAACTGTGACTAGGGTTGCCACCTGGCTAGTATTTTACTGGCCTGGCCGGTAAAAATGATGCTTAACCCCAATGCTATTAATAGGAAAAAAATCTAAATATATAGGAAGGCTGGTAATTTTTTGCAAAAAAGGGGGCAACCCTAACTGTGACCAAAAAGGGAAGAGATTTTTGTGCAAAATAGGGCCAGGTTAAATTAAAAGAGACATTGTGTAAAAAAATAAGAACATACCAGTGCATTATACTCATTTAGATATAGAAGAATGGTGCTTAAAAAAAGTATTGTTTCAGGTGGATTTATTGTATATCTGCAAAAACCATAATAATCCCTCCCTTCACTTCCACTTCCTTCTCCCTGAATTCCCCCGGCTATGCAGGGGAGGGGGTAGTTCTCAGCTCACTGCACTGTAGGACAGGAACCAATCAGCAGCTAACAGGACCTGATAGGGAACTGAAGCCTGTCTTTGTTTGTGTGACTGCAGAGCTGTGATTGGCTGTCCCCCTCCTACTGTGCTTCTGGCAGAGACCGTTAGGACACGCCCACCCCTCATTTGAAACACAGGGACCAGAGAACATCTATAGGGACCGCCAATAAAGGGGCTATTTTTAAAGATATTAATTTTTAGCACCATTTAAAAGCAACACCATATATGACTTATACTTGCCCACAAAATTTGTTTTTTTTCCCTTTATCCTCTATGTGTCCTTTAAGAAATCATTTGTTCTTTTGATCTGGCATCCAAAAGGTCCCAGTTAGGGTTGCCACCCGGTATTACAAATTTACCGGCAATGTAGCAAAATTATTATAAATTTGTAATAACTAAAGCCATTGGTCCACCCCAATCTTCTCAAAACTCAAAAACCTCTTTTTCACCGCCTGGCCAATTGCGTGCCCTGGATCCATCCCCTTCAGCATCACGGTCTGCCCCCTTTGACATCACGGCCCACCTTTTTGTTCACACCACCACCAACGGCCAGTGGAAATTTTATTGAAAGGTGGCACTCCCAGTGTTTTTTTTTTTAATTCAAGGACTAAAAGGGCTAATTTAGGAAAATACAATTACTGATATTGGGGCAGATTTACGAAGGTCGAAGTGAAAATTCAAATAAAATTTTGACGTAATTTTGGGCTACTTTGACTATCGAATAGCCCAAAATTCGATTTGAATTGAAAAAATTCAAATTTTTGAAGTATTGTCTCTTTAAAATCCTTAGAATTCGACTATTCGCCACCTTAAAGCTGCCGAATTGTCATTGTAGCCTATAGGGGACCTCCTGGAAGCTTTTCTGAATTTTTCCTGGAAAATTGAAATTTGGAAAAAAGTTCTGGAAAATCATTTGATTCAAATTCAATCGAAAACGGACCTATTCAATTGAAAACAGTCCAATCTGCATATTAACCCAATAAATGCTAGTATAATTGCTATAGAAAATGGATAATCAGAATATTAACCCCAAGCAAGCCAGTATTATTGCTAAGGAAAATTGATAGTATTCATATTAACCCAAGTTATGACAGTATAATTACTCCATACAATGGATCCAGGTAACATTTTTTGTACTGTGTTAGCCCAAAGTAATAGGGTAGAAGCATGAAGCATAACAAAAGTGGTGTAAAGGTGATACCTTTATTGGCTAGCTAAGATGATAGTGCCTGATGCCTGTCATCTATCTTTACTTGGATGTCACAACGCTATCTTAAATTAAATTTGTCCAAAATGGAAATGGTTCTCTTTCCTCCAACTAACACCAGTAACATCCCGGAAGTATCCATCATAGCTAACAATTCCACTATCACCCCGTTTCCCCAGGCCTTGGGATTATCCTTGATTCTGCCCTGTCATTCACTCCTCACATCCAGTCAGTTTTAAATCATGTCACTTCCACCTAAGGAATATATCCAAAATACGATAATGTATCACCCAAGGTGCTGCCAAAATTCTTATTCACTCCCTCGTCACATCACGTCTAGACTATTGCAACTCTCTTTTAATTGGCCTTCCCCACCAGAGGACTGTCATCTCTTCTGTCCATAACGAACACTGCCGCAAGGCTTATACACCTCAGCAACTGCTCCTCCGCTGCCATGCCATTCTGCCAATCCCTGCACAGTCTTCTACTGCCCTTCAGAATTAAATTCAAATTAATGACCCTGATATTCAAAGCACTTCATAACTCTGCCCCTCCCTACATCTCTGAACTAATCTCTATAAACTTACCATGCTCCTCTACTGATCTGCTACTCAACTCTTCGCTTGTTATCTCCTCACATGCTCACATTCAAGACTTTGCAAGGGCCAGGGCCGCTCCAACCAAAAAGCCACCTCTGGTAACTTTCAAACAACTAGTTGTTTTCAGATAGATCACCATAAATAACGACTTTTTCCAATTACTGTCTATTTCTATTTGTAACTGTTTTTCTAATATTGAAGTGGAAATTGTAATTTTTCACCTTCTAAAGCAGCTCTGGGAGGGGGGTCGCCGACCCCCACAACTGTTCTAAACTGATACATTTAATGGATACATTTCTTATCTTTGTCCCTGCTTAACAGAATCTCTGGGTTTCATTACAGGCAGCTGTTAGAATTGATACACTTGAATATCAAAAAGTAAGGATGGAGGACGCTTGAGACGCAGAACTATGCTGCAAATTTCCTGTCACTTGACAAAGGGCATGTGAGCCCGAAACATGTAGTTCACGGCAGTTCCAATTAAAGGAAATTTGCAGCATAGTTCTGCGTCTCAAGCGTCCTCCATCCTTACTTTTTGATATTCAAATGAATCGTGGTCTGAGCAGGAGCCCAGGAGGTCTGCACAAGTGAGAATAATTTGATTTGCTATATATGTTATATATATATAACCCTCAAGAATTGATACACTAGTTGCTAATACTCCAGAGATGTTGCTGTGAAATATATCAACTAAATGTTGCAAAATTTGAACAGTTTAGAGTCTGCACCTGAATTACTGAGCTGCCAGACTCAAACACCACAGACACCAGCATTCAACTTTAAACTTAGATTTTGGAAAACTAGTAAAAAAATAAATAATGGAAAGTAATTGAAAAAAGTCTTTATTTATAGAGAACAATCTGAAAACCACTGAACAGAAAAAAGTGTTTGGAGGGTGAACAACCCCTTTAAGAGCTGAATTTCCATTTTTTAAAATGGAAATTCGGCTCTTCTAGTGCAGCGAGCATTATACAGTACAGCACATACAGTACCACATCTCTCACCCACTTACCTCTGGTCTTGCCCAATCCCACACCTTGTGTATCATTCCCTTCCCTTTAGATTGTAAGCTCTTTCTGTGCAGGGCCTTCCTCGCCTTTTGTACTGGTATTGATTTATATAACTCCATATGTTCTATGTATGGAATTCATGTGATTTAATTGTATAATTACATTTACTTTACAGCGCTACGAAATATGTTGGCGCTATAGAAATGCATGTTAATAATAATAATATTCACAGCAAGCTTTCAGAACATTGCAGCTATGATTATCATCTTAGTTAGCCAATAAAGGTATCACCTTTACACCACTTTTGTTTTGCTTTATATCAGAAGTTCTACCCTAAAACTTTTCCATACAATGGATAATCAGCATGTTAACTATAGACATGCCAGTATAGTCACTGTATAAACCTGTTTGCTCTTTTGATAAATGGATTTCAGTGCAGAAGTCTGCAGGAACAGCACTATTAACTGATGTGTTTTGAAAAAAAAAATTCCCATGACAGTATCCCTTTAAGGGAGATAAACTTGTCATTTGCAGGAATTTTTTTTTATCAGATTTTATTTTACATTACCATAGTAGTTACATAGTTAATTAGGGTAAAACATGACAATTAAAGGAGAAGAAAAGTAATTTTAACATGGCAAGGCAGTAAGATTACTGAAAAAATGGCCAATGGGCACTACATTAACTCCAGACGTTCCAGTAAAATGAATTTCTAAATGGATTGATTGAAAGCAGTCCATCACCTTCTGTACACTTGCACAAGCAGAATAATGACATCAAACTTCTTCATTCCTGCTGCCACCAAGCTTAGGCACCCCCAGGCCAGTGCTCCATCAGCAGTAAACTGCACCAGCCCGGGGTTCTTCCAGCAAGCACCACAGAGCGATTCCATTCAGGCTTCTCGCGGCTGAACATGCGCAGTAGAGTGTAAACCCGAACTTTTAGGAAAAGGCTGGCTATTGCAGTCTACCGCTCCATGGTGCTCGGTGGCAGAACCGTGGGTCGGTGCAGTTTTCTGCTGAGTTTTCACTGGGGCATCAGGTAAGTAAATATAACCTAACTTTTGGCACCCCAAGTTACAATTACTTTTCTTCTCCTTTAATTGTAATTTTGTACTCTAATTAACTATATAGCTACTATGTTACTGCAAAATAAAATCTGTTAAAAAACTTGACTTGAAAAAATTAAAAGTTTATCTCCATTAAAGGGATACTGTCATGGGAAAAAATGTTTATTTCAAAATGCATCAGTTAATAGTACTGTTCCTGCAGACTTCTGCACTGAAATCCATTTATCAAAAGATAAATAAAACAGATTTATTTAATATTGAAATATGACATGGGGCTAGACATACTGTCAATTTCCCAGCTGCCCCAAGTCATGTGATTTATGCTCTGATAAACTTCAGTCACTATTTACTGCTGTACTGCAAGTTGGAGTGATATCACCCCCTCCCACCCCCCAGCAACCTAACAACAGAATAATGGGAAGGTAACCAGATAACAGCTCCCTCATACAAGATAACAGCTGCCTGGTAGATCTAAGAACAGCAATCAATAGTAAAAACCCATGTCCAACTGTGGCTCCTTCAGTTACATTGAGAAGGAAAAACAACAGCCTGTCACAAAGCAGTTCCCTCCTAAAGTGGTGGCACAAGTCACATGACCAGGGGCAGCTGGGAAATTGACAAAATGTCTAGCCCCATGTCAGATTTCAAAATTAAATCTAAAAACATCCGTTTGCTCTTTTGAGAAATGGATTTCAGTGCAGAAGTCTTCTGTAGTAGCACTATTAACTGATTTTGAGAAAAAAAATTTCCCATGACAGTATCCCTTTAAAATTTGTATCTCTAATGTAAAGGTCAGAGAGATCATCCAGGAATCCCTTCAGTAAAGTACAGTTGCAGGCATGTGTGAGACACCAAGTCTATCTGGCACTAGTCCACCTTCTAGTTTATATTTGTCTGCCCTTGTTAGTGGATCACTGTAGCATACCAGCATAAGGTAATGTGAACAGCCTGATTTGTGAGGAAAGGGTCTTGGATTCCATAGTTCTGCTCAGTTAGTCTCTACCACTTAAGTTACAATCATGTTTGTAGATCTCTGTATAGACCGTATACCATTTGGATGAGTCAGGGTCTCCAAAAAGAGAGAGATGTAGAGAAATTGCTTTTTAGTTTTATGCATCCTAACACCATAAGAAATGTTTTTTATGGACTTATATATAGAGAGAGAGAGAGAAATGTACTACATTTTAAAGGGCACCAATCATGACCAAAATAATTTACTAAGTAAATAAACTATGTGAAAGTTCAAGAAACCCAATTTTTAAGACAGTTAGAATTGTTTGTATAATATAAATCATCAGCTGACTATACCTTCTGCAAAATCTCCCCTATCTCCACTGCAGTTCTAGTTGAGGCAGGCATCTTGGATTTCACTGACTCCTCCTACCTATATCTTCACAGCCAACTGCAGCTCTAAACTCTTGCACATGCTCAGTTGAAATTTCTTGGTTGCCTAATAAACCTTCTAAGCTATTTTCAAATCTGCCAAAGTTCTGTTAGCTGCTGTTCAGTAGTGCTGCCACCTTCTGGGAGTTATTGTTTGACCTTCATTTGCATAATGACATCACCAGCAGGTGATAAGATAGGGAAATCTCCCGATACTTCTAGTGGAGGAGTTTACAAAAACTAGGCATTCTGGGTAGAATACTCAGGGCAGTGCTACAATCTGAGCATGCTCGTGAACTCATAAGCATGTTATAGTCACAGTATGGACTCCCTCAGCCAAAGAACCCATTTGACAAAGTATGGGATTTTTTAAAAACTGCTGTTTAAAAAAAAAAAAAAACTATGGGGGGAATTCACAAAAGTGTCGGGACGGAAAAAATGTCTTTATAATGTCGTAGCAACAGCCGACAAATTCACAGACCATTTTCCCGCCAATTTTCCAACATATACAACACTTTTGAAATAGTGTTGTGAAAAGGGGGCGTGGTTTCTTCAGCGCCACTTTCCCCGACATTTTTATGAATTACTCGTAAACTCATTTTTTTTTGCCAACAATTTTTCTGACACATTAGGCTCTCCAAAATGAAAATGTTGGTCAAATTGTCTTTTAAAAAGTCGTCTAAAATGTCGTCTGTACGATGAAAAGATATACAACATTTTAGAAAACTGTCGGACTTACGAGACATTCAGAGATGATAACATCTGCCTTTGGGAATTTTCCGTTTGTACGACATTTTACAAATTTGTCGACCGCCACTTCTGGGTTACTTATTTTACCAACACTTTTGTGAATTCCTCCCTATATGTAGTTTTATTAAACATGTTTAGGTTGTAGTGGTCAAGTTAATATGTGTTTGATTTTGGCTGTGATTGGTGCCCTTTAATCTAGTTTGATTAAAAAAATGCTGTAGTATACAGTAAGTACATCATTACATATTCACAGAGTGGGTATGGTTACTATGTCTCAAAAATTGCTCTTTAATTTGTGTCACAATGCATGTTATAAAATGTATCTCCCCATATTCAATAATTATACAGTAAGTATCAGATAGGCTTGAGTGCTTGTATTAGGCCTAACCAGCCATGTCTAGTATTTTTAAAAGTATCATATACAATATGTCATGACAGTACAAATATATATAAACATTAACATTATGTTTGAGTTCATATATTGGCCTATGGTCAAGGGTTGTTAGTAAGTTCAATGGTATGGGGTGCCATTTGTATACAAAAATATCCATAGTACACAGAATGAATATCTCCCAGGGTACATCATTATTGGTGACCATATATACACACATATATATATATATATATATATATATATATATATATGAGAAAAGCCTTGGAGGAGGCTGAAACGTCAGTCACATATGCAATAAAAAATTCATTATTTTTTCTATAAGACCTGTGAGTGCGGATCTCTGTGCTGTTGATTTCTATCGATTATTTTGGACCTGCACCCAGGCACATTTAACTACTTTGTCGAGAGTGCCGGCTTCAGTATGGAATTTATATATATATATATATATATATATATATATATATATATATATATATATATATATATATATATATATATATATATATATATATAAAAATATACAAAATATGAATTTCTAATTTTAAGAATGAGAACAAGCTCTGTAATTTGCTGTATATTGATACAAATGTTTTGTTATTGCTACTTGTGTTACTCATATTTCTATTTAGGCCCTATCCTATGCCTATTCCTTTCCCCTCATTATTAAAATAGGCCTGTGTCAAGCACATTCTGCAAAAAGGCTACATTGGACCCATCCTGTTTGTCTAAGTACAACCCTGTCTCTCTTTTAGCAGTCTGGCTTTCGACATGCACACTCCACTGAGACTACCTTATGTAGAGTAGCAAAAAATCTCCAGACTACTAAGGCCAAAGGAAATGCATTTCTAATTTTCCTGGATTTAAGGGATGAAGCTGAATCCTGGTTCTCTTCCTACCTTTGTGACCACATCAGGGCCGCCATTAGAAATCATGGGGCCCCGCACAACAAAATTTTCGGGGCCCCACCCACCCTGGCACCCGAGCACCATCCCTGATCCCCCCATTTCCACATCAAGGTTAAAAGACCACACAGATATCAGCTCTAAAAAAGTAACCCCCCCACAGAATCCACCAGTAGCCCTTGCCAGCCAGTTCAGCAACATCTACAGAGCATGATCTGGCACCTATTCCCCCTTAAAGAGACAGGCTGCATGAGCCATGTTATAGTCCCTTAAAGGAGAAGGAAAGCTACTAAGGCAGTTATTACTAATAGATATATAGCCACAATAGTGCAAGCTATAACACTATATTTATTCTGCCAAATGCATTACCATACCTGGGTAAAAAACTATAGAATCTCTGTTTAGGATAGCAGCTGTCATATTAGCTTAGTGTGACATCACTTTCTGCCCTAGTCTGTTTCTGCTCACACATAGTTCTAGGCTCAGATTACAGCAGGGATGGAGGAGGAAGGGGGAAAAGGGAGGGAGAGAGGAGCAAACTGAGCAATGCTGAAGCCCTAGCCTTTGAGGTTTAAGCTGAAAACAGGAAGTCTGCTACAGAAGCCCATGTGTACACAATAGAAGGAAAGAAATGTGGGTTTTCTTTTGACAGAGGACTCAGAGCAGCATTACTTTGAGGGTTTACTTGTGTATTTATATAGGCCTTTCTGATGAAGCTTACTTAGTTTTAAACTTTCCTTCTCCTTTAAAAAGTCACTGGTACCTGTTGTGTTTGGTAGCCGAGGATTAGGAAAGTAGAACAGTGCTTTATTAGCAGGTTCATGCAGCCATTACATAACAGCAGTCTTACTTTCACTTTCAAGTTGTACAGAAAGTCCTATGTATGCACAGTGCCACCTGCAGGCCATTTGTATGAACACCACAGTACCTAAACTGCATAGTAAGTGCTGCACCAGCATGATTACCCCCTGCACTCTCCCATCACTTCCCAGCAACTCCCAGTGCCCCAGGAATCTGAGCTCATCAACTAGAGGGTTTAACTCTATAAGCACAACGCTACCATCATATACTGTAACAATTAACGTGTTAAATTGCACAAGTAAGTAAGTTGTTGCTCAGACAGATGACAAACAAACCAGAATAAGTAACATCACCCACTATAAGCAGCAGTGCAACAATCACAGCATCAGCGATCACTACTGGACTGCCAGAGTGGTTTGGCCCGGCTAGCGGCCTGTACTGACTATTATTGAATAGCTGCATTTCTCGGTGGGAGAGACCATTGTAGTCCCCAAATAGGTGTACAACCACAGTCCCACTGATCGCTTACTTTTTTGGCTGGGGATCCAGGCAGGGTGCTGTGAGTCCTCTCACCTGCAGGGTAGCGGCAAGCTCCTCGCATGAAGTCTATCTGTGAGTTTGTTTGAGAGCGGCTGGGGAGGGACCGGCTGTGATTGGCAGGCAGAGCAATGATTGCGTCACACCCCCTGTGTTCTGTATTATCCCTGTGTTGCTTTTTCCCACTCACTGTATCGTCGTAGACTGTCTGTAATCACTTTGAAAAGTGCTGCACTGCGGGCCCCCCTTCAGGCCCGGGACAATTGTCTCCCCTGTCCCCCCTGATGGCGGCCCTGGACCACATGCCCATTAACCCTGTTAATTCAGCATGATGTATGGGGGTCATCTTCGACTAGTCTCTTTCCTTCTCTATCACTTCTTCCTCTGCAAAATAGCCAAGATATGTCCCTTTCTCTCACACATAACAGCCAAAACACTAATCCATGCCCTTATCCTATACCAATCTCCTGTTAACTGGTATTCGGGACTCCCATCTCTCTCCCCTCCAATCAATCTTAATCTTTTGCTACTCAGATCCTCCTGCTCTCTCCTAAGCGGGAACCTTTTCAACCGAAATTAAAATCCTTAGCATGGCTGCCTGTTAAGCAAAGGATAGCATATAAAATCCTTCTGCTAACATTCAAAGCCCTTTACTCCTCTGTGCCTCACTACCTTTATTCACTTCTCTCACTGTATGTTCCTGGCCAACCATTTTTTTTATTTCTTGTACGCAGGCCCTGCCTACCAATTTTTGTAAGGGGGACCTTGCTCATCAACGGTTTTGTTTTATTTGTAAGGGGGCCCTCGACCATCAATGGTTTTTAAAAAATATATTTCTATGGGCCCTGACACCAATGTTTTTTTTTTTTTTTTTTTAAATCTTTGGGACCCTGACCACCAATGGCATTACTTGTAAGGGGGGGGGGGGCTTAGCCACCAATTAAAAATTAAAGGGGGCCCCTAACCACCAATGATTTTGTTTTAATTGTAAGGGGGGCCCTGACCACCAATCCTTTTTTTAATTTTTTTTTATTGGGCTACTAATTTAAAGCCCAGGCGTGTTTTGAAAATACATACTAGTCATGGTATGTATATGGGCTACTTTTCCAGGCATTTGGTTGGTTTTTACTTTGGAAACGGGACAAAGTTTTCTTTTGCCTTAAAGTGCTAAGCTTGCGTCTCCTAATGCATTTTGGGTAATGTAGATTTTGTCTAACAATTTGCCAGCTGCCAAGTTTAATGAAAGACTACAATACCCAGCATGCAATGGTACTGACCACCAATGTAATTTTTAACTTTTAAGGAGAGAGGACTTGGCAACCATTTAAAAAAAAAAAAAATGTTTACAGGGCCCCTGACCACCTATGGTTTTTTTTAACTTGTAAGAGGGAACTGGCAACCAATGTTTTTTTTTAACTTGTAGGGGGAATCTTGGCCACCAACCTTAGGCAGGGCTGGTGGTGTTGGGAGAGGCCCAGAAAATGTTGTTCCGTCCCCGTGATTGCTGATGGTGGCCCTGCCCAAGGGCACTCACTTAAAGCTGCTGCTCTATGCAGGGGCCCTCAACTGCCTATATGGTAAATACCCCACTAGGTAACCACCAAGAAAACAAAATGGTTTTTCCGAAGCAGACAAGAAAACAAATGACTTCTGATAAAATATTGGGAGCAGAGACTCCATTGGCAGCTACAGGGCAGGGTTGCCACAAAATATCCTATATTTTAATACATTTTCCATATTAACATTGGGATCAAGCTTAATTTTTACAGGCCAAGCAGGTAAAATACCGGGCAGGTGGAAACCCTAAGGGAAGTGCTGACCCTTCCAGGAATTTTTTTGTTTGTTTGTTGTTTCCAGTCACAAGCAGTATTAACGAGGAGAGAAAACAATGACTCCATTTGGGCCATATATTGTGAATTGAAGCTCTGCTGGCAGCGGGTATTTCTGGCAGTCACCGCCAAAAAAAATATGTTTTTGTTCCGTGACAAAGTAGGCACTGCCAGAAGAGAAGGACTATAATACTGTGAGCAACAAGGTTGCCAGGTGTAATTTTCAAAGTCAGCTACAAACCCAGCCTAAAATTGAGGAACCAAAAATAGCACAATATGTGCAGTGACAAAAAGTCTTAAAAGTAATTAATAGAGGTGAAAATAACCCTTTCTAATCTTCACTGATTTGCACATTTTTCCATGAAGCAAAATCAGAAAGATTTGCCCCCTTCACCAGGGGACACCTGCCCAGTATGTAGGGTTGCCACCTTTTCTTGAAAAAAATACTGGCCTTCCTATATATTTATCTTTTTTTTCCTATTAATAACATTGGGATCAACCATCAAAAATACCAGCCAGGCCAGTAAGATACCGGCCAGGTGGCAACCCTACCGTTATTTTACTGGCTTGGTTGGTAAAAATGTTGCTTGATGCCAATGTTATTTAAAACCATAAAAACATAGGAAGGCTGGTATTTTTTTCCAGAAAAGGTGGCAACCCTAGGCATTACTACTGAGGGGGGCTCAGGAGGTATAGGGCCCACATGAGGCCCTAATACATATACAATTTCAATAAATATTCGTAAAACAGCTGAACTTCTAGACATTTTGGTGGCCAGCAGATTTTTTCCCCAAAATTGAGGAAAGTCACAGGAAAATGCAAGAATGCTTAAGAGGGATGGGAGACTGGGGTACAGATAATTAATAGAGGTGAAAATAACCCTTTCCAATCTTCACTGATTTGCACATTTTTCCATGAAGCATAATCAGAAAGAGTTGCCCCCTTCACCAGGGGACACCTGCCCAGTATGTAGGGTTGCCACCTTTTCTGGAAACAAAATACGGCCTTTTTATATTTTTATAGTTTTTCCAAATACATACCATTGGCATCAAGCAACATTTTTACCAGCCAGGTGGCAACCATAGGTACAGAGCCCAAAATCTGGTAACTCCTGACTGTCACACAATTGCATGCTGGGTATTGTAGTCTTTCGTTAAACTTGGCAGCTGGCAAATTGTTAGGCAAAAACTACATGACACAAAATGCATTAGGAGACGCAAGCTTAGCAAGAGAAAACTTTGTCCCGTTTCCAAAGTAAAAACCAACCAAATGCCCGGAAAAATAGCCCATAGCCATACCATGACTAGTTTGTATTTTCAAAACACGCCTGGGCTTTAAATTAGTAGCCCAATTTGGCTGGAAACCAACCAACCCAACAACCCTCACAGTGTGCTACGCCCACCACAGATTACCGCGTGTTAAAAGCGCTTCTGATTGGGCAATACTAAAATACTCCGCCCTCACTCATCACTCCCCCAATCGACTCTCCGCAAATCGTAGAAGCATAGTTGTGATGCCACAGTCTCGCGGGATGAGATTTATGATGACATCGGTATTAGCTGTCAGGCAGCGCTAAGGAGTTGGGCATTGGAAGCTATGTAGCGTTACGGGATGTTTAGTACGGGACTGTACTAATTAATCGGCATGTTGTGCCGCATGATCTGGGATTTGGAGAGCATTAGTTATCTCAAATTAAAGGCTGGCTGATTGTATTATGTTTGTGCCTTACAGAGGCAGAGCTGATCGTGTGAAGCCAATGGATCTGATAAGGTGGCCCATTTACCCATTTTTGCTGGGCAGTATGGGAGTGTACGGCCTGTATAAACTGCTGCAGAGGCTGCGGAGTGGCGCTTACCTACAGGACGCCGTAGTGGTTATCACCGGAGCCACGTCTGGCCTGGGCAAAGGTCATGCTCGCCAATCACCTTACGTTATAGCGCCAACACATTCCACAGCGCTGTACTATAAATTCCCATTCCAAAAAACACCTTCTGCTGCTTGCTTTACTTTTTGATGGTGCTAGTGTTTTCTCTATATGCTCTTCCTTTTGAGTTAACTTTTAGTATGTCATAGAATTATCTATTCTTGGCAACCTTTCCCTTTTTTTCTGGCTGTCAAATGGTGGGTCACCTAAAGGTGGCCATACATGGTGTGATCTGCTCATTTGGCGATGGTGCCAAAAGAGCGGATCTCTCCCCAAAATGCCCACCTTGAAGTGGGCGATACTGAGTGATCCGATCGTGGGCCCTAGCATCCAACGATCGGATTGCAACGGAGGAGGTACAGGCGGTCGGTTCAAAGGATCGCATCAACGAACAGGTGTGGCTGCGATCCAATGGGATCGACATCTGGCCGACTTTCGGGCAGATATCGATTGGATAAGCCTGCCAGAGGGCCCCACACACGGGCCGATAAGCTGCCGACAGTCTGTCGGCAGCTTTTATCGGCCTGTGTATGGCCACCTTAAAGGAAAAGTAAATGTTTTTTTTCCTATCTGTAAATTTGCTATAAACAGCTCACCAGATTAATGTACCTGCTGCAAGTCTGCTCTGGTTTCTGTGTTATCAGCAGCTTGTTTCCCCTCTTTCCTGGTGCAGAGTGAAGCCCCGCTCCTTAGTTTACTGAGCAGTCCATTTGCATGCTGTGACATAGCAGAGAGGAAGGGGGAGCCAGTGTGTGCAGCACCAGCAGTTTTGTTTTTCTCCTCATATGCACTCCAGAGAAACCAGAGCAGACTTGCAGCAGGGACTTAAGCTGGCCATAGACGTAAAGATTTTCGAAAGATCCAATTGTAATCGTGAGACCACAATTGTCTCAAAACGATCGTTTAAATGCCTGATGTGTACATCAACTAAAAAGACCATTTCAGGCGATATTGCCAGCAAAACTGAAGGATCGCAGCCTGCTTGGCCCTGCAAACATAGGTAGATTGCATGGGGACCGATAAAGATTTTCTAACCTAGCCGATCAATCATCAGACCGATGTCGGACGAAAAATCGTAAGACGAACGATCGTTTGTATCCCACTAACCGCACGATAATTTGACTTCCCTAAGATTGGTCGTTCGGCAGGGAAATATCGTTGCGTCTATGGGGAGCTTAAAGGGCAAGGAAAGTCTGAAATAGAATAAGGGTAGAAATGCTGTATTTTGTACACTAAACATGAACTTACTGCACCGCAAGCCTAATCAAACAAATGATTTATGCTTTCAAAGTTGGCCACAGGGGGCTGTCATCTTGTAACTTTGTTATACATCTTTGTCTGACACTGGCACTGCACATGCTCAGTATGGTCTGCTTGAGTTCTGCATGGCTAGTAAGTAAGGCAGGGGCTCCCCCTGCTGTTCATAAGTGATTGTTTCCCTGCCAGAAGCACTAAATGAAGGGAGAATTTCACTGCATACAGTCAGGTTTCTTATAAAAACGGTACACATTTCAAAATTAAAGTATATTGGAGATAGATTTCTTTTTCATTAAAGAAAGTAAAAATGGGATTTTATTTCTTTGCCTTTCCTTGCCCTTTAAGGTACATTAATCTGGGGGGCTGTTTAGAGGAAATTTTCAAAAAAAAAAGTTTACTGTTTCTTTAAGTCAGGTGTCTCCAGCCCACAACCGGGCTGTGGACAGTCCTGAACTGGGCCGCCGAGCCAACGAGGCACACCCGGATTGGACGGCGCCCCCCCCCCCAGACCTAAGTCACTGTGGGACTATTTTGTTATCTTTCTATTCATGCCTTCTAGCAACCATATAGCAGTTGTCAAAAAACTATAAATGAGCACAGGGCATATTTATAAAGGAAGGGGCCCAGCAACTTCTGAAGGGCCCATTGTAGCACTGACTAATGCAGGGTTTTAAAAATGTTTATTAAAAATGTCAATCCCAGAATGAATACAAGATAAGATAAGCATAGTGATTGTTTCCTATTTTCCTGTTTAGAATGTGCAACGGTCTTTTATGCAGCTGGCTCTCATCTTGTTTTATGTGGACGTGATGAGGAGAGATTAAAGCAGGGATCCCCAACCTTTCAAAGCCGTGAGCAACATTCTGAAGTAAAAGGAGTTGGGGAGCAACACAAGCAATAAAAATGTTCTTGTGGTTCCATATCAGGGCTGTGATAGGCCATTTGGTAGCCCCTATGTGGATTGTCAACCTATATTGAGGCTCTGTTTGGCAGAACACCTGTTTTTATACAACCAAAACTTGCCTCTAAGCCAGTAATTCAAAAATAAGCACCTGCTTTGAGGCCACTGGGAGCAACATCCAAGGGGTTGGAGAGCAACATGTTGCTCGTGAGCTACTGGTTGGGGATCACTGGATTAAAGGATCTAGTGCAGGAACTTAATAACATGCTCTTGAAATCAACTCAGGTATGTGATTGAATACAAGAAGAAACAATTTAATGTACGCTTAGTAGTATTTGTTTTTCAGTTTTTACAAGCAAAATTATGAAACACATCTTGGTGTCTCTTAAATAAAGGAAATACGGACGTTTTACCAGCGATTATGTTTTTGTGTTATCGGGACTGGAAACCTAACACATAGCTTAATTCTCATTAATTGAGTTTATTTGTACTTCACGTGGGAGGTTTTTAGGAAACCCTTAAATTGTCACGTGTAAGCCACGTGTGGTATGTCAGAAAATTTGCAGCTGGGCCCACGATTGGATCAACCAGATATCACCCACCTCAAGGCATATTTGCAGTCAGTGTTGGAAAAGGTGGCACCTTCCACTTCTGACAGCAAAAGAAAGATTGCATGTTTTATAGCTTGCACCAGTGCGCAATGAAACTTATTACTGAAAAAGTTCTATTTGCTCCAACAGATTACACCACCTTCAAGCATACCTTAAAGGAGAAGTCATACTATAATATGGTAAACGCCATGCCCCTTCCCCACCGTAAGCCCCCAGTCCTCCCCCCCCCCGGGCAAATGCCCCTAAGTTGCTACTTACCCCCACAGCGCAGGTCCTGACCGTGGAGTTTGCACGTGTCATCCTCTCCCCAGCCATCCAGGATCCATCTGCATTTGGCGGCGCATGCTCAGTAGAGCTGAACCGGCAAATGCTCCTATTGTGCATGCACTGCCAAGCGACAAAGAATGCAGGGAGAAGATGGCTGGGGAGAAGATGGAGCCTGCAAACTCCACTGTCCGGACCTGCGCTGAGGGGGTAAGTAGTAACTTGCGGACATTTTGCTGGGGGGGGGGCTTACGGGAGGGGGGAGGAGGGGTTCATGACGTTTACCCCATTATAGGTTGACTTCTCCTTTAAATGCCATTAAAATCTGCAATGCAATAAGTCTAATACAGAATATTTATTACATTTACCCCTAAATGCCCATATCACCTGCTTTATGTTAGAACAACAATTTAGTTTGTTAATGATCATATTTCCCAACTTTACCATAACAATCTTTAAATGACTTCTCTGCACATTTCAAAACGATACTAATAAATTGCCAGATTAAGATGGTCCTTTTTTTCACATTGGGAATACACAAGTTTTTTCCAATTCAATGGTACCATATCATATGCAGGGGCATAGAAGCAGATCCAAGTGGGATCAAGTAGTGTAGAGGGCTTAGTAAGGCCCTAAAAAAATTAGCAATTTCAATATATATTTTTAGAACAGGTCAATTTACCAGTGTTTTGGGGCCATAAAATGAATTTGCTGTGGGGCCCAGTGAAATCTAGTTACACCACTGACCAGATTAAAGGGAGAAAATCAGAAAAAATGGTCTGGCTAAAACTGAACTAAGTTTTTAAGTACTCAAGGAGGTATTTCCTTAAGGCCTGAGCCTTTGAGTATATTAATTTAAAGGGGAACTATTATGAAAATGTAATATAAGCTTCATCATAGTAAAATAATTCTAAATATGATCAATTAAAAATTACCTGTTTCTGAAATAATCAAGTTACTCTTCACGGTCCCATTCTCTGCATCTGTCTCTTCATTCTCTCCTCATTCAGGAGTCTGATTTTGAATGACAGGTCTAATAAAGCCTTTGGGGGACTCTTTTTGCCTAGAAGAGCATACACATTTTTACAAAGTCGATTTGTGCTAAAGTAAGACTTTGTTCTAGAATTTGAGTGAGTTCTAATACATCTGCTAGGAAAGAGAGCAGACCCCCTAAAACATATAAGTTTTATAAGATAAAGTAGATTATTTCTGAAACCGTACAGAATATTTAATTGATTATATATTCTTCTGTTGAATTGTGTAGATTATTACAAGTGTGGTGGAATAACACCGTAAAAAAAAAGTGGTGTGTGCTTTATCAATATTATTACTATCTTTCTTTCCTTTCTCAAGTTAAGAACACAGCAGAAGGAAGAACACCACAAGAGGTTGCACTGACTGTTCTGCATGCTGTGGGCGAAAGAAGGAAGGAGCTGTTGGTGGCTGGCTTGGTGCCCACTCTGGCAGTATATTTAAGAACTCTGGCCTCAACATTATTCTTCTCCATTATGACAGCGAGAGCTAAAAAAGAACAAAACCTAAAGGATTCATAATGCTGAAAATGAAATTCTAATATTAAAGCCAAAATAAAGATTTGTATTTAAAATGTGATGTGAAATTTACAAATATCTTCTTTGATACGTTGATCAGTAATATAACTCCCTACTCTGTCATTGAGTAAATGCTAATTTAAAATAATAAATAATTTTAATCAACTATAAGAACACTCCCTTAATTTAAAGAGAAACTTGTCCGATCGATTATAAAAGGGCACAGTACTGCACTCATTAGATTTAAATTTAGTTATTGAAAAAAAAAAAAAACAATCCGTCCAACGTTTTGGTCATATATAGTGAGTCTCTCGGGTTGTCTCTCAGGATACAGTGCATAAACAAAATGTGTGTAACATCAAACGTAGTAAAACAGATCAAGCTCCCCACAGTACCTCTCTCTCCAGGTGTTCTATCCTTGGTGTCCCCACTGTGTAGATAAAATAAACTTGAAGAATTGGATGGCACTTCTGGAAGGGCTTTACTATGGCAGTATTCTGTAAACACCAAACGCATTTGGTGACGAACTACCTTAAGGTGGCCATAGACGCACAGATAATATCGTACGAAACGAATTTTCGTACGATATTCGGTGCGTGTATGGTGGGAAACGAGCCGACCGACATCGTCAGAAGATTAAGATATCGGTCGGCTGGTTGATCGGGCTGGATGGAAAATTTTGATCGGATGCCTTTGAAAGCTCCCTGAACATTGGCCATTGTTAGTGCTGAATCGTCAGATACAAGTAGAATTCTATTGTTTCTACCTGTATATTTGACGATTCAGCTCTACACGTGTGTGTTGAAACAAACGATCTTTCTTGGAAAGATCTTTTCCGAGAAAGATCGTAATTGTTACGTCTATGGCCAGCTTAAGTTATAGTAGGGAGTTCATCCCGAAATGCGTTTGGTGTTTACAGAATACTGCCATAATAAAGCCCTTCCAGAAGTGCAGTCCAGTTCTTCGAGTTTATTAAAATCAGCACAGTGTGTGCAGTGCTCCATGTACAAATAAGTAAAATTTGTAGGTTGAAAACCTACATTAACCCTTTTAAGTCTGGTTCATAGGTATTACTTATCAGTGGTTATGTTCAAAATGAATGTAGTACTGCTCTCCTCAGGTCATCCAATATGTCCTTAAATATATATATATATGTGTGTGTGTGTAAGTTAGCCTGTAGGCACCTCAGCACTTTGAAATAAATAAGTGAGCGCACATTACAAGCGTTTTCACATTATATGCATGGAAGTATGCACACATACAGGGGCTCATTTATAAACACTGGTAAGATTTGCTCCTGGGCAGTATCCCATGGCAACCAGTTAGATGTTTGCTTTCAGTGTGCAGCTGTCTGAAAAAGCTAATCACTGGTTCATTGCGATGGGTCACTGCCCAGGTGCAAATTTGCCCAGTCTTTATAAATGAGCCCTACTATGTCAAACATGGAACAGTACAATGTATATAAACCTACAGAAAAATATTCAGGTATTTCAGGTCAGCTGTTTTCAGATAAAAAGCAATTGAAAAATGTCTTATTTCTTCATGTTTTACTATTTTTCTAATACTGAAGTTTAAAGGGGAGGTTCACCTTCAAGTTAACTTTTAGTATGTGATAGAATGGCCAATTCGAAGCATCTTTTTTATTTGCCTTCTTCTTTGGATCTTATTAACCAAACTGCAAACTGCTGAATAAATAGCTAAACAATTTTAAAAAACACATAATAAAAACTGAAAACCAATTGCAAATTGCTGCAAAATATCACTCTCTACATCAGTGGTCCCCAACCAGTAGCTTGGTAGCAACATGTCGCTCAGCAACCCCTTGGATTTTGCTCCCAGTGGCCTCAAAGCAGGAGCTTGTTTTTTACTTCCTGGTTTGGAGCAAGTTTATTTTGCATAAAAAAATTGTGGAGTGCCAAACAGAACCTCCTGTAGGCTGCTAGTCCACATAGGGGCTACCAGTAGTCCATCAAAACCCATATTTGACATCCCAAGGAACTTTATGCAAGCCTGTGTTGCTCTGACTTTTTTTTTTTTCATTTGAATGTAGCTCACTGGTAAAAAAACAAAAAATGTTGGGGATCCCTCCTCTACATAATAAAATTGAAAAAAGTAGTTAATTTTTTATGTACTATGTGAAATCAACTGGGGGGAAAAAGTGCTTGGAAGGGTGAACCACGCCTTTAAGACCCATTAGCCAAAATGTCTGTGTCTTTTTTTATCCACAAAACATTAAATCAAGTCTAGGCATGAGTTCCTTTACAAAAAAACACCCTAAATGACCAACCTCATGATAATACTTCAGTTACTAGTAATGTTTTTATGGTTTTGAGTAAATTGACCTTGTATCTCAACATCCTTTCCAAGATGGGTCCTAGGATTTTGGGGCACACCTGTGATGGCCCCTATTTTGAAATGTAGATTGCACCTCATCTAGACCTGACCTTCATTTGTGTGGTTTCTAACTCCAAAAGTGTGTGTGAACCGACTACAAGGCATCACCATCTTGACATGGTCAGGGTTTACAGCTTGCACCAATGATGTGAAAAGCTCAGTTCACTGGAATGTGTGGATAGGCTTACCGCTGTAAAAGGTGGGTCCAGGTACTAATGCCCCTGAACCTTCACTGAGGGGAGTAAACCACAACAAATTGTAGCAACAGGCAGGCACCAATAGTTTAAATCATACACCTTTTATTTTAGATTCTGTTAAAAGCAATAGCCTTACGCATTTGAGTCCCCAAGAGACACTTATATCATAGTCTGACTTTCTTTCAACAAACTATTTAAAAGAAAAGGGAGCCAATTAGGAGTTACATGGGCTGAGTTTTCAAATATAGACCAACCAATAGGTTTCCATATATCATTAACTAAATTGGCTCAACATAGTATATATATATATTGTTCTGATAATAATATAAAATAACATTTGTGTGACTACTACAGTGCCTGGATTCCACTTTTGAGGTTCCAAATTGGTGCCTGCCAGTAAAAGCTGTCAGAGAAGACTAGAAATCTCTCTTGAAATGCTCAAAGATATGTATGATGTTTTTTTTTTTTTAGAAACTGTGTGCACAATGGAATTGGGTGGACTTTTTTTTTTTATTAAACAACTAGCAAAATATTTGCTTTTAAACAAGTGACCAGTAAATGCTACCTGCTGATTGGTTGCTTTTGTTCACTGGACCTGGGCAAACTTAGTGCCTTTTTTATTGCATAACCCTGTTTGTGATTATATATGGAAAAACAAGTTGGGCTACATTTGGAGTGTGCTCGTACGGCGCATGACTTAGAGGGAACATTGTAAGGACCTCATGTCAGAAAACAGACATGTCATCAATGTAATGTCACCAGGTCTGTCCTCAAACTTTACACATAAAGACATCACAAGACATTAAAGCTCATGGCTGTCCCTTTCAATGAAAGATAATCCATTGAATATGAAATAATTGTCAAATTGGAATGTATCACTGTTGTGTGCATACAATCCTGATGATAACAACAAGGACTCTGTACCCCTCATTCCCTCGAAAAGGTTTTTTCGGGGTTTACAAGCTAGAGATAGCTGGTAGAGCTTCATTTTGGTGTGGTTCTATTATCTCACTTTATCCAAGAAAGTGAGATACCATTTCTATGCATTAAATAGAAGGAATGTTACCAAGCACTAGCACAATTTGTGTGAAATGCAAATAAAAAAAAACAAAAAACAGTAAATTATGGAAAGGCCAGTAACACCAAAACCTGAGGAGTTTGTGTTGTAAAATAATATACAGTTTACCTGCACTGTTAATAAAATGCATTTCTATAGTTTATATGAATCAGCTGCTGTAGAGTGATGGGGGTAGCTATTCAAGCGGAGTACGACAAAAGCTCATGCTAAAACAGCAGATAGCAGACTGTGCAGAATACAGTGGGTTTAGTTCTTACACAGGAAGTTACATGGCTAAAATGCCATTCATGGATCCCTACATTATGATGGGGAAACCTACATTCTAGGGGTATAGTTTTCCTTTAAATCTCTTCCTTGACTTTCGTGTGTGTGTGTGAGAGAGAGAGATGTGAACTTACTGGTAAAGCAATCATTATTTAGTTGGGGAGTTTTCATTTTCAGCGATAAACCCCAAATAAAATACATGGCCTTTCCCACCATATTCTTTGTCTCAAGTGTGTTTAATAAATGTAGTGAATAAAGTACCCCCTCTTGTAAAATATAAGGATATTATAAGTTACAGCGGAGTTCCATGACAGAAGGTTCTGAGGTGACTTCTAATATCCACATACAATACACAAAAGCTGTGAATATCTTGTAAATTATATCCTTATAAACCATGAGTTCTGATGTCATCCATTATAAACAGTGAGTTCTGATGTCATTTCTGTCACGTGACTCGCTGAAACTTGTGTATTATAATAAAGTACCACCCAAAATATGAGGATATTAGAAGTTACCTCGGAGTTCCATGACCTGTATAAAAAACACTTAGCCTTCGGCCTCGTGTTTTTATATGGTCATGAAACTCCTCAGTAACTTATAATATCCTTATAATTTATAACAGGGGGTACTTTATTCACTATATCTTTCAACAGGGGGTACTTTATTCCTTATAATACACAAGTGTGAGTGAGTCATGTGACAGAAATGACATCACTAATCTCCAATTCCAGTATAACGATAACATCACTAAGCATCATTTACAGGATATTCATAGCTCTTGTGTATTATATACATTATTATTATTAACATGTATTGTTGGAGCTCCAAAATATTGTGCAGTTTTGTGATTTTGCCTATTACTCCCTTCTGTCTCATGAGAAGTACACAGCTTGTTTCCAAGGGTAAAGGCACTTTCAATTTCAAAGTTAGAATAAAGTTGTATAATTGACAGTCAGACTCCAACATATCAAACCTTTTGAAACCTCCAGTACTTACATTTACCATCTAGATTTCTACATAAAAGGTTAAAGGAGAAGGAAAGCTATAAAAGCAGTTTATTGCCAATAGATTATCCACCTAAGAAAATGAAACAGTAGTCACTAGAATTGGAAATATTTGACTGTCATATATTTTTGCCACATTCAGATATGGGACGACACAACACTCAGTGTCCCTCCCCAGCAGGGGCGATCCTACTCTCCGTGCCGCCTGAAGCGGCCTTGAAGTTGCCGCCCCCTCTTCCCCACGGCGCTCAAAAGTGAGCGCCAGACAGGGGTAGGTTGAGTCCACGGCGCTAGTGCAGAGCGCGTAGAAGAGCTGAATTTCCGGGTTGAAACCCGGAAATTCGGCTCTTAGTTACCAGGTAACCAGAGGGTTACCCCTAGGTAACCAGGGGGGCGCTGCCGCCTGAGGCGAGTGCCTCAACTCGCCTCATTGGCAGAGCACCCCTGCTCCCCAGGTTGACACATCCATGTATACACCTGTTGTGTTTCATACCATGCTCAAATTTATGGCAATGTATCAAATGTTTCAGAGTTTTGTCTTTCAACTTCAGGTATGGGATGCCTTAACTCCAAACCACTTATCCAGAAAGCTCCAAATTACAGAAAGGCCATCTCCCATAGAGTCCATTTTGGGCCGTTGTGTGCAAGTATCATGTAGGTGGTAAGCAAGATGACTTAGGGCTTACACCTACAACGTATGCTAGGATACTTACAGTCTTAGTTTAAAAAGAGTAAAAATAGAAAGAAGGAACCGGGTAAGACGGGAGAGTAGAAATCTAATAAGGGGATAATGATATGCACACATGCTACCAGAGGGGGGCTGAGAGTGTTGCGACCTTTAAAAGGTGAAACAGCATTGGAATGACAGGTTATGGGCAGCAGTGCAAAGCCTTGCAAAAATATTAACCAAACTTTGTTGGGGAATCCCCACCCAGCATAAATACCCTTGTTTAGCAAAGGCACCACATTGACTTGCTTTTTTTTTTTTTGCAACTAATCCCAAACAGAACTTTTTTGGAAACTTTTTAGATGGCTGTGAGTTTGCTTCCGTCTAGGTCAAGGGTCCCCAACCTTCTTTTATCCGTGAGCAACATTCAGATTTAAAAGGAATTGGGAAGCAACACAAGCATTAAAAATGTTCCTGGGGGTGCTGAAAAAGGGCTATTATTGGCCATTTGGCAGCCCCTATAAGGACTGTCAGTCTACAAGAGTATCACATTGGTAGTGCACCTGTTTTTATGCAACAAAAACTTGCATTCAAGTCAGTAATTAAAAAATAAGCACCTGCTTTTAGGCCACAGGGAGCAACATTCGAGGGGTCTAGGTGCATCTCTAGTAGGAGTATATGAGGACTGTAGTGTTCAGAGTGATCGCCAGGTTTTAGTTTACAATTGTGATATGACCTCCTCTAATTTTATAAAGAAGTGTGTCTAGCCTCCTTCCTGACTGGAGACAGCATTGTGCAAGGAAGGATATGTTGTTGCAGCCAGGGGCGTAACTACAGAGGAAGCAGACCCTGCGGCTGCAGGGGGGCCCAAGAGGTATAGGGGGCCCCATGATGCCCTAATTAATGAACAATTTCAACATATACTAGTAAAATGGATAACCTCTGGATATGTTGGTCGGCCCTAAAGTTAATTTGCTGTGGGGCCCAGTAACATCTAGTTACACCACTGGTTGCAGCCATTTTTTAGCTTCCACAATTCTCAGTCATGTTTAAGAATCTCCACTGAAAATCAGGATACATGATGTTTGGTATTTTCATGGACAATATCTTTCTTATTTACAGGCTTTATGTCAGGACCCTATCGTGATCTCTGTAGTTTAGCAAATGTGTTTTTAGTGGTCATGGTGGGCCCAGGGAGGGGGCGAGCATGAATCTTATGGGCTCACTCTACAATAAATGTTAATGAAAATGTATCTTTGCCCAATTTATCTCTGAGACAGTTTTTCAAAAAAACTTCAGGTATATTCCATCCAACCTACAGGAAGGTTTGACTGACAGATGTGTGCTTTTGCATGGTACACTGTTGCATGGTACTATTGTTGCATGAACAAACAAGATCTGCATGGAGGGTCCATGCATGGTAACCAGGTGGAAATCTTACATTTGAGGTATGAAGAACAACATTTAGACCAGAGGCATATTGAAAAAAAAAAAAAAGTGCTGAGGACTGATTAAGCAAAAATGTAATTCTCCGGCAGTCGAAGCAGATGAAAAGAGCCAAAGAGAAAACCTCACAGGAGAATGAACAAGTCAAGAGGAACCCTGCCTTTTGGATTTTTACATTATGGGGAACCCTGGCTTTTAGGGGGGGATCCTTTTAGGGGGTGGGATCCTGGCTTTCAAGGTTTTTTTTTTTTGGCACTGGCAAATTAAGGAGGTATTTGCAGTACAAATGATGTGGCTCGGGTTTGGAACATATGCCCAAATTATAGACATGGTAGGAAAATGTAGGCTTTACATGTCCTTTAAAAGGAGATACCTCCTACAACAAGACAATGGTCCTACATATACCTTAAAAAGCCATCATGACCTACTTAAAACAGTGGTCTTCAAGGAAGAATGGAAAAAATCCCTGCAAATAAAAAATGAAAGTTGGATGTAAAAGGAGCTTACAAACTTTGATCTGTACCACCTTTGCACACACAGTTTTTTTCATGAAACCAGATAGCACTTTAAACTGCAGTCTAAGCAGCGGCAAAATACAAATGTCAAAAAGTTAAAGTGCAATACAATTAAGACTAATCGCATATCGTCTATGAATATTCTAGTTTGTATTTTGTTAATTTAAAACTGAATTTTCAGGAAAGAATAATATTGTAAGATGTGATATGGTCCAATAACCATAAGGGTTTGAGTAGCAACTGTTGCCCAAGTCCCAGGATAAAAGTGGACTAGTCCCACACTGTTTGACAATCTGCATGATTATTTATATAGCACTAACATATTCCACAACACTTTACAGAGATTATACATAATTCACATCAGTCCTTTCCCTCATGGAGTTTACAGTGGAATGTCTCTATCCCATTCATATACACGCATGCTCTGCTAAGTCATTAAAATCAATTTCACAGTAAAGTACATGGCTTGCATGGATTTCCCTCCAGTCAGTCATTAGACCTTTAAGGACCAGTAACAAACATTTTTTTAAAAAAAATTAGTATACACTGAAGAAAAAAAAAAATCACAAAGCATTTATTAAAAAATAACTTATTGAAACTTCGCTTCCGCTCCTCTTCAGAAAAGGAGACAGAACGCAGATCCATCGCGTGGAGTTCAATTTCTCCTCCCTGGCTATCTCCTATAAGTAAGGCAGAGAGGAGAAAACGAGTTCCGCACAATGGATCCACTTTTCTAAAGAGGAGCACAAGCGGTGTATCAGCGTTATTTCTTAATTAAGACATTTGAGGTTTTAACGTTTACTTTGTCTTGGTTTTTTTTTTTTCAGTGCATACTAATGAGTTTAAAAAAACTGTTTTTTATGTTACTGGTCCTTTAACCCCATTCTATATGTTTGTAAAAAAAAAAAAATAAACACTGTATTATTAAAGGACCAACTGTTATTTCCTGAAAGAGTGCCGGAATGATCTCCGATTCTGAACTTACTAGAGCTGATGCTAGAGAGTGTAAGTGGTGATTAAAGTAAACAGTGCAACATTTTATATTCAGTAAAAACTAGCAAGCTTTTTAGTAAATATTAGTACCTTATATATATATATATATATATATATATATATATACACACACAAAATGTAAACGATGGTGGAGAACTGAATTCTTTTGGACTCTGCTGTACCGGTGGCATTGTTTTATTTAGCAAAAAAGGGTGATTCAATCAGCCCGCACAAAGTTTATGGGTAATATCATCAATATGCTTTTCAGCTGGCTGGAAAGAAGCTATGATAACCACCAATAGCTCCCATTTGCTTGAATGGGAAACATCCAGAAGTGTGAGTGTTTTCCAGGCTGAAATGCTCACACCTGCACTTCTGTATGTTTCCCATTCAATGGATTGGGTGCCACAAGAGACTATAACAGGCACATTTCAGCTGGCTGAACCCATGTGACACAAGCCTAACTGCAGTTTGGGACACTCTGCTCAGTAAAAATCACCTCACTTGTATTAAAGTTTCCCGCAAGTTATGGATCAATCTGATATAATTGATGTTCTCCTTCTCTGGAACACGCACACTGGGGTCTATTTATCATGCTGTGTAAATAGTGGAGCGCAGCATTACCAGTGATGTCGCCCATAGCAACTAAACAATTAGATTTCAGCAGTCAGAAAGCAATGATTCACTCCACTTTTTATACAGAATGATAAATGTAGTCAGCATAATTTCAGCCAACTTGCACCAGAAGAAAATATAATGGGTTTCCCCCACACACATAAATACCCAACTCCAAGGACATCATGATTTGTTTAGTGTGATGCAGGGACCATTCCCAAACCCTTTGCCTCAAACCCTCCTTTACGTTTTCCCACTGTGGAGTGATGGCTTTTCGAGAAGTCCCTCTGCTTTCCACTGAATATGTGCACAACTCCAGGATCTGAAGGTAAGAGAGGATTTGCAGAACATTGTGAGCCTAATAGGGGCTAGAAATGGTTCTTCCAAGTAACATGGCTTCCTTTCAACCTGCTTATGAAGTAAATGAGGTACATAGGTGTACAAATTAAAGGGTCTATTTAGCATGCTGTGTAAAAGTGGAGTGACACATTACTGACCAATCAGATCGTTGCTTTTGATTTCTGTCAAAATTGAATTGCTAAGTGGAAGCTCTAGGCAACATCACCAGTAATGCTTCACTTCACTGTTTACATTGCATGATAAATAGCCCCCTAAATATATTATTGGCAGTTCAGCCTCTTTTACTTTGGACCAATTGAATGAGCTGTTTTGACAAAGGTGGAGTATATTTTAACTTTATGCAAATCAATCCCCCTTACATTGTCAGGGTGCCTTGCCCAGCTGCATCCAGCCTTGAATTGTACCTAGTAAACATATATGGGTATTAAAAAGCCTGATCATCAAGAGGTGGGAATAGGGTTGCTACTCACTGGGAAGCTGCCAGGCTAGAGATCAGCCGCTCTGAGGGTTCAAATTCTGTTTCAAGGAGGGTGTACTAGAACTTGAGTCGTGATTTAATGGCTCTTTGGCATTCAACCTCTAATCCGATATTTGCTAAAGCACTTGGATCTATGCAGCGCTACATGTTTAATACACACATGCATCCCAGCATATTCAAACTACAACTCAGAACCTTAAAGAGAAGCAAACCCTAAAGTTAAAAACCCCTACCATACATAGACCCCCCTGCCTGCTGCCCCAGCCAAAGTGCTACCCCTTGCAAATGCCCCTGACTTTTTACTTACGCCTCAGTGCAGATTCAGGCAACTGAGTTCACAGTCGCCATCTTCAGCCACTTCCGTAACCTTCGAAATGAGAATTGCTCTTCTGCAATTTTCATGAGTTTCGATGAATGCGCATTTTTTCACGAAACAGAAAATTGCTCCCACTGTGCATTTGACGATCTCATTTAGAAGATTATAGAACCCGATTAAGATGGCACCTGTGAACTCTGATACCTGAATCTGCACCAAGGGGTAAGTATGAACTTAGGGGCATTTGCCCGGGGTAACACTTAGGCTCGGGGGGGAGGAGGTTCGATTTTTTTTTTTTTTAATTTAGGGTTTTCTTCTCCTTTAAAACTTTCAGCAGTGATTCAATGCCCTGGAGATTTTATGATGCCTGGCACTTAAAGGCAGTTGGCAGTACCACAATCAAAAAGAAAAGAAACCCCAAAAATACGCATTATTTATCAAAAGGCAAAACAGAGCTCAGCAGAATCTGCCAGAGGGGAAAGTCCATTGCTATGAGAATTTAAGGGGTATATTTATCAATGGGTGAAAGAGAGAGTCTGTTCATTGATAAAAACACCTTTAGAACAGAGTGCAGAGATATTTCCCTCTGGCAGGCCTAGGTTATACAGCAGATTAGCCTGGCAAAACCCCTAATAGGTTATCTGCTGTATAACCTTTGCCTTTTCTCCTTTTTTCTCCCAGTTTGAATGGCTGCCCCCATAACTAGACAGCAGCTTCATTCATCAGCAGATTCATCCAACAGAGCATGCGCCTGAAAGTCACAAACTTTCCGAAAATAAGATCGGACGTTCGTGACTTTCGGGCTCATGCGCAGTTGGAGTAATCTGCCGGTACGGAGCTACTGCACATGCGCCTGTAAGTCACAGTTTCCGATTTCTTTTCCGGAAACTTTGTGACTTTCAGCGAATGCGCAGTAGCTCTGCACTAGCAGATTCCTCCTACTGCGCCCGAAAACGCCAGTCAGAAGAGTGATCGAGACAAGATGGCGCTTGTGAACTCAGTTAGACAGGACCTGGAAGGAGGGGTAAGTAACAAGTTAGGGCATTTGGCCGGAGGTGCAGGTAGGCCGGGGGGAGGAGGGTCTACACAGGGGAGGGGTTTTTGTTCACATACACCTTGAATTTGCCTTTAAGCACAGCATTGTTCATTCAGACTGTTTTTGTGATCTACCATCTTTGAGTCACCTCCAGTTTTACTTTTTTCCCCAAGTAAATGCCATCTGAATAATCCAGCCAGTCGCGTTACAATGTGTTTGAGCTGAAGGAAAAGGTTAGGAATGTATGTGAACAAATGGTTACATTGAGTACTGTTTAAAGAATTGTACTAAGTGGAAGTGTGTAAAATCACTAAAATGTGTGGTTTGGGAAAGGTTATTTGAAATGCTTATTTGCAGTTAATAGGTTTTATTTCTCAATGGTAAACCTGATGCAATGCCAGTTTTGCTTCAACTGCAGCAATTAGCTTAAAAAAAATTATTATACTACTACTGTAAAATACATGTTTACATTGAGTTGCTGATAATGGTGACCCTATATTGCAGAAATATATATGCATTCGCCTGCCTACGTGGAACTACATGTCCAATGCTTATTTTTAAAAAAAAAAACACAAAAGGCAGTCTATCCTTACCCAAGAAAGCATTATCGGACAGAGTGCAAGATTGTTCGCTGAAGTGAATGACCCCTATGTAATATTAAGATGCACTACCCCTTTAATAATAAATCCACAAAGGAAGCATGCCATTAGCTTTGTTGAGGTGCAGTCAACCTTTGAACTACACCTGTTTACCCATACAAATGTAAGAATGTAAATTGAATTTCTACTTCTAAGCACAAAGCAATGAAATAGACAATGTATTTAATGTTACATAACACATGGCTACTGTAATTGCTTCACTAGACCACCAATGCTTAGAGTAAAGCAAGAACAAATGGTTTACTTATATTTTAATGGTCACTGGCATCTGGCTGGTTTAGTATGGGATAACATATTCAGCTTGATGTTAAAAAAAAAATTAAATAAAAATACTCCATCTTTCAGTTTCTTTACATAGCTTTTCCATATGTTAGTTTACTTGGGTAACTGGAGTTCACTGCAGACCCTGACCCCAGCATTAAGCAGAGCTGAAAAGAATTCAGTGCAGCTGAATGTTTCATTTAACTGTTAAACTAAACTCCCCTCTCTGCCAGTTTTCAGAGAGAAATCAAAAGCATTACAGTTGCATTTTGTTTTATGCTGAAATCATACAGAGTAGAGTTCATATATCTTCTTGATGCAATATGCCAGGGCAGCAAGAGCTATTGTGTTGTGGAGTCTCTTTCTGTGTACGTCATCCTTTCTTACAAGCACCACGGGTGTGGATGAGGTGAGGGTATGTAGTGGAAGTCTCGACAGTTTGTAAGCATCATACTCCACTTGGTATTTGCAGCAGGGATCAAATTGCCAGGAGATCCCATAGAGAGTAGAGCAGGCCAAGCTGAGCACACCAGCTGGCAGAGATACGTAGTGTGAATACTCAGCGGGTAATGCCAGTGGGGTGAGGAGGCAGGCTGTTCCTGACAAGACTGCAGTCTTATGCAGACAGTTCCCTACGGTGATCCAACGAGCAGTTTCATCTCCGATTCGTGTAGGCTCAATCACAATGTATTTATATTGGGCTTCCAGCGCCTGCTCCAGCTCATACTCAAACTGGTCCTGGGCATTCTCTCCATTGTAAATTTCATGCACAATGTAGCATTCGCCAGCTGATAGTGCCACCCTAACAAAGACAGAAGGTTAAAAAATTTTTTTTAAAAAAGAGATATTTTGGATACACAATATGGCTTATAAATAAAAAATTGCCTCATTTGTTAGTTAAAGATACATGCTGTAAGAACTCTGCTAGCTGATTAGGTTTGAAAAGTTTGCTACTTCTAAGAGAGGCTTCAGTCAAGGGTTACAACACATGATATACTACAATAATATATTAGTCTGGGCACACATTAAATCCTTGCCATTGCTATTTGAGAAACAGATTTTTGAGAAAAGAGAAATGCTAGAGCCATCATCAGCTTTAGGAGCCTTATACACACAAGAGAGGGTAATGGATTTAGTAAATGGTTTTTATATGTTACATAAATAAACATCAATACAAATATAAATATTACATATATACACAGTTGTGCTCATAAGTTTACAAACTCTGGCAGAATTTATGATTTCTTAACCATTTTTCAGAGACTATGAATGATAAGATAATATCAAAGGAATTTAGAATGCCAATCAGCAGTGTTCAAACTCTAATTAAGAAGTGGAGAATTAGGGGTTCTGTTGAAACCAAACAACAGTCAGGTAGACCAACTAAAATTTCAGCCACAACTGCCAGAAAAATTGTTCGGAAATGGCAAGGAAAAAAAAAATCACAAATGACTTAAGGTGAAATACAAAAAGTACTGGAGGAAAATTTGCACTCATCAGCCCAGAAGCTGCTCATGGGACATACTTGGACATTCCAACATGACAAAGATCCAAAACACAAGACCAAGTTGAACCGTCATTGGCTACAGCAAAATAAAGTGAAGGTTCTGGAGTGGCCAGCTCAGTCTCCTGATCTCAATGTCATTGAGCCACTCTGGGGAGACCTCAAACGTGCAGTTCATGCAAGACAGCCCAAGAATTTACGGGAACTGGAAGCTTTTTGCAAGGAAGAATGGGCAGCTTTAACATCTGAGAAGATAAAGAGCCTCATCCACAACTACCACAAAAGACTTCAAGCTGTCATTGATGTTAAAGGGGGCAATATACGGTATTTAGAACTGGGGTATGTAAACTTTTGAACAGGGTCATTTGGGTAGTTTATGTAGTGATTATAATTTAAAAAGCGTTAACACAGTTGTCTGACAATAAATGGCTTCAGCCAACAACTAACCATGAGTGAAAGAAAAGTTTTTGTGTTATCATTCATATTCTCTGCTAGGGTGTGTAAACTTATGAGCACAACTGTATACAGTCCTGTCAAGTTATGCAGAGATTGTCATTGATGTTAAAGGGGGCAATATACGGTATTTAGAACTGGGGTATGTAAACTTTTGAACAGGGTCATTTGGGTAGTTTGTGTAGTGATTATGATTTAAAAAAAGTAAACAGTTGTTTGACAATAAATGGCTTCAGCCAACCACTAACCATGAGTGAAAGACAAGTTTTTGTGTTATCATTCATATTCTCTGAAAAATGATTAAGAAATCAAATACAGCCAGGGTATGTAAACTTATGAGCACAACTGTATGTTATATAAACAGAGGCCCCCTCCAAACACACACACACACACAAACCCACCAGCGGTCAATTATTGTACACTATACATACTGAAGGCTCTGGATCCTGAAAGCAATTTTACTGCTGCTTTTCGGTCATGAATATCTCTCTGATGCTTAGACCCAAAACTCCCCAGGAGTTATTGTAAAATTTATGATTTTCATATTCAATTATGGCCAATAAGGGAAGCATTTCCCTCCAACAATCTAGGTTTCTTGAAAATACTGTGGGCAGTCTATTTGCATATACCAATGTTGCAGAAAAAACATTAAAGGGATATGGTCATGTGTTTTTCAAAATGCATCTGTTAATAGTGTTGCTCCAGCAGACTTTCTGCACTCAAAGAGCAAACAGATTTTTTTATATTTAATTTTGAAATCTGACATGGGGCTAGACATAGTGTTAAGTTTCCCAGCTGCCCCCAGTCATGTGACTTGTGCTCATATAAACTTCAATCACTCTTTACTGCAAGTTGGAGTGGTATCACCCCATTCCCTTTTCCCCCAGCAGCCTAACAACAGATCAATGGGAAAGTGACCAGATAGCTGCTTCCTAAAGGTGGCCATAAACAGACTGATTAAAGCTGCAGATATCAGTCCTTTCGACCACTTCGGCAGCTTTTCTGCCCGTGTGTGGGGTCTCCCGACGGGTCCTCCCAATCGATATCAGGCCAAAAATCTGCCAGATATTGATCTGGCAAGTTCCAGATCCAGGACCGCATTGGCTAGTTGATGCTGTCCTGTGACCCATCAGCGCCCATTCACAGCACTGTAATCCGATCGTTGGGATTCACCCAATGTCACCCAGCCATTACTGGCACATCGGTTAAGATCAGCTCATTTGGAGACCTTGCCAAACTAACAGATCTTATAGTGTATGTTTCGTTCACAAGATGTTAAGTTACATTGAGTACCAGAAAGCAGTTCCATCCTAAAGTGCTTGCTCTTACCTACACACTAATATTACAGCTAAAAAAAAATACAATCGCTGCTTCAGGAATTAAATTTTATATTGTGATGTGAATTATTTGCAGTGTAAATAAAAACTAAATATAAATCATGACAGAATCCCTTTAACAATAGGGATATGTAGTGCCGGGCACCCTAGGGAACCTGGTTGACTACGTGGCCACCTCGAGTGCGCATGCACAGAAGATGCGTGAATGCACATGAGTGGAAGAGTGCAAGCACCGAGGATGTACAATTGCACATGCAAGGACAATGCTGCCACATTGTCAGGACACCGGTCTGAACTAGGGGAAGGCGTCAGAAGAGGTATGTGCCTGGCGCCCCTCTACCTTTGTGCCCTAGGCACCCGCCTCTTCTGCCTATCCCTAGTTCTGGCCCTGGTTTGCAATATATACTATAACAGCAAGACTTTGTTCTTGCATGGCAGATAATTAAATTACCACCTCACAGATAAATCCTCCTTTGTGATAGACTTCTGCTTAAAGCTGGCCATAGACGTAAAGATTTTTGAAAGATCCAATTGTTATCGTGAGACCACGATTGTCTCAAAACGATCGTTTAAATGCCTGATGTGTCCATCAACTAAAAAGACCATTTCAGGGGATATTGCCAGCAAAACTGAAGGATCGCTGCCTGCTTGTCCTGCAAACATAGGTAGATTGCATGGGGACCGATAAAAATTTTCTAACCTGGTCGATCAATCTTCAGACCGATGTCGGACAAAAAATCATAAGATGTACGATCGTTTGTATCGACTAACCAGGATTGGCCAGACTTCCCTAAGATCGGTCGTTGTGCAGGGAAAGATTGTTGTGTCAATGGGGAGCTTAACTGAACAAAACACAGAGTAGCAGGGCCGGAACTAGGGGTAGGCAGAAGAGGCAGCTGTCTAGAGTGCATTGACAGGGGGGTGCTGGGCAGGTAAACTGTCTTCAGCCTTCCCCTTGTCCGTTTCCACAACTCATGTTGACCAAGGGGATATATTACAGCAGTGTCTGTCTGTCCCTACCTATTTTCTGCACTGGTGGCTCAGACTGTTGATACAATGCAAGACATGCAAGCGGACCCGTCTTTGCTGGGGTCTTTTGCAACATTGTTTAAAAAGTAACAGCCAGTAATAAAGCAAACACCACTTTCAAAGGCAATTGTATATACAAATAATGTTAATAGCACTGATTTTTTTTTACATATCTGCATATTGAAAAGTTGCTTGGAATTATGTGACTCGGAATAAAATGCATTCTCATCTTAAGGTGGCCATACATGCACAGATATTATCGTATGAAACTATTTTTCGTGCATTTGGTGTGTGTGTATGTCAGGAGACAAGCCGACCAATATCAGCAGAAGATATCGGTAGTGCAGATAATCTCCCTGCATAATGCACTCCTGCTAGAAAAAAGGTCACAGCAAAAGGGAAGGGTTATATAATCAAATTATCTACCTTGCAAGGACCAAACATAGGATAGCTTTAATTTATGTTTGCTCTGTTTAGCTCAAGAAATAAGAATTCCCTAATTAAAATAACAGGCAAACATTGAAGTAAAAAACCCTTTTCTGAAAGAGCACAAAATTATGAAAAACTGCCTGCCCGTCTATATGCGAATTGCGACTAATGTGAAAATCAGCATCCACTGAAATGATCAACTACACAGTTGCCGTACCCTTTTTACAACTTTTAAGACCCCCATCATATTAAACTTCCTGTCTTTCTGAAACTACACATGATTTGTAGTGAATGCCAAATCATATGCTTTCTTTGTTAGAGAGAATGCTCAGCAGTGATCTAATTTAAACATTTAACCATTTACAGGCTTTTTTATTTTGCCTATGGAAAACAGGGAAATTGAATTATTAATGCTAGAAAGCACCTATTAGGTCAACGATTAGGTCACTTTTGAGTACTGGGCGTGTGTTTTAAATAGAGAAGATCAAAGTGGCATTTGTTTTTCTGTAAGGGGGTAAATGAATCCTTACGGCAGTGATCCCTAATCAGTAGCTCGCGAGCAACATGTTGCTCTCCAACCCCTTGGATGTTGCTCCCAGTGGCCTCAAAGCAGGTGCTTATTTTTGAATTACTGGCTTAGAAGCAAGTTTTGGTTGCATAAAAACCAGGTGCACTGCCAAACATTCTCTCCTGTAGGCTGCCAGTCCATATAGGGGCTACCAAAAAGCCAATCAGAGCTCTTATTTGACATCCACATGGACTTTTTCATGCTTGTGTTGCTCTCCAACTCTTTTTTACATTTAAATGTGGCTCATGAGCAAAAAAGGTTGGGGACCCTAGTGTTAGAAAGTATTTTATGTCCCCTACTGGTTTTATATATTCTTCCTTCCATTGCAGACATCCAATCCCATTAAGAACAGAAGACACACTTGATTAACTCTTATCAATTTTTAGGGATGCACCGAATCCACTGTTTGGGATTCGGCCACAAATCCCAGAATCCTTTGTGGATGATTCAGCCGAATGCCGAACTGAATCCTAATTTGCATATGTAAATTAGAGGCAGGAAAGGAAAAAGTCGACAATGAAAGTTTTACTTCATTGTTTTGAGATGAAAAGTCACTTGATTTCCCTTCCCATACCTAATTTACATATGCAAATTAAGATTTAGATTTGGTTTGGCCACACACAAGGATTCGGCCAAATCCTGCTGAAAGATCCTGAATCCTGGATTCGGTACATCCCTGTTAATTTTATCCTCTTGATTCCAGCAGAGGTCTGACTGTAGTCAGTATATCAAAAGTAACAATTTAGAGGGTAAAAAGGTACCCTGCTTAAATCAGGTTATTACAATAGGTAATTCAAATTTACTATGTTTTAGTAATAACTTGATTTAAGCGGGGTACTTTTCCTCCCTCTAAGAGTAAGGTCACACGGGCAGATTCAGGGAGGTTTAAGGTGGTCATACACTGAGAGATCCGCTCGTATGGCGACATGCCCACCTTGAGGTGGGAGATATCGGGCTGATCCGATTGCGGGCCCTAGGGCCCAACGATCGGATCAAAAAGGGAGGCCATATGGGCGGTCAGATCAGGGGACTGCATCAACTAACAGATGCGGCCGCGATCCCACGGGATTTTTAGTCCCGCCCGATCGACATCTGGCCGACCTTGGGCCAGATATCGATCGGGAAAGCCCGTCGGTGGGCGCATACACTGGCCAATAAGCTGCCGACTTGGTCTGTCGGCAGCTTTTATCAGCCCGTGTATGGCCACCTTAAATCGCCTGGCCACTAATCACCTCTTATTCTAGGCGACAATGTCCCCGAACTGCCTTCTGCCTGGTATAATGTGAAAAACACAACCGAAGTTTCCTTGTGAGACAACTTCAGAAATCAAAATGCCGCAAGTGCATTTCCGCAGGCGATTCTTCATTTTAGCAGATGGAAGGCAGTTTGGGGAGATTGTCGCCCAGAAGAAGAGGCGATTAGTCGCCAGACAACTAAATCTCCCTGAATCTACCTGTGTGCCCCTGCCCTAAATAGACATCCAATCCTCTTTTTAACAAAATAGACATTCAATCCTCTTTTTAACAAAGGTCATTTTGACTTCTAACAGCATCAGTGTACAATAAAAACTACTGCTGTTGAACAGAAACAATAAAACCTTAGACTATCATGATCCTACTCGTTTATTAAGTGAATGATTTCATTTTGTCTGATGAAATCTTACCCGTGCAGGCCAATAGTTACACTGAGGGCACTTTTCAAAGTTTACCCATTTCAAGGGGTTTGTCAAGTTTGCTTTGGTCACGGAGTGACAGCCAAATTCCCCATAATCCCCGCCCCGGGCGGCTGACTACAAGACAAATCTCCAGGCCGCAGCCTCCATACATTAAGGGCGCCCCTAAATGAAGCACCTACAGGAGAAACACAACTGATACAGGGACATGCTCCATCTCCCATTGTAATACTTTTGTCTGGCTTTCGTTTCACTGTTTCTGGGCGCTTTGTCCCCCAACCTCACCTCTCTCTACCGCCGAGCCCAGCGCGCCTCCTTCCCCAAGTGGCCATGTTGGGAGATTCGGTTGCAAATGTCTCTCCTCTAAACACTGTGCGCCGCGCGAGTGTTGCTGGGAAATATAGTCCTATCAGCAGCCGAGCTGTCACATATCACGCATAAGAAAACCACCGGTACCAGGGACCCTTGCGGCGGCTCTGTAGTTGATTTCCGCGCTTAGCCAATCGGGATTTGTAGTTCGGATCAGTCTGCGGGATGGCTGAATGTCACAGGGAGTTCTAATATTGCCGTGGTGTGACCTCAAAAAGGTTTTGAGTCGCCCATAAACAATCTGTGGGTTATTTTCTTGCATTACAATTTGGAGTTTTTGAAAGATATTTTCGTTGTGCATAGGTTGATACAAAATGATATATACACAAGGCCCGTTTATTAAAGCATCGCTCCAGGTAAAGTAAAACATTCCGATACACTGAAATTCCTCGCCTCCGAACATTTGAAATCCGAAAGACACAACTGCCACACCCCTTTTTTTGAGTTGATTAAAAACCACTAGAGTCCACCCACTTTATGTCACAATGTGCCCATCGCTGCATTTCATGATGGACACATAGGGGCTTATTTATAAACACTGGGCAAATTTGCACCTGGGCAGTTACCCATGGCAGTGGATCTGTTGTTATGCTCCTCCTTCTTGTAGTTCCATTGAAGCTTCAGTCTTTGTGGAGCTGAGCTAAGTCGATATTGAAGGGAAAATGCATACTTTCATGTTTCCGCACCAATATCTGTTGTGTGTGCCCCTGGCCTGAGAAACCACTTTTTGGTTTAGCACACAAATGAAAGCAGATTCCTGCATGCCACTCATTTTGTGTAAGTATAAGAGCTAAACTACACAGGATATTTTGAAGGATAGCATTGGATCTACAAAATGCACCCTACAAGTAGGGTTGCCACCTTTTCTTGAAAAAAATTCCTATATATTTATCTTTTTTTTTCCTATTAATAACATTGGGATCACCTATCAAAAATACCGGCCAGGCCAGTAAAATACCGGCCAGGTGGCAACCCTACCTACAAGCTGGATGTAGACATGTGGGTTAAGATATATTAGGACTGATAAAAAAAATCTGATGTGTAAACTACATGAAACATTAGCCATCCAACTTGACACACCTGTTGTATGGGAAGCAGCATCTTCATCTGACAAAATAAATACAGATGGTGTTGGATTTTGTTACCACATTGAAATACATTGACTGTAAATGTAATGAAAACACATGAACAGAATACTCATCCCACTTTTTTTTTAATTTGATCTGAATTTACATTACAGCTTGTTGTGTGCCGTTACATGGCAAGATCAGATAAAATCTGCTCAACATCTTTTTTGGAGTTTAGCCCTAATTCTAGGTCAGGTTGTTAAAATACAAGGGGGAGTAAGATTTACCTAATATTTGTGCAGTTTAGGAGTGTATTATTAATTATGTTGTTGTTACGGATAGTAATACCAGTTGTTGAATCTACACTATATTCTTGTTTTAGTTTATCAGGGGAGTTTAACTGGTAGTGTTATGGCTGAATCTACCCATACAGGTTCAGCCATACAGCCAGTACATTAGGCATGGAGGAGATTACATTAGGCAGTTCGATTCTTCAAATACAAAAAAAAAAAAAACCAAACTGTTCTGGCTTAGGCTATGCTTCTTAAAATCGATGTATGTGATGAATTTTGGGCCAAACAGTGTAGTTAATCATCTTTTGATGCATACATAGAGCCGTTAAAATGGATCCACAGAAAAATAATTTTTGGGCGAGAAGACGCTTTAGTCTAAAACATTAAAGCACTACTTCTTGGTATATTAAGATTTGTATCAGAGGAGCAATGCCCTGAATGCTTGTTTCAAGGGTAATTATATCCATATTGTGACAGCTGAAAGAATTTTACTACCGTGAGTCCAAAAGAGGGAGAAAATTTAAGGCTGTTCCTTCCAATGGTCGTAGATCCTTTCCTGCAGGGAACGCAATGACAACTATGGATGGAACAAGTGCAGACTTTGATGTTCATAAATATATTTCCTTATAGATGGGTTCATCCAAAGAATGGTTTTTATGGTGGGCATATAGCTGGCTTCACATTGTAACCAAATATAGGATGTAAAGGGGAGATACAAGTTAGGACATTCTGCTGAGCTGATTTAGAATATAGGGAAATTACAGGAACTGATGGCATATTGCTGGAGAAACTCTCCTGCAAGAACACAACCAAAAGGTCCACCAACCTCCCATTTAATTCTATAGAACATTTATGATTTTTACAGCTGACAAGAGAAAACCTTGTCAAAAGGCCCATCTGCTTGCCCTCGCTCACAAAGATGTAAAAAGGAAAGATTTTAAGGGAGATTAGGGCCCGCAGATTGATCACTGGCGATTAATCTCCAGGTGTGCCTTTGCCCTGACAGGGGGGAGGTTTGCTGCCAGCGATAAAAATGCGCAACTGTGGGCAACAAACCTACAGAATATGCCTCTCCAACAGAAATAATTGATTCTTCTTTGAAAGATGCATAAAAGTAGCGACTTAGAGCACAGAGCTTGCTTCCTCAACATTCCATTTAAAACTAAAGCAGGAATACAAACCGTTTTGCAACATGTGTTCCACTGAATCATTCAGAAAACCCCTTTGTCCAGGGGTGACAAAAGTGAAACAGTGTGCCTCCAAATATTTCCATAGTCCTTGGACCTGTTCAGACATGAACTGGGGTTCCTTGATCAATGAAAATCTCACTTTGCCAACCACCAATTTGGGGTTGGGATTAGCCCTGGGGGTCCCAGCTAGCACAGAGGTTATGTATGAAAAAGACAGCAAATAACAATTGGCTAGACAAATAGTCCACTGACACTTGCCTTTTTAGAAGCAGTAGCCTTCAAATGAAATACAACTCCAACCATACTCCACTCTTTTTTTTATTATTATTCTAAAGCTAATGGCATGTGATTGTACATATAATGCAATGGGTGCACAGGAGTTTTGTAGATGGAAACATTTCTGTCAGTCAAAGTTATAGAAGCAACATACTCAACAGCAGATGAAACATGAAAAAGAAATACCACTTGTCGATTAATGAAGAATGGCAGAAGGAATCTTTGATTAAGTACAAACTTAAAACAAATCAAAGATGCAGAATTTACAGTGATTAATCTGAAATGTCACATTTACTTTAAAAGCAGTCGAATTGCTTAAAAAAAAAAAAGAAAATGCCATGATATTCACATATTTTTTTTTTTATTGTGGTAGGAAGTAGTATCAAGCATATCTTACCAAAAGCATTCATTTTACAGTCATATTTAGTCCTAAATGATGACTTATTTGAACTGTATTAAGCCCACCACCTGGAGACTGACCAGATTATCTGTCCTTTTGTCTTTCCTACCCATCATCACAACTTTAAAGCGATTCACATGCAGACAAGTGAAAAAAGAAACCACTAAATAAATCAGAACATATAGCATTCATGATTATTATAAGCCTATCTAAGACATGAATCGTTATTTCAGAGGCCTTTATATATATTTTTCTTCAGCAGTCTACACTTGCGCAACCTCTGAACAGCAGCAGAAGTTCAAAAGTCAGTGCAGATTAGAAGCAATTTACTATGCAGTCTCTAAAATTTGCTTAGCAGGCCCATTATTTGTTAGCTCAGGGAGCATCATGGATACCTTGCTAACTTTATTTTGATTCCTTTTACAAAGCTGCCAGAAACAACGGTGATGTGTGCATAAAGTATATTATTGGCATTGAGTAAAAATCAAACTCCTGTACTAGGGGGAGGGGAAAAGGAATAGCAAGCAAAAGGACATTTTTAACAGAAAATGGTATGATGGTTGTCGAAAGGTAGACAAAAGCAAAATGTTAGTCAATATCTATCACACAAAACCCTTCAGTCTTCAATGTAATCTTTTCCAACACCTACAAATATGTGAGGTACAGTATGTAATTATGGTAAGAAAAGTGAAACAAAAGGGATATTTTTCAATTCATCTGAATTTCTAATAAGAAATCCACTGGGTTGCTGCAAAAAAAAAAACCTGCAAGATTATGCCTATCATTCAACAGGATATCAAGAATTTAGAAGGGTCTTGAACACAAATAAAGCTTTTAATACATTATATGTTATTTTCTGGAATGTTCAGGTTCAACCCCATTCTTCTTTTGAGGCATTTTCACTTTTCTGATGTTTTCTGGAATTAATTTAGAATATGCGTAGTAACATTTCTGCTTTCAGAGGACTTCAGAGTTACTTGTCTTCAATGGAAAGGCCATGTGAAATTCATGAAGGCATAACCAAGAACAGAAGAGAGAAAAATATAGGACATTATTCCCCACATGAAGCAGAGCCAATACAACAAAAGGATTATGAGAAACCACAGATGCACCCTTTTGTGGCCACACAATAAGAATAACTTGAAGACATGTCAGATGGTGTTAAAACATTTGTACTTGCATTTACGTATGTATAAAAAGTTCCCTTTGCTGCACTCATAGCTAAGGCTGGTGGGTTCTGCAATCTCTCCTCCCTGAGCTTTCTTAATCCCAGTGTCTTTTCAATGGGCTCAGTATGCTGGTGTATAAAATAAGTCTCAGAGAAATCCAGATTAAGGCTGCAAACGTTCCAGGTACTGAGGAAGTGGATTTTCCTTCACATATTTCTGAATATACCAGCAGGTTAAATGAGCCTTCAGATCTTCTTCGACGACAAAGTCCATGGCAGCCTGAAGGGAAGAATAATATTCGTTAAACATTTCTGACAACTTTATTTACACATCCATACATGGAAAAAATATAGGTTTAAGTTTCAGGCTTGACATCTGCAAGTCTATGTAAAAAAAACCCAAAACAAACAAACAATGAAGATCGTTTCAGAGTCAGGGCAGCAGGGTGTCATCTTCATCGCTTCAGTAATCTTCTTTAAGTAAGCACTGTATCTGCTTATGCGCAGTTGGAGAAGTCTTCCGCTTTGTGATAACTGCGCATGCGTCGAAAGGGACCAAAATTACTGAAGCACCGGAAGAAGACCCAAAGATTACCAAAGTGCCAGAAGATGGTGCCCTGAGCTCTGCTGCACTGACTCTGCAACAAGGGGTAATTACAGGCTTAGGGGCATTTACAGATGTCAAAAGGCAGGCTTGCCTCACAAGGAAACTTCGGGTGATTTCGGAAATCCAAAAGGGAATTGTATGCCATCCTGCCGGCATTTCGTATTCTAGTTGGTGCGAAGGCATTTCAGGGAGATTAGTCACCCGCAGTAGAGTAATTGTTGCTGGGCGTCTAATCTCCACGTCTGCCACCACCCTAAAGTAGTGATTTGATGGATACTGATCAAACATGCCTCACAACTAAAAAAAAGATTAGGGAGGAGAAAACACAAACACAAAAATTACATGATTTGGCTATCATGCATAAACAGAACCCCACCACAGAAAGCTCTAGAGAAATACAATATATGAGAGTGCAGTTAATCTTGGTAATTTCAAATAAAGCAGCCTATACTATGCAAAAACAAAATATCTATATTATGTATAGGCCAACAAACCACATGCAATGGTAGCTCGCAAACGAAAGGCCCCCATACACAGGCCGATAAAAGCTGGTGACAGACAGACAGAGTCGGCAGCTTATTGGCCCGTGTGTGGGGCCATCTAACGGGCTTCCCTGATCGACATCTGGCCGAAAGTTGGCCAGATCTCGATCGGGCAGGTTAAAAAAACCTAGGCGATCCAACCACCCGTATGGCCTACATTATGATCCCATCGTTGGGCCCTAGGACCCACGATCGGATCACCCCGATATCACCCACTTCAATGTGGGCATATTGGGGAGAGATCCGCTCGTTTGGCGATATCGCTAACAGAGCGGATCTCACTGTCTATGGCCACCTTAAGGCCCTACACACCTCACAAACTATCCACAATATATGAACCCAGACAGGGATGATCACGAGGAACACCAAACAAATACTTAACATATTAAGCACTTTCTATGCTGACCTATACTCATCTGACAAAGACAAAGCCCCAGATGCTAATCTGGCAAAAGAATCAGACTTCCTGATCAAACAAAGTAAGGCCCCTGGTCCCGTGGCTTCACAGCAAAAAATTATAAAAAAAATTGCCTAACACAACCTCCCACTTGAAAGACCTCTTCAAATCGCTCATAGTGAGATCACCTCTGACACAACACATGGATACGGCATATATCACAATGATACTAAAACCAGGAAAGGACCCCTACAACTGCTATAGCTACAGATCTCTCTCTCTCTCGCTCATCAACACTGAAATTAAGCTCTTTTCAAAAATACTAGCCAACAGGCTCGTTACAATACTACCCAAACTCATCCACCATAAACAGGTGGGCTTTGTGCCAGGTTGCCAATCGGACAGTATCCAAAGCTACCCTCCTCCTCCCACCTCTTGTTCCTAGATGTAAAAAAATAATTTAATAGGTTGGACTGGAACTATATTTTGCGGTCCTGGAAAAACTGAAAATACCAGAACCTTTACTCACAGGACAACTATATGCAGCACCCTCAGCCAAGGTACTCCGCATGGGTCTCCACTCTAGCCACATTGAGATCAGAGGAGGGACGTGTCAGGGGTGCCCCCCCATGACCTTCAATATTCACTCTATCCATAAAACCTTTGGCCCAATCCCAACATCGGCTTCGGGGACAGGGAACATAGGATCATAAATTGCAGCACTGTATCTCCCATAAGTATGAAATACAAAATACATAATCATTTATGAACAGTGTGATACACAATATCTATAGGAATACAAAACTATGGGATATACATGTCAAAAGGAACATAATGCTGACAAAATTACAGGCAAAATTAATCAAAATACATTACACAGCAAGATGGGTTGTCAATATTTAAGTTCCGTTAGTCTTGCTGTACAGAAATCACAAAAAGCATTAAAGTGGACCCGTCACCCCAAAAAAATATTCAGAATCCTATTTTATCACATTAGTCAAGCAAAATGAACATTAATTACACTATATAAATAATTTGAATCTTGTTTCCTTCAGTCTGGGAATTCATAATTATAACAAGCAGACAGGAGTCATTTTGTGGACACTGTTATTAAGGCAAGCCTTGCATCATCTCAGAATCTTGTTTGTGCACCAGAATGGGGGACCCAATGTCTTTCCCCATGTCCTGGCTACACAATTAAATGGTTAAGAGAACTGGGGGAATGTGTGGGGAGCAGTGGCATCTAGGAAGCGCTGAATGGAAAGTGAAAATAATTATGTGTCCCGCCTCTATGCCTAAGGCATAGAGGAGTGGCAGACAATATTTGATTGACAGCTGAGATTTTTAAATGAGCTTAAAACAGCTATGAATGCTTTAATAAAAATTTGAAATTGGATTTCATGTTTAATTTGAAAGGGACTTTGATTATACAGATTTCTGTGTCCGGGTGACGGGTCCACTTTAAGAGCAATTCGGAAGTGAAAATTAATAGAATCGCTAAAAATCCAATAAAATCACTACAATTCAACAAAACCACAAAAATAAAACAAAACCACTTTTCTGCTTTGGTTTTCTATCATACAACCAATTAACTTATTCCCTTTATCTACAGATTATATATTCTGCTATCTGTGGCACTTACATTTTAAAATGTAACATCTTTGGTACAAGCTTGCAAATAGTCTAAATCATACTAAAGTTCCTTTTAATGTTATTTAGCCCTCGGATCAGAGCACCCCTTCTGACGAAGAACTTGTGCCCCCCCAAACCAACAATGTTTCCACAGTTGGTCTGACAGCCTAACAATCGTATCATACTGATCTCACTTATATTTGTGCTTTAGGCACAGCAATCATAGATTACTATAGGAAGCTGTGACAGACATACGATTAAATACTGATAATAAAACACTCACAATTGATAAAGTCTCATACACAAATGTGTCCTCTGAACTCCCTTCTGTAGTATCTAGAAATACAATACAAAACACACATACCTTAGCAAGATGTTTGGCTATCCCTCTCCCTCTGAAGGCATCTGGAACTTCAGTGTGTTGCAGATCCACAGTTTTCTTTCCCACATACTCATACAAAAGAACAGCTCGATCATGGCAACCTACATAAAAGGTGCAAAATTAAGCATGCAGAACTGAGAAAAACTGCATAAAATAACACAAAGGCAAATTAAAAAAATTATTGTTAAGTCCCTAAGAATAGTTAATTTTATTAATAAGGCAAGAAAAATTAATTATTTTTATACTTCTAAATTAAAATAACTATCAGTCTCTAAGCAACTAGTGAGAAAAAAAGCACCCTTTAATACACACAAATTCAACTCAAAACTTTTCTCTCTATTAGGCAGAAGGTAAAAATAAATGTACAAATCTTTCCATGTTGAAACAGTGATTTATCTGACATGTTTATTCACAGTTGAATTTCTCAACTTTGATCAATGTCACAAAACTTAAAACTAGAACACCTGAACATCTAGATTATGATATTTTTATTTCTGTACTATAGAATAGCATCTGTGACAAGTTTAATGTTCATATTTATTGATACTTATTTTTAAAACTTATTCAAAATATCTTTTCATCTGAAATGGTCTACAAATAATCAATTAAACTAATTTCCTTTGTGTTAAACCATGCACAACACATCACCATTTTTCAGACATAACCTGTCCCATATGTCTTGATCTAAATAAAGACTAGCTTTCCCATTCAAACTACTACTACTCCCTTCCCAATACCCTTGTATACCGTTTAGCCGCACAGAAAACTGCCTTCTCTTTCTGTCGTGCTCCACTCGAATTGAACCATTTGGATCCATGCTCTCCGTTACTGAGTGTGCCATGTGCAACTCTGGTATCCAAAAATACGGCCAGGAAGTCAGCTGTGAAGTCATGTGCCGCAACCAACCTATGGCAGCTGAGTTTATTCTACTACCAATTCTATACATGTGCTGCAACCAATCTTAGGGCTAGAGGTTTCCTCGACCCTGCAGTAAGAGAGAGAGATTTTACCAGCACCAATCAGCATGCAGAGACCTTTGTTTTCATACAATATGTAGTTGTAGGCTGAACAATTGGTCTGTATGCCAGTGGAGTTGCACACAGCCATCTTCCATTATATCTGTAAGCTCACTGGGAGATCGGCGATTTCCGTGTGATTTCACGCATACGCAGTTGCGCAAACCCGGCAGACTGCTCCAACTGCGCATGGGCAGAAATGCCGATCTCCCAGACAGCTTACAGAGATTGCGGAAGATGGCTGCGTGTAACTCTACTGGAAGAATCTGCGACGAGAGGTAAGTATGGAGTATGGGGCATCTCCCCAGGGGGGTAGTTAGCCTGGGGGGAGGAGGGTCTACCTGGGGGTAGGGGTACAGGTTTTTTTCTCCACAGGTTGAATGCTCCTTTAAGTGAGATGAGACCGGTATAAGCGTTGTCTATTGCCTCATCCCAGTTGTCTTGTTCAAGGTCCAGATTCTTGCTAGCCCACCACTCTTGCGCTGCTCGAAAGGGTTTGGGGCCCGACAGAAGTATGTTTTGGTACAGTTGGGATACTATCTTTGATGGATTTGGGTAGTGGAGAGTTTATTCTATGCTAAGCGAGGAGAGTCAGGGGTTGTGAGTGCTAACATTTTTAGAGTGAAATTTAAGGACACTGGTGTAACTACCAGAGAGAGGAGCTGTGATTATACATGGACCTAACTCCCAAGGGACTTAAGGAGGGCACAAGGCTAATAAGCCAAGAACTAAATTCATGGAATTGCACTATGTATAGCCATGTTGCATTGTTATGAAGTGCAATTTCATCAAAGAATAGGGACCTTAAGACTATCAGTCTGTGGATCAGGTTTATAAATACAGCAGGGATGGGCATAGAACTTGGGACATGTTGGTCCGTAATAAGATGAATGCTCACATAGTAATCCACCCCATATCTATGCGTTTCATAAAGAACAGAACAAGAACATTTCAGTGTGGGTTTTTAAGGTATGAAGAAAGATGAATGCTGAGGAGACAGGCCTTCATCTTTGGCAATAAGACATTATTTGTTTTTAAAGTGATACTGACACTAAAAAATGAATTTTAACATAGGAATGTACATTAAATGTTACTTATAGGTCATGTTGACCATTTTTTGCTCAGAGGTTTGTTTTTGTATATAACTGTTAGTTAAAGTTCCTAATCCTGACACTCTGACTTTGCCAACCTAACAGTCCCATTTCAGTCTGTTAGTTACAGTTTCTAATGATAACAAATGCCTGCTGCACAAATATAGCAGCCCCCTCATACAGGAACATGGGGGATCAGACAGGTAATATAAAAGCATCATACAAATACTTTATGGCAAAGTTAGAAGTAGCTTTCAAAGCCAATATTATAATAGACGTAAAAAAAGAGTTTAATTTCATGTGTCAGCATCTTTTTAAAATGTTTTGGAATACAAAGGGAATGCAGACAGCCAAAGAGTGAAAACTGACATGATTGTGACTTACCTGCAATGCAATTCCTGATTAGGAGGGCTGTCGTCCCTTTGGTTATTGTAATGTTACATATTTCTTTAGGTTTATGCAGGACCCATTTTGTTCCCACCTAGTTGGTTTGGTTGCAGTCGGTGTTGGGTAAGGATCCTGTGGAACTAATATATGAAATCGGGGTTAATATGTTTATGTAAAATATGCTGCATTGATCATCAGTGTTACAAACCTCACAGAGATACTTGTTAGGGGGTCTCCAAGGTGTTTGGTTATTCATGTGCTGGGGGTTGCTGTGTTATCCACAGGGGAGGATGAGGCATATTTATTTAAAGTGCCCCTGTTGGGTAAAAATGTTATCCTCAACCAAAGGTGCAGGCTAATAGAATCCACATTCCGGATGGGGTGCAAACAGCCATGTCCAGTCACTCACATGCGCATAGTGAAAATCTGCCCCGAATAGCTCATTGTGCGCATTATGTCACATGAGAATTATGCGCATGCGAGTGACACAACATGGCTGCTCCTCCCAGTGCGGGTAGCCTAGCGCTGGTAGGGGCATTTAAAAAAAAAATCCCCAATAGGAATGTGGGCTCTATTAGATAGCACCTTTGTTTGGGGATAACATTTTAATCCAACAGGTGCCCTTTAAGGGCAAGTTTTAATATGATGTAATTAACTTGTTTGACATACGAGTGATATCCCTGCAGTGAGAACCAACCATTTGGTTTTCTTATGTGCTCCCACCATTAATGTGGATATGACCTTAAAAGTTGTTGTGATAACATGGGTGTGGTTTAAAGTGGGTGTGGTGTAAAAGTTGGGAGTTGTTAACACTGGCTTCCATTATTGGCCATCCACTCCATAGGCAAGAAAAATCTTGGCCCTTGGTACCGCAGAAGTTGGACGGCACTTTTGTAGATGATCTTCTGGACACTGGAATGATTGAGGGCCAACTGTTTGTCAAATTTTTTTAAGGGAACAGTAACATCAAAAAATGAAAGTGTTTAAAGTAATAAAAATATACTGCAGCTTTGCCCTGCACTGTTAAAACTGCTGTGTTTGCTACTCTAGTTTATATAAATCAGCAGCTGTGTAGCAATGGGCCAGCCATTCAAAAGAGAAAAAGGTGCGTTTGTGTTTCTGCGTAGGTTTCTACTAGCTTCTCTGGTTTTATAAAAATGTATCAGTAGGTTAACTGGTTCTTGACAAAATTTGGTCCCTCTATTTTAATGTGTACACAGGAGGGATGCACCGAATCCAGGATCCGGTTCGGTATTCAGCCAGGATTCGGGCGAATCCTTGTAACTGGCCGAACCGAATCCTTAAAATCATGTGACGTGTCACAAAACAAGGAAGTAAAACATTTTTCCTGCACAGCTGGCTTTTGCCCTTCCTCTCACTAATTTGCATATGCAAATTAGGGTTCGCTCGGCCGAATCTTTCGCCATGTATTCGGCCGAATCCAAAATAGTGAATTCGGTACATCCCTAGTACACAGTATGCGCCACTGGGGCAGGGACACATGTATACCATGCCTCATCTCAATATACATAAACTTATAGTAGTAATTATGCATTCCATGTGTATGGTGTTCTTGGGCTTGTGTGCAGGTGCCAACCCATAGCAAGCCATCATGTTAAGCTCCCAAAGAATAGTTTTTGTGGTAATTTTTCTATCAGAGACAGTCTGGAGCCCAACCCTAAACCAATACTGTTTAACACAAGTCCTTTCTAGTTGTAAGAGCAAATATGTCACTGTACAATCTAAACTACCGCTGTGGAACAGAAAAAAACATTGAAAAGTTAGAACAGCATTACCAGGACTGGCAATCTGTGGTTTCTGGCAAATGCCAGACGGGCTGCTATAAGGTGCCACAGAAAGTCAGTATTTAGTGGGCTGGTGCCTGGTGGGGGCTGTTTGGGCCTCTGTGTACCGAAAATCCAGGGCCAATTTTAATTCTCAGTCCGGACCTGAGCATTATACTACTCGTCCCTGTCTTTCTGTCTGTGGAAATCACAGCCATGAATTCTACCGATCTGCTACAGGCCCAACAGTTACACTGAAGGCACTTTCCTGAGTCACCTGCTTCAAGAGGTTTGTCAAGCTCGTTTTGGTCACTCAGCGACAACAAAATTCCTCACAATCCCCGCCCCAGGCGGCTAACTGCAAGCCAAATCTCCAGGCCGCAGCCTCCATACATTAAGGGCGCCCCAAAATGAAGCACCTACAGGAGAAACACAACTGATACTGGGACATGCTCCATCTCCCATTTCAATATTTTTGTCTGTCTCTCGTTTCACTGCTTTTTGGAGTCTTGTCCCGCAGACTCACCTCTTTACACTCCCAGGCCTAGCGCGTCTCCTTCCCCAAATAACCATCTTGGGAGACCCGGCTGCAAATAACTCTCCTCTAATCACTGTGCGTCGCGCGAGCGTTGCTGGGAAATATAGTCCTATCAGCAACCGAGCTGTCACATATCACACAGAAGAAAACCACATATACCAGGAGCCCTTGCCGCTCCGTAGTTGAGTACGGCGCTTAGCCAATCGGGATTTACGGTTCTGAATAGACTGCTGGATGGCTGAATGTCACAGGGACTTAGGACAGAACAATGCTGTTTAGCAACGACAGGAAAAAATAACTAATAATATTGTGTGACATCATTAACTCTATCGATTATTTTCATTGATTACATCTTGGTATTTGTGAAGGACATTTTTATCGCTTATCGGTTTCTAAGCAATATAAATGTGCATAAGGCTCATTATCAACATAATAAGTTAGGTGGAAAAAAAGACATCAAGTTCAACCTTTTAAATGTATATATGAGCTAACTTCTAGTTGATCCAGAGGAAGGCAAAAAAAAAAAACAGCCCTGCTTCTGCAGGTGACATCCTAAAGTGATACTGACACTAAAAAAATATTTTCAAAATATTAATCTGCATTAAAAGTTACCTATAGGTCATGTTGATTATTCAATGATAGTCCTGCTTTTGTAAGTAATTTTTACTTAAGGTTCTTAAACCTGACTGTTTTACCAACCAGACACCCTTCTTAGGGTAGGGACAGACAGGGAGATTCGGGGAGATTCTGTCGCCTGGCATTTTTAGCAGGTGACAATCTCCCCGAATTTCCTTCTCCCTGTCTGCCGCTAGTAAAAGGGACAAAGCGCCAGCGCCTTTGCACACGCTGCGCGGCGATTCCCGGAATCGCCCGAAGTTTCCTCACGAGGTATCTACGGGCGATTCCGGAAATCGCGCAGCGTGTGCACAGGCGCTGGCGCTTTGTCCCTTTTACTAGCGGCAGACAGGGAGAAGGAAATTCGGGGAGATTGTCGCCTGCTAAAAACGCCAGGCGACAGAATCTCCCCGAATCTCCCTGTCTGTCCCTACCCTTAAAGTGATACTAACACTAAACAATTACTTTTTAACATATGAATGTACATTAAATGTTACTTATAGGTCATGTTGATCATTTTTTGCTGAGAGGTTTGTTTTTGTATATGATTGTTAGTTGAATTTCCTAAGTCTGACACTTGCCAACCTGACTGTCTCATCTCAGCCTGTTAGTTACAGTTTCTAATGTTAATGGACTCCTGCTGCACAAATATGGCAGCCCCCTCATACAGGAACATGGGGGATCAGACAGGTAATGTAAAAACATCATGCAAATACTTTATGGCAAAGTTAGAAGTAGCTTTCAAAGCCAATATTATAATATATGTAAAAAAAGAGTAAAAAAGAATTGATTTTCAAAAATTATAAATAGCATTAAAAAATGTTAGGATAGATATTAAAAAAAATTATTTTCTTATGTCAGTTTCTCTTAAGTAACCTATGCATTTTTCTCCTTTTTTTCCAGCTCGAATGGATGACCCCCATGGCTACACAGCAGCTTGTTTATATTAACTATAGTAGTCTTTCTGAAACAAAGACACGCCTTTTACTAGTGCAGAGCACCAGTACATTAACGTTCAATGTTAATTAATTTTTTGGTGTTACTTTAAATCCCTCTGCTTTTCATGGTAGGTGGTTTACAGATTTACTGGAAAGAAAGCAGAGGAACGTGCAAAAAATTTTCATAAGCCTAACTTAGTATATTTTGCCTTTAAATTGCTGTGTTAATGTAAACGGGCAGGTTTTTTTTGGCATTCATCCACTGGAGGGCTATGGCTATACAGGCAGGCCTGGATTTGTGGAGAGGCCACCTAGGCCCGAGCCTAGGGTGGCAGGATTTTAGGGGGCGGCATGCTGCCCAACCACTCCCAATTGGGAGGGGACGGGGCAACAAACAACAGCGGGGCGTCCGCCAGGTAAATCTGGCCCTGTAGACAGGTTAGAACAAGTCCAGTCAAAATCCATTTATCCACTTATTACCAAATTTTATAGAGAATTGTGGGAAACACGAAATCTAATGATCATTCCTTTGACTTTTCTGGCATCCACCTGTCCCTACTACACACATGTAGGATTTTTGCCTGAAAAATGCCCACTTTTGAGGCAGTGAAAAGACCCCTCCCACTGCCTCCTATTTATATCATAAGGAGAAGCATAGAAGGGCAGGTATCTAAAAATGCAATTTTGACGGTCACAAGCAGGAATATTGGCCAGTGTCATCCTGTTTTTGATGCTGTAGGACACTGGATAGTTAAATGTAATGAGTTCAGGTGTGCTTCAAAAGTGAACAAAAGCTCATTGCAGCCCCGGGTGCCAGCTGTACCTCCTGCCAAGGCAAACCACTGCATATATTCCAATGAAAACAGCAGCACTCCGGAAATGATGAAAAAAGTGAAAATACTTTACTGAAATGCTTAAACGGCAACGTTTCGGGCTACACCAGCCCTTTCTCAAGCCTGGATAGTTAAATGACAAGGAAAGTTAAACTGAAGAAGTAGGCTAGCACATTATGTTTTGTGCTTCTGTACCAGCACAAGGCAACCACAACTTTAGCAGTAAAGATCTGTCTCTCCAAAGATGCCCCAGTAGCTCCCGACCTTCTTTTCTACTGATTCACTGATTCACATGCTCTGTGCTGCTGTCACTTACTGAGATTAGGGACCCACTCACAGTATACCGTATACATAGAATAGAAATGTCAAATACCAGCCTTCCTATATATTTATCTTTTTTTCCTATTAATAACATTGGGATCAACCACTAAAAATACCGTCCAAGCCGGTAAAATACCGGCCATGTGGCAACCCTAGTCACAATATAAGGCTGATTAGTAATTAATATGGATAATTAATAAATGGCAACACAGAAACCAGTGCAACTAGCCTCATAAATTAATAATCAGTCCTGTAGTATCATCTTATATTACAGACAAACCTCGTTTTCTGCTTGATAATTTGTGATGACCCCTAAGCTTAGCATCTCACCAGCTGCTTAGAGCCCACTGAGCATGTGAGTGTCACAGTTTCCAAGATGATGACCCCCCTGTGACATGTTTGAAGTCCTGGATCATTGCTGCTATTGAGAGGCTGAAACTTTAGGCTGGTGCAATACGTTAAGTATCTAAAACATGACAGTTTTAGCCATATTCATTTTAAAGGTTTAGGGTTTTCTCCTTTAAAGCAAACACAACTACTGCCCACAACAGCTCATGCATGTCCAAACTGGGAGAAGCAGGCACAGCAACTAGGCAGATGCCAAATACACAGTTCCGGGATTTCTCAAGGGCACAGCCGGCTTCAAAGGAAAAATATACCCCCCAAACAGTGTAAGTCTCTATAAAAAGATATTGCATAAAACAAATGTAAATAAACCATTTTCATAATAATACACTTTTTTTAGTAGCATGTGCCATTGGGTAATCTTAAATAGAAAATTGCCATTTTAAAAGATAAGGACAGCCTCCTGGGATCGTTTGATTCAACAGTGCACACAAACATACCAAACTATAAAGTTAGGTCACAGGAGCCAATTAACAGACAGAGTTGTGTCTTTTGCTTCCACACTTCTTCCTGTTACAGTTAAGAGTTGAAATATTTCTGGACAGGTGATCTCTAAGGCAGCACACAAACCATCACGAAATTGTGGTTCAAGGCGAGAGATGTAAAAGGGCAATATTTACTTGAATATATATACCAGTTTGATAAGATTATTTAATATGTCACTTAATTTGATATAAACTATCTGTTGCTCAAGTATTCATTTTCGGGGTATAGTTTTCCTTTAAACTCTCAGCAACCTTAAAGGAGAAGTCTACCCGTAATGGGCTAAAACCCTGCCCCCTCCCCCGTAGATGTCCCTTTCACAATGGTCCAAGCACACCTTATGTTTCAGTGCTTGGAATGCGGAACGCAACCTCTGATTTCTTTTCACAATCTCCCGCTTCTTCACTAATGTCACAATTTCACAAACTGGCAGATCACGAGGTACCAACAATATAAAACTTTTCACGATTTTTCCGTGATTTGGATTAAAAGCATAAAAAATTAAAGTCCACACCAAGGAACACCTTTTTCAGAGGGACAGTCCCTCTTTTGACAGCTCAACCTGCAGTCCCTCATTTGTACTGGAAAGTCCCTATTTTCTCTGCACTGAACAGCCAGAAAAAGTAACAAAGTTTCTAATTCAATTGGCTTTTGACAGAGAGCCCGGAACAGCTAACAGGTGCAAATAAGATGCTTTGTAACCATTATGTTGTGAGGTATGCTTCACTGTACTAAGCAGGCAATTTTTATTTTTCCCTATTTTCATTTCCAAAAATGTTGGGAGGTATGCCCGGCGTTATAAGGTTGCCACCTGGCAGGTATTTTACCGGCCTGGCCGGTATTTTTGATGGTTGATCCCAATGTTATTAATAGGAAAAAAAGATAAATATATAGGAAGGCCGGTATTTTTTTCAAGAAAAGGTGGCAACCCTACCTGCGTAACTTGGGGAAGGAGGCAGCAGGAAGAGGAACAGATGGACAGTTGGGTTTTAAAGGACACATATTGCCAAAAAATGTTATCCCCAATCCCGTACCTTTGGTTGGGGTCCTTGTGGATAGCCTTTTTTGACAATAGGTGCTCTATAAGGAGATTTTTCAGTAGGTCAGCCCAAACACATATTTTTCAAGCATGTTCCTTCTATAGTGAGTGCAGTGACCGATTCTTGTTTTTACACAAAACGTCTCCGTTAAAATTAAGCTAAATGAGAAGCGTCGCCTTTAGCACATGCGCAGTGTAGCCTTTTGCTTCCTCCTCTAGTTTTGTCTGCTCCTCCCCGTTTGTACGCGCATGCGTGGTTGTGTTGAGGTGCCGTCAGGGACGTTTTCGTTCTAGGGCCGGGTTCGCGTTGACTGTCCAGAGTCCGCGAACTGGTACCGCGCAGGTGAGTGAATGTCGGTGTGAATACTTCCCGGTTCTGTAAGCTTTTCGTTTGCGAGTATTGTTCCGCCAGTCTGTCTCTTGAAGGGGGTTATCGCAGTAAGCGCCTGTAGGCCGTGGAGGAGCTTGAGGAACAGGATGAGTGAATGAGGGAAATCCTTAATAAATGCTAGTATGGAATGGTAATTATTAGCCTGATCCTTTTTAGCATATGCAGTTAATTTTGCTGGACGGCTGTAAAAATAGAGAAAATGGAGTATGCAGGCAGGGCAACCTTTCAACCCACTGGGAGACAAGACGCACTCTGCTATTTGATGCAGAGGGAAACCCGTTCACATAATGTATGTGTCCCGTGAACATTAATACATTTGCTATCATTTCAGTAGGACTGATTGTAATTAGTGTAGACTTCAGGCACATACTGTAATTTAACTTAAAGGGGTTGTTCACCTTTTCCAAAACTGAGCAGACCCGAACAATTCTGCACTTCCTAACTTTGATATAAGTATTTATAAACAAGGGGCAAGCACATCAATGCCTTTTCCTCTTCCCTTCCTCCCTTTCTTGCTTCTCTTGTCCTCTTCTTTTAATTGTTAGCTGTTAACACAAAAATCAATAAAGGAAACCTTATAAAAAAATAATTAGCAGACTTTGTGTGACTTGTAATACTTGTAATTACAAAAAAAAGTTACTTTTTTTTATGAAGCACTAAGCAAATGCACCCCTACAGATTCTATTTGTGTCTTAGGGCTAGTCCAGACGGGGAGATTCGGGGGCGATCCGTAGCCTGGCGACTTTTCGCCGCGACGGATCGCCCCCGAATCTCCCCGAATAGGTAGGCACCGGTGAGGGTTAAAATCGCTCCAAATTGCCTGGCGAAGCAATTCTGACATGTTCCTATAAAAACCATAAGAATGTGTCAGCATGAAGAAAATGCTGCAGGGAATATCTCCCAAGCAAAGGCCCCCTCAAAGCCTCCCAGTGTCGGACTGGGACACCAGGGGCCCACCCAAAAAACCTTAGACCAGGGGCCCACCATAAAACCTTAGACCAGGGGCCCACCATAAAACCTTAGACCAGGGGCCCACCATAAAACCTTAGACCAGGGGCCCACCATAAAACCTTAGACCAGGGGCCCACTCTCAGTTCTAATATTCTTCATCTCCTCAATAAACCTCTATTCTCCTAGTTTGTTTTCTTTACATACAATAATCAATTATTCCATCTATTTAGCTTCTTTGTTCTCCTATAAATAGGGAATGGCCATGACATAGGCCAAAAGTTTAGCAGCACGAGGGCCCACTGACGCCTTGGCCCACCGGGAGTTTTCCTGGTTTCTGGTGGGCCAGTCTGACACTGAAGCCGTCCCCAGCCCTGAGCTGACTCGCTCACTCTACTGATCTTCCGGGTTGCTTCACTGACGCAGGGCTGGGGGCGGAGCGATCCTTCCTTTGGATGATGTCCTGTTTTGATGTGTAAACAGCCTATGGAAGGATCATGCCGCCCCCAGCCCTGCTTCAGTAAGGGCAAGGCCAGACGGGGAGATTCGGGGGAGATTTGGTGACTTCTCGCCGCGACGAATCTCCCCGAATAGCTAGTCAGCGCTGCGCACTCGCTAGGCGTAAAATCGCCTGCGCTTGTTCACACGCAGCGGCGCGATTTTAAAAGTCACTCAAAATTGCCTTACTAATACAGGACGCCTCATCTCTTACTGTACACGCACCAAATATCATATAAAAGTTTGCTTCATATAATAATATCTGTGCATGTATGGCCACCTTTAGTTTTGAAGAGGTTGCCATGTCATTGATTTATCTGGTGGATGTTAATTATATTACAAGCTATTCTCCATCCACAGTTGCACTCGCTTAGTATGGGGGCCAGAGCTCTATTGTTTTCCCTGCAGGATCTGTTAGCTCACATCTCTGGTGAGGTGGGTTTTTGTTAGGTGTTAGGTGCTCTTTTACATATCTGAAGTTTATAATTTTGTTATGCATACATGTCATTGTTTGCTTTGTGTTCAGGTTTACAGCTATCTAGAGAAGTGGAACCAGATTTCCCTCCACTGTAAAGGATAAGTAGAACATACAATTCCATCCATACTCTCCAGGTATGTGGGCACTAAAGCCATCTTGATCATTCCTCAAATTATGGTACCCTCTATAGCAGTGTTTCTCAAAATGTGACATTTTATACATTTATCTGCTTATGATTTTATACCTATAAAGCAAAAAGGACGCAATAAATATAGTAAGGTTAATTTCAAACTGTCTTAGTATACCAATATCTGAATTAATAGACTAAAATGAAACATTATTATTATATTTATGAAAACAAGTTCCAGAAAACTCCTGGTATCAGTGCATGCTATCTTGTGCAGAAAATCTTGCATGCCAAGTGGTGGAGATACCACCCCAATTAGAATCCCTTTGTAGCCTCTACCAAATTAGTGGTGTGGGGGTTGAAAGTTTCTCGGCTCATACCTGACCCTAACCTGGCCCCTCCCAAGCTGCACCCAGCTCTCCCAGCTCTTTTTAATGATATATTTGCATTACGTAATATATTACCCAGACTTATGTGAGTTGGAGGTTTAGCCCTATAACTTTTGAACGTCCGTATTATGTACTGTCCCTTTAAGAATTCAGATTCAACTTTTCGCCATCTAAAACCTGCCAAATTTTTGTTTTAGCCTATGGGGGATCTCCTACAATTTGGAGTTGTTTGGTGTAAAAATTTTTTTTATGTAAAATAATTTGAATTTGCAGGTCAATTCTATTCACTTGAATTTAAAAAAATCATATTTTGAGTTTATGGGAGCTTTTAGAAACTCCCATAAACGCAAAATTTGACCCTTGATAAATCTGCCCCTATATGTTATGCAATCCTTTATGGAAACTTCATTTTGATGGTATTGTTTGCATTACTCAATATATGACCTCAATGTCCATTCTTCACTGGAAGTAACTAGATTATTGTAAAGCAACACTAACATTTTCTAGCGTACATACTGGTATTTGATATAGATTTTCTTTAATATATTCTACACAACTCTTTGCTGTTTTATCCTTTATATTTTTGCAGTTTTTCTTTGGGGCACAAAAGGAAGATAAAAATGTCCTTGCACCAGTTTTTACTTGAACCCATTACCTGCCATGCCTGGAATAAGGATCTCACGCGTAAGTTATGCATAACCTATTATGTATTTGTCACTGTCAAAAAGTTGTAATGTTTTACCAAACCATTAACAGTTCATTTAAATTGATGCTATAAACCTATATACAGGTATGGGACCTATTATCAAGAATCATTGGGACTTGGGGCTTGACAGATAATGGGTCTTTCCGTAGTTTGGATCTTCACACCTTAAGACAGTGATCCCCAACCAGTAGCTTGTGAGCAACATTTTGCTCTCCAACCCCTTGGATGTTGCTTCCAGTGGCCTCAAAGCAGGTGCTTATTTTGAATTCCAGGCTTGAAGGCAAGTTTTGGTTGTAGAAAAAACAGGTATATTGCCAAAAAGAGCCTCAATATAGGTTTACAATCCACTTATGGGCTATTTAATAGCCAATCACATCTTTTTTCTAGCACCCCAATAAATTCATGTTCATGTTATTGTTGCTCTCCAACTCCTTTTATTTCTGAATGTTGCTCACAGCTTCAAAAGGTTGGGGATCCCTGCCTTAAGACAACTAGAAAATCATTTAAACATTAAATAAACTCAACAGGCTGGTTTTACTTCCAATAAGGATTCATTATATTTTAGTTGGGATCAAGTACAAGCTACTGTTTTATTATTACAGAGAAAAAGGAAATCACTTTTAAAATTTTTGATTATATCATTATTATGAAGTCTATTGAATACAACCTTTCTGTAATTCTGAATTTTCTGGATAATGGGTTTCCGGATAACGGGTCCCATACCAGTACACCTTTTTACAGCATTATTGAAATAAAAATTATTTATACTGAGAATATGCTTTGCATATTGTTTTAATTCAGTGCATTTTTTCTACTTAATTCTATTTACTCAACTTTTATCATGCATTTTTCAATATTTCTCCCAGAGATTGCAATTAGCCCAAATAACCATGAAGTTCATATCTACAAGAAGAGTGGAGACCAGTGGGTAAAAGGTCATGAGTTAAAGGAACACAATGGGCACATCACAGGTAAGTTATGGAGAAGTGATATAGTGTGAAAAATCCAACACACACTCTTATCCAGTGTGGAGGACTTGTGGCCTGGTCAGAAATCTCATAGTTGTATAAAGTAATTAACATAAATTATTTCATTATGACACCCTCCCATACTTAAAGATAGTCTATACAGTTTAGTATAAGTGCATTTTTTTTATACTTCCACTGGCTTATTCTGTGAACAAAAGGAGATAGAAAGAAACATCAAAGACTGCTTTTCAAGCAATACAGAAAGATTACAATATCTTGCAACAAGAACCGTATTCCTATTTTATTTTACAGTCTAACACATAGGCAACAGCTTACTGATAATGTCTAGTTTTGACTTGTATATCAAAATACTATTTGCAATGCATTTTTATAAAGAGGACTCTACTCCATGGAAAAAAATTTGCATTTGCAAATGTGGGTTATTATTATTCTTTATATAGAATCAACGTGTTCCACAACATTTTATAGAGATTATTTGCATCAGTCCCTGCTCTTGTTGAATCAACATCCAATATTTTACCCCTGTGTGCCATAATCCTAAAGCATGGATAATAATCTGCTGGCTGTTCGATCGGTCTCCTATACATTTTAATGGTAGAAGAGAATTGGGCAGCAGATACTTAAGGAGAGACAATGGTATACATACTTTCACTTTTATTAACATTAAAATATTTACCTGCTGCAGAAGATAAGGTTGAATGGGTAAGGAAAAAGTGTCTGGGGTTAAAGAAGGGGATATCTGATAAAAAATAAACATCATGGAATGGAGTTGACCAAAATGAGACTGAGGAAAGAAATATCAGAAGTGGAAAAGAGGAGAAAGACCTCATTAAAGGTGGAATGCAAAAAGAGGAGACAGCAGGGAGATGTTGAAAATAAATGTTGCTTGGGGTGGATGAGGAGAGAAAATAGCTGCAGCATAGAAGGGGGTAAGAAAATGCAAGAAAAGATGAGAAAGCTGAAGAATAAATGGGGAGTGAAGAAATTAGTGATACAGTGATAGTTGAGTAAAAGGAAATGGTGGCAAACAAAAATGGAAATGGAGGGTGGCAGAAGGTGGGAGAATTAGAGGTAAAAGGAAAATAGAATGAATGAGAGGATAGAAGACGGTGGGAAGCAAACGATACATGCTTTGGTGAGTAATTGTTTTAGTACGCACTGCCTCTCATCTATTCTCCCCCATTTAAAGGGGTTGTTCACCTTCAAACAACTAGTTGTTTTCAGATAGATCACCAGAAATAACGACTTTTTCCAATTACTGTCTATTTTCTATTTGTAACCATTTTTCTAATATTGAAGTGTAAAGTGTAATTTTTCATCTTCTAAAGCAGCTCTGTGATGTTCTAAACTGATACATTTAATGGATACATTTCTTATCTTTGTCCCTGCTGAGCAGAATCTCTGGGTTTCATTACAGGCAGCTGTTCGAATTGATACAATAGTTGCTAATACTCTAGAGATGTCGCTGTGAAATGTATCAATTAAATGTTGCAAAATTGAATCGGTTTAGAGTCTGCGCCTGAGTTACTGAGCTGCCAGACTCAAACACCAGAGACACTAACATTCAACTTTAAACTTAGATTTTGGAAAAACAGTAAAAGATAAATAATGGAAAGTAATTGAAAAAAGTCTTTATTTCTGGGGAACAATCTGAAAACAACTTAACAGAAAAAAGTGTTTGGAAGGTGACCAACCTCATTAAGTAAATTTTAGTCATGAAACACTATAAATACATAATAAAAATGCCCTTATTATCAATAAATAAATAACTAAACAAAACTCAGTGTGGCTGATTAATTTAGGCCTTAGAGACAACTGGTTTGCAGCTTCCATGATCTATTATTTTATATACTATCACTTAGACATGGGAATATAGTAACTTTACATGATTTGCTTCAGGTATAATAACTCATACATACATATCAAGTCTCCATCTGTTGGCCTACTTTTAGTTGCTGTGTATAAAATATTCAAACTATCTGGTTGTTATTTGTCTGAATCAACTGCTACTAATAATATTAGAAGCTTATTCTGTCATGAACATAGCTAATTTTTGTTTCCCTAGGCATTGACTGGGCTCCTAAAAGTGACCGTATAGTAACATGTGGTGCTGACCGTAATGCATATGTTTGGAGCCAAAAAGATGGTGTATGGAAGCCAACATTGGTGATTCTCCGCATTAATCGTGCAGCTACCTTTGTAAAGTGGTCTCCCCTCGAAAATAAGTTTGCCGTGGGAAGTGGTGCAAGACTTATATCTGTGTGCTACTTTGAATCTGAAAATGACTGGTGAGTTCTCTGCATTACACCAACAATATGTTTTACTATTAAAATTGATCTAATTGGGCCCATAACACCAACAAATGAAGTAATCCTACATACACATTACAATACAGTGGATGTAGAATTTTAAATAGATTACATAGCAAGGCCTCTTGTATAAATTATATCAAGTCAACACAGTGGAACGCTCATCACTGAATATTCATCCTTAAGCCTCCTTTAAGGCACTCCTCCAATTACTTGAAGACCATTCAAATCTGGTGTGTTATTAATGTTACTTTATTGGTACTTGTTTCAAAATGATTAATAATAACCATGTGTCTAGTCAGCTTGCATAAAAAATTCATAATACCATGCCATTATACCAATTCATATATCAACATTTAAGGGGTTATTTATTAAAGGTTGGGTTGTGTTTTCTCTAAAAATTCGAGTTCTTCAAATGTAGTTTCGCAAAAAACTTGAATCTTTCCAAAATACTCCAGCTAAAAGCTGTTGAATTCATGTAAAAGTCATGGCAGAGGTCCCTTTAAGCATTTGAAGATGTTTTTTGCCTTCATGATTTTCAGATGTTTTATGCTGTTCTGGGTTCAAAAACACAATAAATTTGAGGTATTCGTTTTTTTCCCCCTTTTGCATTTAGTCGAGAATTTTTACATACAGATTTTTCATAGGTAAGCAAACATTTGAGTTTCTTTACATTGTGAGTTTATTCAAGATCACAAACTCAACCTTTAATAAACAAACCCCTTAACGTATGAAAAATATTTAAGGTGCTCAGTTGTGTAACTGATATAATTATGTTTATCAACAATTAATCAAAAATAGAAGCAGCTGTACATCAAAGCAAAAAGGCAAAAGTAGCAGTAGTTGCAACTTGTAACATTTCATATTCCAGCAGTTTATGTAACTGGGTGGTTATAGGCCACCCTTATGTTTCACAGCCTCTTTTTCTTCTCAAGGGTGTTGCCAACATTCAATAAGTCACTTCTTGTTAGGGCATGCATTCCACCCTTGGTATATGCATCGAAAGGCAACATGCCTTTTAAAGAGTCCTTCCACACAAAAGATCATCACTTGTACAAGCCTTAGACTTTAGGGAGACTTTTTTTCTGAGAAGTCTTCTCTGAAGTGCCCCCTTCTGCATTAAAGTAAATTTTAGCGAATTTCAATGATAGTTTTTTTTATTTACAGGTGGGTAAGCAAACACATCAAAAAGCCAATTCGTTCAACTGTGCTGAGCCTGGACTGGCATCCCAACAACGTTTTGCTGGCAGCTGGATCCTGTGACTTCAAGACAAGGTAGGTTATCCATTGTTATGCCACTAATAATCTGTGTTTAAACAGACATACAGACTAAACTTTCGTGTATAAGTCTGAATAAATGCTGAGCTTATGTTTTTGTCTCTTTACTGGTCACTAATAGTATTTTTTTTTTATTTTTGTCATATCAATTTTTCTTATGAAATTAGGGTCTTTTCTGCATATATTAAGGAAGTGGATGAAAAACCTGCAAGCACTCCATGGGGATCCAAAATGCCTTTTGGTCAGATGATGGCAGAGTTTGGAGGAGTTAGTAGCGGAGGCTGGGTACACAGTGTCAGTTTCTCAGCTAGTGGCAACAAACTTGCATGGGTCAGTCATGACAGTACTCTGTCAGTAGCTGATGCTTCTAAAAACATGAGGTAATATACTAGAGTGCCTGTTGTAATTTTTTGTTTGTATATCTACATATTTAATGTCAGCAGACCCTGTAGCTAATTAAAAATATGAGAATTTTCAGTTGCTCTATGGGGAAAAATATGTTCAAGCAGTGCAGTATACAGCCACATTCATCATACAGTTTATTCATATATCTGATCCTTGAGTACTGTATACCATTCTGTCTTTAAAGTATACATTTCTACACAGTCTGAGTCATATGACCTCTTGTAAACGACATTGTGGTTCTCAAATACATTTTATAGAGTTGGTATATCTAATTAATGGTATTGTCACCTGAGTTAACTTTAAGTAAGAAGTAGAGTGTAAAATTCTGAGATAATTTACAACTGGTTTTCATTTTTATATGGTTTTATTGCAGTATTTACTGAATTGAATAAAATACTGGAATATAATTAGGGGAGACTCTGACTTAAAATTTGAGTATAAAAGTCGCAATAACAAATTTGTAGCCTTACAGAGCATTTGTTGTTTAGATGGGGTCAGTGACCCCCATTTGAAAGCTGGAGGGAGTCAAAAGAAGGAGGCAAATAATTTAAAAACTATACAAAAAAATAATAATGAAAACCAAATGAAAAGTTGCTTAGAACTGGCCATTCTATATCATACTAAACTAAGTACTATTAACTTAAAGGTAGACCTCCCCTTTAATACATGAGGTTTACCATTTATGTCATATACGGCTAATTTTGCCTAATAAAAGAAAACATGATTGTAAGCAACTTTGTAATATTATAAGACCTGTCTTGCTGGAGGAGACTGGCTTTTGCAACATTGTTTAAAATGTACCAACCAGGAAATAAGGAATTGCTGCTTACATTTACAAATAACTTTTAAAGCACCAATAATTTTGAATACATTAATTTTGGAAAGTTGCTTATAATTGTTTTCTTTTATTAGGCAAATAGTCATTTTTTGGGTTGACATGTCCTTTAAATCTACTAGACAATAATGTAAACATTAAATAAACCCAATAGGCTAGTTTTGCTTCCAGTATGTTTCTTAGTACAAGGTACTGTTTTATTGTTACAGAAAAAAAGTGGATTATTTGGATAAAATGGAGCCTATGGGAGGTGGCCTTTCCGTAATTCAGAGCTTTCTGGATAATGGATCCCATACCTGTACCATTGAATAAGGCAGACCCATGTCTAGTCAGTGCTCTTTGGTGGACACAGCATATGTAAAAGGAAGATGCACAGTTTTAGAATGATGCACCTCTTCCATGCATGTGCACGTCTCCAGAACAAGTGTTCTCAGATCACATCTTTCTTCCCAGCACCAAAGGTTTTAATCAGCAGTTACAAGTTTTGTGGGGTTTACATGGACCACCTACCTTAAAACTTGTCATTTTGTGTGGCACCATCTTTGCAAGGAAATCTGTAACAGGCTTACTGGGACCTGCGCTGATGCAGAAGACCCAGGTTCAGGTTCACTTCTACCAGGTTACAACAGACGCAAAGCACAGTGAACTACAGAGTGTTGGAGCTTCATACTCCAAAATGATCTGAGCTTTAGAGTTAAGCTTCTGTATTACAACTGAAGCATAATATACCCTCCAGAACTTGTTTTTTTAATGTTTATATCTGCAGAATGATTAGGCTTTAAGTGATGTAGTAAATTTATATTGTCCTTGTTTCAGTATTCCTGGTTTCTTAATTCTGACTAAAGATCCAGGCTGAACGTGCACTTCTCTTGCACCATGTTTTCTGTCAGTATAAGCCTTGCATTTGGCTTGTTGACGTTTGACAGTGTCCGCAGTAGATGATTTTGTACGAACAGTTTAGTGGAAGTTTGATATCTGCAACATGTAACTTACTGCACATCTGTCTGCCATGTAATAATTTAGCTGGAAATGATTGGATTGTTGCATGGCATGTTGCTTTGTAGTTATATAGTTCCTGTGAGATAGCCTCGCTTATAGAGTAGGGCAATCACCTCAATTTCAGGCGTACTGGTTTTACATCTGATCTCAACTTAACTTTGTGCACAAAGTTCTTTGCACAGCCCAGTGAAGTGTTGTCGTGAAATTTTAGACACAGGCTGTGTGGCGGCACTGTACAGCTTTTGCAGGTCATGTAGTATAGTTTGCAGTGTGTTGTGTTGAAGCACAGCGGAAGCAGTATTTTTTTATTTGTATTTGCTGCACTGTTTTGCAGTGAATCCCTATTCTTAGCACTGTATTTTGCCTGTGACTTGCATTTCATCTGTTAGATTCCCAAACTCACAGGTCACAACCAGCTCTCTCAAAGCTGCTACAAATTGTTCTGTGGATTTGCCATTACGCTGTACATGTTGATGGAATTTATATATTTCAGCAACCACATTTACTCTTGGCACGAAAAAATTATTTATAGCAGTAAGAGCAGTTTCATAAGTCTCATCAGGTAATGGTAATTTATAGAATATAGGCTTTCCCTCTGCTACCAGGCAGTGAATAAGTAAAGCATGCTTTCTAGCAGCAGAAATCTCCCCTTTGTCAGCAGCAATAATATAATTTCCAAACATACGAATCCAAGCAGTAAAAGGTATGGTAGGCTCACCAGGGTTTGGTAGAAAAGCTGCAGAGGTAGAAGAGACCTCTTGTTGCCAATTTGTTGTGTTTTGATAGCTGAGGATGAGCAGAGTATAACAGGGCTTTATTAGCAGGT
>CM044447.1:94160805-94175944 GCA_024363595.1 Xenopus borealis | reverse complement strand
CTTGGAAAGATCTTTTCCGAGAAAGATCGTAATTGTTACGTCTATGGCCAGCTTTAGCACTGATGTCTGTGTGGTCTTTTAACTGATGTGGAGTGGGCAGGATCTGGGGTGGTGCTTTGATGCCAGGGTGGGAGGGGCCCAGGGGGGTCCCAAAAATTTTGTTGTACAGGGCCCTGTGATTTCTAATGGCGGCCCTGGGCCAAGTGAGCGCTGAAGTGACATCACTTCTGCAATGGGGCAAGCTTGTTGAGTGGAAGTGAGGTCGCACACTGGGCACTGACATCACTACCAAGATGTAGGGGGCGTATTTAGGTCCAATGCCTAGAGCAGCATCAGACCTAAATACAACCCTGTTTATATTTAGTATACAAAATAAAGCATATCTAACATTATTCTATTTAAGACTTTAGTTGCCCTTTACATTTTTTTTTCTACCCCCCCCCCCCCCCCCCCCCCATTGATTTTTTGGAGTTGTGGTGTCTCTTCCAATCCAACCCAAATGAGCCCTGGACCTCTCTTTTCCCCAAACACTAAAGTAAGTAATAGGCTGGTGCATGCATGAGAGTATTTTCCAGCACCTCCAGATGTGAGGCCCTGAGACGACGTCAGCGGGCGAAGCTAGAAGGGGCGGGGATTCCTGTGACTGGCGCTCTGGCTCCCCGCCCCCACATAAGGAAGTGGTTGGAGTGCTGGTCTGATTCGCTGACAAGTTACAGTCGCTCTGCGTCCCGCTGTATCTGTGTTGACTGCTCAGAGTCCACGGACAGCAGTTCTCACTCCCGGTAGCTTCCGCTAGGAACAAGTGAGTATCATATGGGGTAGCCTGGCGTCACATTAATTCACTGTTCATTTTTTGACTGAATATTTACACAGGGTTAGGGCGTATCCCTTCGCTTCATGGCGCGCTCAACTTCCTCTTCTTGTCTCTGCGCTGCCATTGCTTATATATCTATAGTTATTATGTATAATATCATCTGCCTATCACATATCCCAAACCCACTAGAACTCTCTCACCTTGTTTCTCTGTCCTACCGTATATTGCCCCTTCGGGTTGGGTAAGGTTCTGGGTCTGGGAGCCTTATCTTATTTAGTTGAAACAACTGGCACCAGTGAAATTAGAAAGTTCTACCTGCCTGGGGCAAACCAATTGCAAAATGATTTAAAGGGATTTCTTCCCCTTTAAGATAACTTTAAGTATGACGTAGAGGTGATATTCTTAGACCATCTGCAATTGGTTTTCATTTTTTATTATTATTTAAGGTTTTTGAGTTATTTAGCTTTTCAGTTTGCAATTTCAGCAGTCTGGTTGCTAATATCCGGGTGACCCTAGCAACCAAGCACTGAATTGATTAAGAGACATATGAATAGGAGATATATATGAATAGGAGAGGGGCTGAATAGAAAGATGAGGAATAAAAAGTAGCAATAACAATACATCTGTAGCCTTACAGAGCTTTTGTATTTTAGAAGGAGTCACTTGAAAGCTGCAAAGAGTCAGAAGAAAAAGGTAAATAACTATAAAACTATGAAAACCAATTTAAAAGAATTGTCCATTTTTTTTATATATATTAAAAGTTACCTTAAAGGTGAACCTCCTCTGTAAAGTGTTTGTTTACCTTCAAAACACTTTTTTCAGTTCACTGGTTTAAGTTTGTTCTCCAGAAATAAAGACTTTTTTTTTTTTAAATCGCTTTCCATTATTTATTTTTTACTGTTTTACCAAAATCTAAGTCAGGGGTGTCCAATCTTTTGGCTTCCCTAGGCACATTAGAAAAATTAAAAGTTTCTGGGGCCACACTTTTGATTTGTAAAAGTAAAGAAAATTCACAGAAAAGAACTACAATACCAGCTGGATAACCAGATGGAGCTATACACTGGAATATGGATGCTAAAAAAGACATTATTATACTAAAAAGACATTATTATACTAAAAAGACATTATTATACTAAAAAGACATTATTATGTTATCATGCTGTTTCCTTGGGAACCAAGCTTTTCAAGCTGGGCCTCATTCATATCCATCCTGGGCCACAGTTTGGACACCCCTGATCTAAGTTGAGTGTCCCTGTCTCTGGTGTTTGAGTCTGGCAGCTCAGTAATTCAGGTGCAGACTCTAAACTGATACAATTTTGTAACATTTAATTTAGTTGATACATTTCTCAGCAGCATCTCTGGAATATTAGCAACTATTGTATCAGTTCTAACAGCTGCCTTTAGGGCTAGTCCACACGGGAACATTCAGGGAGATTTGTTGCCTGGCGACTAATTGTCGCTTCTTTGGGTGACTAATCTCCCTGAATTGCTTACCCCTGTCTTGCGCCTAAAATGAAAAGTTGCCGGCGCTGCGTTTTCCTAAGTCGCTGGAAACTGCCTAGTGAAGCAATTTTGAGCGACTCAAAGTCCTGAACCCATCCCTTTTAGCTACTTTTCTAGAATTCACCAGCTGGAGAATGTATTGGAATTGTGTTCATATACAATATTGGTAAAATAGGTCAACCTCTAAAGATTTTTGGGAGCCAAATAATTTGCTCTAGGGTCCAGTAATATATATTTACACTACTGTAAGCCATATTTGCAATGTGGTTTAATTAACAAATATGTATGGTTTTCAATATATCTAAGTGGTATGTAGAGCAGCATAGATTTTCAAGTCTCTTCTCTCTGCTAGAGAGGGGGCCTCCTGTCCATGCTGCTTGGTAATTTGATGTTTTAACATCACATGAGGCAATGTCACTAGTGCACAAGCACGGACGTGATTCAGCCAATTGCATCAATGACCAACAAAATAGCGGCAAAAGAAGGGAAATGCAAGGGGCATGTGCAGTAGAGATCAATACCTGCACTTTTTCTGTGCTGCTTCTGATGTCATTCTGGTTTAGCTATAATCTTACACAGCCAGGGGGTTGTCGACTCTTTAGTAGCTCTGCAACACATACCCATGTAGTACATGCTAGTCCAAAGGACACCCCCCTGCATACAACAAATGACAATGTGTGTACTTCCTGCAGCTTATACTCACTACTAAGTCCATATAAGGGAACCCTGATGATTTCTGTCTGAGAAGCTTGGATCATTTGTCTGATGCAAAACTATTTTAAAATGAAAAAGTGTTGGCTTTCTGCTGCTGACCGTGCAGGAACTGATGTAATACATGTGGTTATTTGCTCTTTGCCTGTTTTACTGGAGGTAAAAAACTGTTGTAAAGGATATAGTTGGCAGGTCTGAATACATTTTGAATACAGTGTAGTCACACTTCTTCATTCTGTTACATAAAATGCACGTTTCTTTTTATAGCAAAAAGCAGAAGTAATCGATTTCTTTATGGCTGGGATTCTAGTTATAGACTCCAATAACAGAGCAGGAGTAGTTAATCAGCACCACCAGTGCAGGAAGTTAGTCATAAGATGGGCATGAAAAGCTTGATTCAGTAAAATCAGCAAGATATTTGCCCTATCTGATAATATACATGATAAAAGCAGGCAGAAGCAAAGCCGGCTGATCCAATCCTTTCCCTGGGACTGTTGGGAGAGGGTCAGTGAGTTTTCACCTGAAGGGGAAGGGAAGGAGCCAGTAAGATCTGACAGCTGTTATTCAGGAACACTGTTGTTTTGGCCTCATACCAGAAACCAGCTGTATTTGTATTAACAGGTGATTTCCATTACATTTCTGGCATTTCCATGCCAGTTTATTTTCACCTCATCTGACATTAGTTTGTTTTGCTAATATAAAGGAACATAACACGAAAGTAGCTGTCATGGGTTCCTACATTGGCCTGCACACCAAGAGAATACACCATGTGGTATGAAATTTAAACATTTATTTCTTAGAGAATCACAGTAAATCCATTGTTACTAGCAAATTCAAAGCATGACAATAATAGCATATACATACCACAGTAATTTGATCACAAACAGAATATTAGTTATAAGGAAGCGGATACCCCAGCAAAAAAAAGAGGTATCCGCTTCCTTGTAACTAATATTCTGTTTGTGATCAAATTACTGTGGTATGTATATGCTATATGATATTATTGTCATGCTTTGAATTTGCTAGTAACAATGGATTTACTGTGATTTTCTAAGAAATAAATGTTTAAATTTCATACCACATGGTGTATTCTATTGGTGTGCAGGCCTATATAGAATTGCTTATATGTACTAAGGCCGAATATGGAGGCCTTTTTGGGCTAAATGCACCCATTCTGAGAACATAAAGAGTAAAAGTATATTGTGCAAATAAGAGTGCCCTCCGTTTAAATATATTTTCTATGGGTTCCTACATTGCCAGAAATTAGTTGCTCTCCATAATAAAATTGTTTTTATTCTTTCATGCAGAAATGGCCTATCACAGTTTTCTTCTGGAGCCCATTACCTGTCATGCTTGGAACAAAGATGCAACCCGTAAGTGTTGTCATTAAATTTCTCTATAAATTAATCCTAGCAGTCGTAATGCATATCACCTTGTATATTTCCATCCAGCACTGATTTCAGGGAAACTGACATTCCTTGTAAAGGAGATTCTTGGCTCAAACATCACTTTAGTTATTTTCCAGAAACGACTTACCTGTGCTTAGGATCCCGTGGCAACCATTGCATTAATGACTGTTTTTAAAAGGGAAATATGTCCTTTTTGTATATACAGCATATACTCTAGTGCTTCGTGAAATATAATAATTTTCCAATTGGATGTACATGCCAAATGACAACATGAGTAAGCCGTTTTCCATTTTTTTGTGCTTCCCATACATTGTGACCTTAAAATGCATCTACTTTACAATAGGGTGTACATGCCATATTTTTATTATATTGTATATAAGTAAAATATATGACTTTTTTTTATTTATAGCTCACTGTATCTGTTTAATAGCATCTGTAACCTTCTTTAAGTGGCTGTAATATTTTTTTTTCTTTAGTTTCAGTAAATGGCAATAGTTATTTTAAGATATGTTAAAGTCTAATTTATATATATTTTTTTTATCTCTAAGGAACTTACTTAGTGGTAAGTACAACTGCACATTAGCTGCACTTCCCTTGTGAACACAGTAGCATGCTGGTGGTTTTGGTTTATTTTAAGCAAAGTGGATTTTGAAGGCACCAATCTGAGCTTGTTCACTTACGTCCTGCATGATAATATGTTACATTTAACATCCTTATAGCTGATATAGAAAATTAAAGTTACAAAAGAATTTTGTAGACCTGTGGGAACAGGCATGACACATTAAGCATTTCCATTTGTTGTTGTTTTTCTGTTTTAAGGCATGAGTACTGTAATTACTTGTTTGTATATATAGTGCATATTTTTTTGTAATTTGAGATAAATATATACAGTGTGTGTGTATACAAGTATGTGTATATATTTATTTATTTATTTACATTTAAATAAACCGTTTCTCCTGATTCTGGTTTAGCATTTAGTGGAACATTTTTTTTTGTCAGCATTTTGAGGTTTTGTGACAGCAGATTGCCTACCATAGGGTTTTGTACAATATGTTTGTTTAGGCTTCAGGCACACGGGCTGATTTGGGGGGGGAATTAGTCGCCCCGTAGAAGAGGAGATTTGTCCCTGGGGCTACTAATCTCCCAGAATCTGCTCGTATGCCCCTACCCTTAAATGGTGGACCAAGAACGGACCAAGGGTGGACAAAGATTGTGGCACTAAAGCACCTAAAAAAGCCTAAAAGACACTTATTGCAGGCCGTAGTAGCTTTAAAAATTTGTACACCTTTTTACCAGTACTGGTACAAGCACTTGTGCAGTCTGGAATCATTTCTAACCCCCCCACCACCACCACCAAAATGTGTTGCCAGCTTTAAAAACTCTGCACTTTAGGGTTAGGCCAGACGGGAAGATTCAGGGAGATTTGTCGACTGGCGATTAATCGCCTCTTCTTTAGGGCGCCGTGCGTGAATAGGTGCAGGCAATTCTTTATTGAAGCAGCTGGAAGGCAGGGGGAAGCGGTTTGGGGAGATAGTTGCCAGGCGACTAATCTCTCTGAATCTTTTCGTCTGGACCAGCCTTAAAGTGTCTGAAACATCCTGTATGCTACTTGCTGTAGATTAACATTGTGGTTAGTTCCTTATTATCTTATTTTTGGCAGCAATATACTGGAGTGTGCTTTGTTAGGGAATCAATTAAATGACCATGAGCTAATAAGTTCCCAGATTCCGGTACACCACTACATAAAATCAGAAGCAAATGATTTGCAAGAATTTGTAAATCCAGGGGACATAAAAGAAAAGGTTGAAGTAAAGATGGAGCCAGGCAAGAAGGCTCTAGAAGTAGTTCACCACACAACAACCTGCAAATTGCCTCTGGATATTACTATCTAAGTCATACTAAAAGCAAGAGAGAATTTGAAAGATTAGTATTCTAGTCATTAAGACACTTATTGTACGTCTTTATTTTAGAAATATCCACTACAGTATGATAGTGGTGGTTCATGAACAGGCTTGACACTTTTTTATTATCCGAAAGAAGCATTTAATGGAAGCAATTAATGCATTCTGCATCACTCCGTAGCTTGTACCCCAAACATAACGCATGTCCAAATCCCACACCAGAGCCTCTATCTACAAGAAAACCTACATATAAAAAATTATATTTACTCATTTGCATAGTTACAGCATTAAAAAGACTAACATTGTGGTTTTCAGAAAAGCTTTAAGCATACATTTGTTAAAATAAGGCTTGAAAGTTAAATATATTTCAATCAGGCTGCCCTGGAAGTGTCAGTTTTGCAAGTGTTGTGTATTACATTGTGTACACCGAGTTTTGTGCTGTGCTATGGTACTCCTAAAATGCATTATATTTTCTTTTTTTTATATTCTAGAAATCGCCTTTTGTCCAAATAGTCATGATGTTCACATTTACAAGAAGGATGGAGATAAATGGAGCAAAATCCATGAACTGAAGGAACATAATGGACATGTCACAGGTATTTGGTTGCAAAGAATGGCACTTAAAAAATGTAGCTTCAATGTCACAATCACAAGCCGTATTCTTGCTGTAATGGCATCTATTTAGGTTTAAACCCATTACAAAACTATTTAAAACTATTTCTGACTTTGTATTTCTATCAGAACATATTTTCCTAAGGGATCTTTCTTATTAAAATCTTTGTTTATGCATTCCTATTACTTATGGTTCACACCAGGAACTCATGCCTGCTGCAGTAAGCACAGACCATTTCGGCATGTGTCTGTCTTATTCTATTAAAGATCAGAGTTGAGGGCAGTTCTATCACAAATGTATTTTGACTATGTGGACCCACCAATGAGATCTTTGTCCACTGGTACCTAAAAGCAGCCCCGAAGGGAGATATGAGGAAGTTTCCCTTGTATGTTCTAAAAGGCACAACATTTGCACTGGCTCAGTAACCCACAGAAACCAATCAGGGGTTTTCTGTTAAAAATACGATCAGTGTTTTGGCTGCTATAAGTGACTAGAACTGTAGCAAACTATAAACTTCTTATTTTGTTACATAATTAAGAGTGTAGGCTACACTAGGGCAGGTGAATAATTGCAGAATATGGCAGCTCTATATAAACAGAGGATCAAAATACATTTAATATTTTTTCTGCTGAAGATAAAATGTACTGTTGCCTTTTGTGCTGCTTAAAAACTAAAGTGATCTGCTTACACACACTCACGGAATTTTATTGAAAGAGATACTGTCATGGGAATTTTTTTTTTCAAAATGCATCAGTAATAGTGTGGTTCCAACAGAATTCTGGTTACATGACCAGTGGAAGCTGGGAGATTGACAATATGTCTAACCCCATGTCAGATTTCAAAATTGATTATAAAAAAACCTGTTTGCTCTTTTGAGAAATAGATTTCGGTACAGAAGTCTGCTGGAGTAGCACTTTTCTAACTGATGCGCCTTGAAACAAAACATGTTTTCCCATGACAGTATCCCTTTAATGTTTCCACCACATTAATTTAAATGAAATGAAGTTAACATTATATACTAGTTTTCAGCAATCAAAACCGATTTACATACAAAGCAGCCTATACCCGATACAAAAGGGCCCTGTCCAAATAATAATATGTATAGATGACAAAGCTATAATACCTGACCTTTTTTTATTTTTCCCTGGTACAAGGTATTGACTGGGCTCCTGAGAGTAACCGCATTGTAACCTGTGGTACAGATCGTAATGCCTATGTGTGGACCCTAAAAAACAACGTGTGGAAACCTACGCTGGTCATCCTTAGGATTAACCGCGCTGCTCGCTGTGTAAAGTGGTCACCTAAGGAGAACAAGTTTGCAGTGGGCAGTGGATCCAGGCTCATTTCCATCTGCTACTTTGAGCAAGAAAATGACTGGTAACTGTAAAACAAAGTAGATTCTTTTAACTGACTGATTTATTTAGAAGTGAGCTTTATTGTAGGTATGTTTTTAAGGACAGCTATGCAAGGGGATATCTGTAGTGTTTTACCATGTTATCTGTTTAATAACCAAAATGATCCATACATTGTCCCCTGTGAGAACCAACTGCAAGTATGGGTGTTTGTAAGAGAAATTTCCATGAAAAGATACATGCATTTAATGGTCATTTTCATAGGTGCTAGTGCGAGGCATTTCAGCCCTGCGTATTTCACTTATTAAAATCATAGTAAACAAAGTGGATGATTTCTCCCGCTGTACCATCACTCGAATTTAGTGGTTTCCAAGCAATGGGGCTGCCTCCCTTTTGTAAGTTATTACTAATAATATATTCTGTAACACTAATATTAGCCAACAACAATATTTTAACTGCACAATCTAAAGGAGTGGTTGAGCAAGGAGAAACACACAATCGGCAAATAAAAGCAGTGGCAGGGAGGCTCAGCCTGAAGATAACATAGGCTTTCTCCCAAAATCTGCTCTTCTAGATACACCTGAAAGCATAACTTGAAGTTCTATTAGGGTGAGGTTTGGGGTGGGAGGGAGGGGCTTGAGCTAGGCAGTAACCCATATCAACCAATCCGTGATTTCCTTTTTCAGCCAGATTGAGGTTGAACACTGAAAGTAAACAATCTGATGCTAAAGCTGATGAGTATGAGTGGTGAAATATTTTCAAGACTACTCAAAGTCCAGTTGCTTTGGACTTTTCTCCACTAGATACTGTCTAATGCAGTGATTCCCAACCAGTAGCTAGTGAGCAACATGTTGCTCTCCAACCCCTTGGATGTTGCTCTCATGACCTTATTTTTGAATTCCAGGCTTGGAGGCAAGTTTTGGTTGTATAAAAACAAGGTGTACTGTCAAACAGAGCCCCAATGTAGGATGTCAGTCGACATAGGGGCTACCAAATGGCCAATCACAGCACTTATTTGGCACCCCAAGAACATTTTTCATGATAGTGTTGCTCCCCAACTCCTTTTACTTCTGAATGTTGCTCACGGGTTCAAAAGGTTGGGGATCCCTGGTCTAATGTATCAGCCAGTACAAATAATTCAGGGAGAGCATTCCACAGGTTAATCAGTCTCAATGAAAACCCTTTTTGCACTATTAAAATTAAACCTCCATTCGTTTAAACTCAGTGTATGGCAATGTGTCCTCTTTTATTCTATGCTCTGCTTCCATATTTATATTTAATTATCATATTCACCCCAGTATAATATGTTTTAGTTTGTTTACACATGATCAATTATCTTATTGTTTCACCATAGGTGGGTGTGTAAGCACATCAAGAAACCAATACGTTCAACTGTCCTGAGTTTGGATTGGCATCCAAACAATGTTCTTCTGGCAGCTGGGTCCAGTGATTTTAAGAGCAGGTATAATTAAATGCTGAATTTCCTATACAAAATTGGAAAATAATCTAGGGTTGATAAAAAGAAGGAATTTTGTTTTTGGGGTGAAGATGGACAGTTTTCTTTTTTTTTTGCATACAAAGAATCAGAATCTGTTTGGAAGCCAAGGAACATCATTGTTGATGTATGGAAGAGACACACACACACACACCCTCTTCCACTCTCCCTAAAAGTTAAAAAAGGGAAACTTTTGGCTGCATATAATGCAGTTCGTCAGTTCTCTCTGTCTTACCTATAAATATGTCCGGATGTTAGAAATTGTGACATTATCTAAATTTGATGATTATATAAACCACTAACTGATCTATCAGGGATGAATTGTATAACTGCTGAATGTTTTAATCTACTATCAAGGAGCATTCATTTTTGGTAATCACTGGCCAATGGCCACCATTAAACCTTTAATACAATTTTAATTCATTTTGTTAATTAAATTTGCCAATAGTTGTACGGCCTGAAATCGGTCTGTCTTGATTGCTAGAAAGGCTTGTCACCAAAAAGTCAACATAAAATTGATATCTTCTTTTTTTTTTGTACCAAAAAGTTGGTAGCTGTGGCCTGAATAGGTTCATCACCACCTTTAAGGTCTTGTCCCACTTACTTTTTTCTTCTCTTAGGGCCCTGACAGACAAAGAGATTAGTCTCCTATAGCGCTGGCAACAAATAACCCCCAAATCGTCTCCAACCAGCAGTAATGTTACTGGTGGAAAAACATACATGTTGCTTTGGCTTTTTGGTGAATTGCCCAAAGATTTAGAGGAGATTAGTTTCCTGTGGTATTGGAGAATAGTCATGTGGCAACTATTATTATTATTATTATTATTAATAATATGTATTTCTATAGCGCCAACTTATTTCGTATTAATCTCCTTGTGTGTTGGTGGCCTTAATTGGATGTTATATTAAAAAATGTAAACAAAATTCTTTGGGGGGAAAACAAGAACACTGGTTTCAGAACAAAATAGCATTGCTTATATTGCATTAGTCTACTTGTTTTGGAAGACATCTAAGCAATAACATGTTTTTCTCAAGAACTGGGCTTTACTGTTTTTTTAGAGATATTCATCCTGTAAATGAGTCCTTTAAGTGCCAAAATTTAAAGAGTTGTTCAGAATGACTCTTGTTAAGCTTTATAAAACACAATTTGTATGTGAAAGGCTTGGCATTCCTTAAAGGGGTTGTTCACCTTTGAGTTAACTTTTAGTATAATGTAGAGAGTGATATTCTGAGACAATTTGCAATTGGTTTTCATCTTTTATTGTTTGTGGTTTTATAGTTATTTAGCTTTTTATTAAGCAGATCTCTAGTTTGCAGTGTCAGCAATTTGGTTTCTAAGGTACAAATTACCCTAGCAACCCTGCATTGATTTGAATAAGAGACTGGAATATGAATAGGAGAGGGACTGAATAGAATAATAGGTAATAAAAAGTTTCAATAACAATACATTTGTAGCCTTACAGAGCATTTTTTTAGATGGTGTCAGTGACCCCCATTTGAAAGCTGCAAAGAAACAGAAGAAAATTGCAAATCATTAAAAAACTATGAAAAATAAATAATGAAGACCAATTGAAGTTTCTTAGAATTGGCCCTTCTACAATATACTAAAAGTTAACTTGAAGGTGAACCACCCCTTTAAAGTGGTCTAAATTAAAACAAAAACTAAGATCAGGGCCTGTGCAGAGTGCTGCATTACTAACACATATGTTGTTACACATTCTTTCTATTAGAATGCCCTTTTAACATGTATCTTCCATATTTCCTTCTAGGATCTTTTCAGCTTATATCAAAGAAGTTGAAGAGCGCCCTGCCCCTACCCCATGGGGCTCCAAAATGCCCTTTGGGGAGTTAATGTTTGAGTCCAGCAGCAGCTGTGGATGGGTGCATAGTGTCTGCTTTTCCCATAGTGGAGATCGCATGGCTTGGGTGAGCCATGATAGTACAATTTGCATTGCTGATGCCACCAAGAAGATGAGGTAAGCTATGTGAAACCCATTTAAATGGAAGAAAAAGTTCAATTTTGGAACATCTAAATGGTGAGGATCTTCAAAAGTAAAAGCTACAGAAAAATGAGTAGAGGACAGCATAGACAACTGTAGAAATTGTAAATAATATATGACAGATAAGAAGCCACAATCTGAACACATATAAACAGGCCAAAAATATGCAAAATCAATGTTGCATGTATATAATTTTTTTTTTAATCTCCCCCAGAGTCACCTCGTTGATTACAGACAATTTGCCACTCTTGTGTGTGACCTTTATCACTGAGAACAGTCTGGTGGCTGCTGTAAGTAAATCCGTTTTAGAACTGCTTGTACAAGGGGGTTTAAAATAAAAATGTGACTTCTTGGACATGGCCACATTTTTAGGCTTTTAAAAGTGCATCAGGATGCATCTAAATTGTCATGATGGAACCAGTATGGAATAAAATGCAACTCTGAATGCTCATGAGTACAACCGTACAGAATACAATGGAACATATTAGCTGATGCAATTCAGTGTGCTTAAACCTGCGTCACAAACACATAACACCACTTGTGTGTAAGAGCCTTTAAGCAGAGTCCCAGGTTAATTAGATATCAGCTGGACAGACTTTAAAAGGGGTGGCATCACATATTATGAAAGAACATCCCCCTTCCCCCAAAAATGTATAGAAGTATATACAGTATATTCTGACTCTTAGATGTTATTGTCAGTGATCTGAAAGCAGGTGCTTTTTTTTTTTTTTATTACAGACTTGGAGACAAGTTTTACTTTAAAACTTGGTGTACTGCCAAACCGTCTTGTGTAGGCTGCCAGTCCACATAGGGGATAACCAATCACAGCCCTTAATTGGTACCTCCAGGAACATTTTTCACACTTGTGTTGCTTCCCAACTGTTTCTTTAACATCTGAATGTTGCTCTCAAGTAATGACGGTTAGGGACCCCCGGTCTAGAGCTTCATCTATATGGGGTACTTTTTAGATTGAGTACAAGCAGAGCTACAACATTTGACTAAGAACAAGTAAAAGTATAGATCATGGTCTGTATCTGCTAAAAAAACACATTTATCTGCACTCTCTCCCACAAACACACCACAATTGGCTATACTCCCACATTACACCCAAGGGCTTCAGTGGCAAGCAATGCTCAGTGCTATGACGTTTATTGGTTAAAAGCAAATACTACCAGCAGATCACAATAATGTTTCTCTTAAGAAACCAAAATTATGTTGGTGAATTAATTTTGTGACCAAAACCTGGACTAAAACTAGTTATGCATGCATTTGCACATTGCAGCATTTTTACTTTAATAATGGGATCACAGGGAGCCATTGGCAGAATTTGGTTGTATGGCACACAGGTGGAATGCTCCTCAGACTCCTCTTTTCCATTGGCAGAAATAGGACAGGGTAGAGAACAGACTGATAACAAGTTGGTGCTATAGAAATACATGTTAATAATAACATATGCTAATATTCTGCTTGTAAGAGTCTGAATTTTTGCACAATATGATGCAACTGCTTTAGTAATTCTTTTTTGGCAGGGTCATGACTGCTTTCCAGTTCTGTACATTTATGATGAAGCTCAGGGGACTCTGTGTTTTGGAGGGAAACTAGATATCCCTAAGCAGAGTTCCCAGAGAGGAATGACTGCACGCGAGAGATTTCAAAACCTGGACAAGAAGGCCAGCTCTGATACCAACAACGTTACCCTGGACTCCTTGCACAAGAACAGCATCAGGCAAGGACTTGTTACTAGATGCATCTAAGTACATCTGCTTCAAGTTTGTTGTCCCCTGATCTCCCATCAGATTTTCCTATATTATTTTGAAATACTAATGTATTTTTTTTAGTGAAAATTTTATAAAGAAATACAGTAGAACCCCCATTTTACATCCCCTGATTTTAAGTTTTCCCTCATTTTACATTGTTGTTTTGTGGTCCCACCTATATATTATGCATAATACATTTCCCTGATTTTAAGTTTTCCCTGATTTTACACCATTTTTTTCTGGTCCCCTGAAAAACGTAAAATGGGGGTTCAACTGTAGTTACAAAATGATTTAAATAGGATTAGTAGTTTAAGACAAAGGTGTGTGTCTTTTATCATAGAGCATTCTATACAAATAAATAGGATTGTTTATGCCTTGATATACTGCCATGTAGTTTGGAATGGAACACTTCCACATTAAAATTCTTTAAAGGAACAGTTCAGGGTAAAAATAAAAACTGGGTAAATAGATAGGCTGTGCAAAATAAAAAATGTTTCTAATATAGTTAGTTAGCCAAAAATGTAATCTATAAAAGCTGGAATGAGTTGATGTCTCACATAACAGAATACAACACAACACCCTGCTTTTCAGCTCTCTAAATCTGAGTAAGTCAGCGACTTGAGGGGGGGCCACATGGGACATAACTGTTCAGTGAGTTTGCAATTGATCCTCAGCATTCAGCTCATATTCAAAAGCAACAGTTATGTCCCATGTGGCCCTCCCTCAAATCATTGATTGGTTACTGCCTGGTAACCAGGGTAACCAGTCAGTGTAAACAAAAGAGAGCTGAAAAGCTAGGTTAGACTTAGTCACTCCACCCTTTATACATTACATTTTTGCCTAACTAACTATATTGAAAACATGTTTTATTTTGCACAGCCTATCTATTTACCCAGTTTTTACTTTTATACTGAACAATTCCTTTAAATGGAGCACAGTTTACTGTTCCTATGTCTCATTTTGCCATCTCGATAATCCAGGTGCAGATTCTGAATTGTTACAGTTTACTATATTAGTTGACACATTTCTCAGCAGCATCTCTGGAGTATTAGCAACTATTGTATCAATTGTAAGCTGCATTTAATGAAACTCAGGGATGCTGCTCAGCAGGGACAAAGATAAGAAATGTATCCATTTAGAACAGTTTACAGTCTGTGACCTCCCCCCAGAGCTTCTTCTTCAGAAGGTGAAAATGAAATTTTAAACTTCAATATTAGAAAAACCTAGAAAATAATTGAAATAGTTTAATCACTCACATTGGCCAGCGGGTGATATTACTGGGTGTGTAGTCAGCTAAATTTATTCTTGAGGAAGAGAGCATCTTGTTTATGACCATTTTAATTTCCTTTTAACAGTGAAATATCTGTGCTGAGTGGAGGGAAGGCAAAGTGTTCCAAGTTCTGTACCACTGGCTTGGATGGAGGAATGTGCATCTGGGACGTCAAGGTGAGCAACCCCTGCTGCGCTTCATGTTTCTGCTTTTCAGTCACAGTAAAGAAAATGTGAGCCACCTTTTTTAGGCCCTGGCACTTAAGGCAGATCACAGAGTACACACTGGAGGCACTCACACACACACATATATAT
>CM044447.1:94133836-94150256 GCA_024363595.1 Xenopus borealis | reverse complement strand
GGGGGGCCCATAATTTTTTTTTGCAGGGGGGCCCTGTGGCTTCTAGTTACGCCACTGATCTTACCTAATCTGTTTTTATTCCCAGCAAAATGTATTTGCTTTCTAAATAGCATGGAACTCCAAGGAGACTTCCAATATTCTCATATTTTGCAACTAATGTGTTATGTTAATGGGATATATGTGGGACAGAAATATTCACAGAGTTTATGAGCAAATTAAAGTCCAAGTAAACCAGAAGATATTGAGATGTCTTTTTCTACCATTGTCCGCAATATAAACCAAAACTTTTATGAAGAAGTGTGAAGCATCTTGGTATGTATTAAAACTTTTGAATTGACTTTATTATGAGCGGTATCTGTAACAGATAAGCTCTGTAATATACAATGGTATACTACCAAGTGCATCGGTTATCTGCTGTGCAACCTGAGCCTTGAATGGCTGCCTCCATGGCTACACAGCAGCTTGTTTATATAAACTATAGTAGTGTTTCTGAAGCAAACATACCAGGTGTACCATTGTAGGGTAATAGTATATTATGGGGGTTATCAAACATTGAATTTTAGAGATATGCAAGATAGTTTTAGGCCTCAAATGAAATCACAACTCAAATAGTTTTTTAATTCAAGAAAAAACTAAATTGAAAAAACCCGAATCAGTGAATTCAGGGTTAACAACATGAAACTCTGACAGAGTTTTCAGCAGGTAAAAAAACTCAAATCACCTGAATTCATTTAATTAATGAGCGAAACCAAGAAGAACAAAAATAAACATGAAGGCTTTTAACATCTTCAAATGGTTGAAGGGTCCTCTGCCATTGACTTCGACATGACCTGGACAGGTTTTAAATGGTGTGTTTTTGGATTAAAGCTATTTCCAGCTTCAGGGTATAATAAATCTTGAAAAGATTGAGGTTTTTTTAACCTGAAAAAGTCGAGTTTTGGGTGAAAAATACCCTTGATAACTCTAATGTTTGGGTAAAAATCAACTCAGTCTTTGATAAATGACCCCCTAAATTTTAATTTAATTGTTTGCAAAGAACAGATTATGTCACAAATGGTATAAGGTTTCATAATATAGATTACATTGTAAATGTAATCAATTCTGTATAAATTAATTGTTATTTTTTTTAAAAAAAAAAGCTTTAATTTTGCTTTAGTTACACTTTTTAGCGCCGTGGAGCGTGGGACTAGAAGGGAGGTAGCAATGGAAGCCATAAAACCTACAGCGATGCTCTGAATTAGGTAAGAAACAAGTAACTAAATACAATTGAACATTTTATAGCGTGCTTGAAAACAACACTCTTCACTAAAATAAAGAGCTTATTGACGGTGTATAGATTTCATGAGCTACTAGAAGCAATAAACTTACCTTCTCTCATTTTCTGGTCAAGTTCATCTAAGGTTGGCTCAATGAGCTCCCATCCATCTGGTGGAGACTTTCTGCTCCGCTTCACTTTTGGCATGTTTGTTAATGATCTGGGGGGGGGAAACAATGCAACATCAAGGCTTTATTCTTTAGGATAGTTACTATAACCTACCAAGAACCATTCAAATTATCTATAGCTTTATATCATTTTGAAACATGCCACAGCAATTTAGTCAAGAAAATGTAGACACTTGCATTGAAAACAATTATATATGCAAGCTTTATGTTAACGCTCCCATATAAAGAGTTAAAGGTTTAGCTCCAGTGGGGGGAAACCCATGTTGTGGCTGTGTGACATTTAGAACAAGTGGAACTAATTCCTTCAGCCACACAATATAAACTTGATAATGAGTATTGGTAAAGAGTTTCATCATATGAGGAGAAGCAAAGCCAATTTAAGATGTAGGAGAGAGATTTTGGAAACATGGGTCTGATCTGTAAATGCTTCTCCTCTGGCTCTTCATGGAAAGGGGAACTTGCTCTTTAGAGGGGTAGTACATCTTTAAATTAACTTTTAGGATGATGCAGGCAATTGTTTTTATCTTTTCAACTCTCCTGAACAATAATGGGATATTACAACTTTTCAGTTGCTTTTGCAAATGTTGGCATAAATTTTAAGTATTTGTTTTTCCAATAAGCTCTTGTGTGCATTGGTAAAATGCTTGAATGCCTGGAACCTTTTAAATAAAACAAAAAATGCATTAAAATATGTGTGGCCTCAAACACTGTGAAAGTTTAAAAAAAAAAAAAAAAAAAAAAAAAAAAAAAAAACACAACAACATTTTTTTGGATGGCATATGTTGTAAAGAGTAAAAAAAAAAAAACTACTCCAAACAACCAAACTTCAAATTTTTGCTAAAGTCATTAAGTTTCTAAAAAATGACACAAAACATATTTAGCAATGCCTTTAAAACATTTATTCGGCAGAAACAGACGGCTGAATAAATGTTTTAAAGGCATTTCCAGTATGTATTGGTGTGCTTCCTTCTTGTTTGGAGCTTGAGTATGAGGGTGGCTTGGAAATGGCTTGAGAGTAAACGTACCCGGGTGAAACAAATACGGCGCAAAGGAAAAACCCAGAACCCTGGGAAAGACACAAATACCTTCACGCTAATACATTGCATATTTGAGCGAAGCTTTTCTGTGAAACAATGCCTTCTAATAGACTATGTATACTTTAAAAGTATGAACCCTTTTTCTACATGGGTGATTACAAACTGGTGAGGAGAAGGAAGCGCTGTACACAACTCAGATGAGTTCACTTATTGTAAAGGCCTTCACCTTTGTTAATCTGTAAGTCATTGGTTCAACATCAAACACAGCACATCTGATCAACTGTGGCCAGGGGAAAAAAAACCCAAAGATTTCTTAAAGTAGCAAAAGCCAAAAGCAAATGAAAAAGGTTCAGGGAGATTGGCAAAAGATCACAATCGTTATCACCCCTAATAAGGGCCTGTAACTTTACATACAGACAGATAATATTGAACAGGGAACAAGAAAGCTACAAAATAGATGAATGAACCCTTATCACGGGGCAGAAAATGTAATGAACCTTATAAGGAGATTACACAGTTTCTAATGCTGAAAGAAAAACATAGAAATGGCTTGAAATTCTCTCCAAGAAGGTTACTGGTGGTTTTTTCAGTCAGCAAAACAAGTACTGAAGCTGTACAAGGAATAAATAACCCACAATGAGGAGGAGGGGGAAGCATCAGAGTTGTTCAAGTCCAACTAAATCACAGTTAACTCCGTCTCCATACAACCCACAAGCCTTACTGTGTGTGACTGTACTACGGTATGCAGCCCTCTCCCTCTCGTTTCCTTTTACTGACACTCCTTCCGCTTCCTGTTACTGTATGCTAATCATCCCGCAAGCCGCCGGGGTCCTTTGATTTCATGTCGATGTTCAACTACGTCATACGTCGGACTCGGCGGAAAACGTTCCAGATCTGCTCATTCGTGTGGCGGTACCTCGAACCATAAATCACTTACCTTTAAACAAATACCGCTGTTGCAAACCACACGAGAATAGGTCTCGCAGGCTTTGTATGGTTGCATCAGACGAGCTGCCCGAGCTATTGCCTGACCAAGAAAATAAACATTTGGCATTCTCCACAAACGCTCAACTAGCGTAATGAAAGACTGTAACGCGCGAAAACATGCTCGAATAAACTGCAGTGATAGAAGGTAGTGGAAAAAGTCAGCAGGCTTAAGAAGTTGTGCGCCTGTAGCTAGGCATTGTTTAGGGCAGCTGTTTGCAGAGGGTCCTCTTGGAGCGTGCCCACCAAGGGTGGGGGCAGATGAAGAAACATCTAAGAGACCCGACAACATGCCGAAAGGAGGTGAGGGAATATGCTTTACTAGAGACTGTGCCTCTGCCGGGACTCTGTAGTGACGTATAGGAGGCATTGACAAGCGTTAGGACGGTTCATCATAGAAAAACGCGCCTCCGATAATAAAGACGTGATGATGTCACTAAGATACAATGGGAGTTAAAAAAAAGAAAAAGATTTTCTTAGTGAACGTAACAGGGAAAAGTATTGAAGGGAATTACCCGAGGAATTATTGTCGCACTCTGTACACGTACTCGTGTGTTTGTGTGTGCGTGTAACGTGTATTACTACTTCTTCTCATGAGTCATTTCATCAGTAGACATTGCCTGTGAGCCTTGCACTGATTCCTTACACGTGATGATACAACTGTCCTATAGATCATAGGAATGTATACACACACTGCTCATTTCAAGTTACCCCCCCCCAAAACCAGATTTATGAGGGGGGGAAAAACCGTGCTCCTTAAATGATCAGCATCACAGCATGTCATAAAGAATTAGCAGTTTTTATCAACTTTGGGTAAAATGATACTTTATAGTTCTGCCACTTTTTATATCTGTTATGAGTTAAAGGGCATAAAGTCAATTGGTGTAACCCAGGGATCCCCAACCTTTTGAGGCCGTCCGGTGAGCAACATTCAGAAGAAAAAGGAGTCGGGGAGCAACACTAGCATGAAAATTGTTCTTGGGGTGCCAAATAAGCGCTGTGATTGGCCATTTGGTAGCCCCTGTGTGGATTGGCAACCTGTATTGAGGCTCTGTTTAGCAGTACACCTGGTTTTTATACAACCAAAACCTTCCTCCAAGCCTGGAATTAAAAAATAAGCTCCTGCTGTGAGGCCACTGGGAGCAACATCCAAGGGGTTGGAGAGCAACATGTTGCTCACGAGCTACTGGTTGGGGATCACTGGTGTAACCAAAGATTCCTGAGGTCTCCCTTTCTTTGCCAGCTCCCAATAACCTCATTCTCCTCCAACTGTGATACACAAATTCCTTCAATAAATACGGAATCAGCACTGAAGTAACTCAAGGAGATAAGCAGGATAGCAATACACTAATATATAGTGTATTGGATCCCTTATCCAGAAACCCGTTATCCAGAAAGCTCCGAATTACGGAATGGCCATCTCCCATAGACTCTATTATAATGAAATAATCCAAATTTTGAAAAATGATTTCCTTTTTCTCTGTAATAATAAAACAGTACCTTGTACTTGATCCCAAATAAGATATAATTAATCCTTATTGGAAGTAAAACCAGCCTATTGGTTTCATTTAACGTTTACATGATTTTCTAGTAGGCTTATGGTATGAAGATCCAAATTACAGAAAGATCCATTATCCGGCAAACTCCAAGTCCGGAGCATTCTGGATAATTAGCCCGCTTCCCAAAATTTCAATTAAGCAGAGTTTTCATACGCTTCAACACTCGAGCGCCATACAGATAAGTTTAGAACCAATCCAACACGTATAGTTTAGATGTGTACTTACAAACATTTGGCTCAATAAGGTGCCCTTCAAAGTATCTTTCAATCCTGATCAGCAACTCCAAATCCACGTTGCTTTAAAAACGGAGCAGCAACATAGCATTAAACCTTTTATTTCTAAAATAAATTAGTTTTTAACAATATGCTCACAGAAGCCCTCTGACCAGCGTTGCCTTTCTGACGCTAGTGTTCTCCCGGTGCTTAAAGATGACATTGGGTACATGTGCTATGTTCCGCCTGATGCGTTTCTTTGGTTGCCCTCTGATGGGTTAAAGGGCATGTCAAACCAAAAGCAAAAGTTCCTCTAATAAAAGAAAATGTCATTCTGAGTAATTTTCCAATATGCATTTATTAAAAATGTTGTGTTTTTAAAATTATTTGTTAAAACAGGCGCCATTGAAAGCTGGGGATGCTTTCCTATTGTTTGATACCTTTTAAACAATGTTGCAAAAGCCATGGTTACCAACAAAAACCAGACCTATTAAAGGAACAGTAACACCAAAAAATTAAAGTGTTTTAAAGTAAAGAAAATATCATGTAGTGTTGCCCTGCACTGTTAAAACTGATCTGTTTGCTTCAGAAACACTACTATAGTTCATATAAACAAGCTGCTAAGTAGCAATGGCGGAAGTTGAAAAATGGCTATATGGCACAGGATAAGTAATGGATAACAGATAACATTATGTTCTACAGAGCGTATCTGCTATCTGCTGTGTAACTTGAGCCTTTTCTCCTTTGAATGGCTGCCCCCATGGCTACACAGCAGCTTATTTATATAAACAATAGAAGTGTTTCTGAAGCAAACACTGCAGTTTTACTAGTGCAGGGCAACACTGCATTATATTTGTATTACTTTAAAACAATTTAATTTTTTTTATGTTACTGGTCCTTTAATCAGCAGGTTGGTCTTACTTTGTATCAACAGTTTGAACCACCAGAGTAGAGGAAAAAAGTGACAAATACTGTTTTTTTTTCTAATGTAAATAGTAAAACAATGAAGCAGGGTGGGGCCCTTAATATTGGGGGGGAGGGGGGTTTAGCTGGTAGATGAGAAATGCATCAACTAATGTAACAAATTCTAACCGTTCAGAATCAGTACCTGGATCACTGAGCTGCAAGACTGAAATACCAGAAACAGGAACATTACATTGTGGATAAACAGTAAAAAATAAAACATATATGTATATGTTACAATGTAACAGTGTTTATATTCTCCAAGTGAGGTGCAAAATGTAACAGGACAGTAACTGGAATAACCCCAATAAAGTTTACACAGACCTTGCTATGAAGGATTCCTCCCAACCAATTGGTTAGACATAGTTACATAGGGTTGAAAAAAGACAAAGTCCATCAAGTTCAACCCCTCCAAATGAAAACCCAGCATACACACACACCCGTCCATAACATCACGTAAATATATATATGGCCATATACTAACTATAGAGTTTAGTTTCACAATAGCCTTTGATATTATGTCTATCCAAGAAATCATCCAAACCCCTCTTAAAATCATTAACAGAATCAGCCATCACAACATCACCCGGCAGTGCATTCCACAACCTCACTGTCCTGACTGTGAAGAACCACCTACACTGCTTCAAATGAAAGTCCTTTTCTTCTAGTCTGAAGGGGTGGCCTCTGGTGCGGTGATTCTCTTTATGGGTAAAAAGGTCCCCTGATATTGGTCTATAATGTCCTCGAATATATTTGTAAAGTGTAATCATGTCCCCTCGCAAGCACCTTTTTTCCAGAGAAAACAACCCCTACCTGAACAGTCTCCCCTCATAATTACATCCCTCCTAAGGACTGGAGTCCAAAACTGCACTGCATACTCCAGATGAGGCCTTACTAGGGATCTATAAAGAGGTATAATTATGTTTTCATCCCTTGAGTTTATGGCCTTTTTTATGCAAGACAGAACTTTATTTGCTTTAGTAGCTACAGAATGACACTGCCCAGAATTAGACAACTTGTTATCTATAAAAACCCCAAGATCCTTCTCACTTAAGGAAACTCCCAACACACTGCCATTTAGTGTATAACTTGCATTTATATTATTTTTGCCAAAGTGCATAACCTTGCATTTAGCAACATTAAACCTCATTTTCCAGATTGCTGCCCAGTTTCCCAACTTAGACAAATCACTCTGCAAAGTGGCAGCATCCTGCATGGAACCTATCGCTCTGCACAATTTAGTATCATCTGTAAAAATAGAAACCGTACTTTCAATGCCCACATCCAGGTCATTAATAAACAAATTGAAAAGCATGCATGCTTACAAAATAAATAGCAAAATATAATTAAACAGTAGATAAGCGGGCATCAATCCCTTTATACACAGATATGTACTTATGCAGTGAAACAAGTTGTGTGTGTGGTGTGTGTATAAAATCATTGCACGCACAATTCATCTCCACTTGTAACGTGTCCTGTACAGTGTATATGAGCAGTTTCCAGTTAGAATAATATTGGAGCACTCATATTTCAAAAATCGCGCCACTCCGTGTGAATAAGCGCACGCGCTTTTAAGCTATGCCGGTGCCTAGCTATTCGGGGGGCGTTCCGTCGCGGCGAACAGTCGCCAGGTGACGGATCGCCCCCGAATCTCCCCGTCTGGACTAAGCCTTAGGATGAGGCTTTGGTGGTTGACTCAATGTTCCTCTGAAAAGGGGGTTAGAAGGGTACCACAACAACAGGTTTGTTAGCAGAGGACTAAGTGCTGAGTGCTAAGAAGCAAAGGTGGGTTGTGCGCTAATAGTGTTTTCGGTTATTGGAAAGGTGATTAAAGCAATGATTTGCAGGGACCCCACATGAAGAACTGTCTGATGTTTTCCTGCTATCCCAATTAGAACCACACTTAAGCTGGCCATAGACGTAAAGATATTTGAAAGATCCAATGGTTATCATGAGACCACGATTGTCTCAAAACGATCGTTTAAATGCCTGATGTGTCCATCAACTAAAAAGACCATTTCAGGCGATATTGCCAGCAAAAACTGAAGGATCGCAGCCTGCTTGCGCTGCAAACATGCAAAGATTTTCTAACCTGGCCGATCAATCATCAGACCAATGTCGGACGAAAAATCGTGAGACGAACGATCGTTTGTATCCCACTAACCGCACGATAATTTGACAGATTGGTCGGACTTCCCTTAGATCGGTCGTTCGGCAGGGAACGATCGTTGCGTCTATGGGGAGCTTTACTTTCTCAGCCCACTTGTCTTGTAGGTGCACGTTGTTAAGCCTGTTCACAACAGCTTCCTCATAATGTACAAAAGTAAGTCCATTGACAGCACTCCAATTCCTTATTAAAACCGCCTTTATTACTTGCAATTATTTGAACGGCAGTACAGCAACATGATGCCACGTTTCAAGTGGCACCCCACACTCTTTATGAAGCATAAAAACCACACAAACACATGACCTTAAATAATCTAAGAAATCATGCCCCCTAGTGTTGTAACATATTATACAAAAAACTATAATAACAATGTATCAATGTTTAACATGCATCTCAGAAACAAATGTATCAACAACAGACCCGATTACTTTCTTTTAATTCATTTGGCTAAACAACCATAAAATGTATTAATAAACATCATTAACTTATCTGAATTGTGTACAATGTCCAATTCAAATATTACCCACTCCTGGGCAAGGATAACATGTTTGCAAACGTCTGTAAAAGATAAAATACTTCATTTAAAAAAAACACTTGTTTAAAGGGGTTATTCACCTTTGATTTAACTTTTAGTATAATGTAGAGAGTGATATTCTGAGACAATTTGCAATTGGTTTTCATTTTTTATTATTTGTGGTTTTTGAGTTATTTAGCTTTTTATTCCGCAGCTCTCTAGTTTGCAGTGTCAGCAATTTGGTTTCTAGGGTACAAATTACCCTAGCAACCCTGCATTGATTTGAATAAGAGACTGGAATATGTATAGGAGATGGACTGAATAGAATGATAAGTAATAAAAAGTGGCAATAACAATACATTTGTAGCCTTACAGAGCATTTGTTTTTAGATGGCATCAGTGACCCCCATTTGAAAGCTGCAAAGAAACAGAAGAAAATTGGAAATCATTCAAAAACTATGAAAAATAAATAATGAAGACCAATTGAAAAGTTTCTTAGAATTGGCCCTTCTACAATATACTAAAAGTTAACTTGAAGGTGAACCACCCCTTTAACACTTGTTTCACTAAAAACGGACTTAGATCATATTATTGATTCAGACCATAAGGATGCATGGTTCCCAGTCTCCAATCCACTAAGCCTCCATTCACATTTGTTGATACATTTGTTTCTGAAATGCATGCTAAACATTGGTACATTGTTATTGTTTTTTGTACAACATGTTACAACACTAGGGGGCATGATTTCTTAGACTATTTAAGGTCATGTGTTTGTGAGGTTTTTATTAGTGATAAAGAGTGGGGTGCCACTCGAAACATGGCATCATGGTGCTGTCAATGGACTTACTGTTGTTTTCCTGTTGCAAGAAGTAAGCATGTGGTGGAACAGACTTTGTGTAGCAAATTATTAGGAAGAACTGGGGAACCACTGGAGAAGAACTGGAAGGCTTGATACACATTGGCACCAATGGCATAAATAAAGGGGTGAAATTGTGGTGTTTATATTGGCAGATACGCTGGTTCAAAAGACAGCACCACTGAAAAAATATATTAAAAAGCATTTATCAGCATCACACAGCTGTTGATCTGAAAAGGTGCAACATTTCAGGCCAGTATCTTCTTTTTCTAAAGCCTGACAAAAGGCAGCATCACATCTTTTCAGACTAAAAGCCATGTGATGCCGATGTGATGAACAGTTTCCCTGGTGTCTAGTGTCTTACCCCCAAGCACGCGGGAGCACCCGACATGCCTCCAGCGGGGACGCTCACCCCGTGAATCCTTTCCCTTCCAGCCAGGTTCCTCTATGGCGTGTGCGACAGTGTATTTCCGGGATTATGCGCTGGTATGTTGATGTCACGCGCAATGGCACGAAATTCATATAGCATTTATAGGGAATTCAGTCTGCCGCTTGTTGCCCGTTGTTGGGTTCTATTTAGAAAGTTCCTGGGTGTTTAATCTTAGTGATTCCTGCCTGATCCTCTGTTATTGACCCTTGCTTTGCCTGACTATTCTGATTCTCTCCAATCCTGACCCTTTCCTGTTTGTGACTACTCTGATTATCTCCAAACCTGAGCTCTGCCTGTCCACTGACTATTCTGCTCTCTCCAATCCTGATCTTGGCCTGTCTGACAATTCTACTCCGCTTGTGCTGGTCCGGCCCGCCTGTTCCTGTTGATTTTAGCTAATTCCACAGATTAGTGGCAACCATCTCACTGTGCAATAATCTTCTTCTATTTAAAAACAAAAGCAATAACACCTTAAATATAAGAAATGATTTAATGTCAGTACAAATATGGATCAAATGGAGCACCTGCACTTAAAATATTTTGTGAACAAAATCGACACAAACATCAAATCAACAAATTTTATCCATACACATAAAAATTGTAAGTATAATACTGTGTGAAATGCTGATTCTGCATTCTTTTGATTTCTTGTAAAAAAAAAAAATGTCTTTTCACAGGTAGAAAAGGAGGCCACAAGGGCCGGATGAGGCAGTACACAAGTCCAGAAGAAATTGATGCACAGATTAAAGCAGAAAATGAAAAGGCTCAGGTATGAAGCAAATTCAATGCAGAATAATAAAGAAAATGTCTAAGCAAATTTCCAGGATGTATTCATTTAAGCATTTAAATGATTTAAAAGTGCAAAACAATCTAATTGCTATTGATAGGAGTCATTGTCTCTTCATATTCTCTGCATTGCTGGTCCTTACATGTGCCACTGAATCAGTGTAGCAAGAGGCAACTCTCCTCAAGCCACAACTCTGGTTTCTACAATGACTTGTCCACATGCCATTCCCCTGTCACCTGTCTGTTAACCACAGATGATACCTGGGGAATTAGATTGTTGGCTGAAGAAGGATTCATGTCATGCTAAATACTTTCAGTGATACATGAAGTAATATTGATTTGTAGTGCAAAGAATAGCAAGGGACAAATAAATCCTGGTTCCAATAGAAATTACAAATAACTTGAAAATCACAGATTTATCATTGGTCAAATTTCAAATTAAAAAAATTCTAAATTCAACCATATGAATAAAAGGGAAGTAAAATCCTTTGAATTCGACTATCGAATTTGAAGGATTTTACCGCAATTTGAACGATCGAATAAAAAAAATTTGATTGAACGATTTAATCAATGGGTCGAATTTTTTTTTATTCGATCAAAACGAATGATTCCCAATACGGTAGCTTGGTTCTGGCGAAGTAGGTGGTCGAATAAAAATGTAAAGGTCGAATATTCGAATAAAATTTTAATTCAAATTCGAATATTCGATGGTCGAATTTGCCTAGTTTGAATATTCAAGAATTTGAATTTAATTTAAATTCGATCGAACTCCGAATTATACATGTGAATTTAGTAATTCTGCCCCATAATATAAATGAAAAAACTATAATTTTGTAGGCAATTATAAGTTATATATGGAGTTGCTTTTACATGGTGCTAAAAATTTATATCTTTAAAAATAGCCCATTTATTAGAGCTCCCTATAGATGTTGTCTGGTCCCTGTCTGTATTTCAAATGAGGGGTGGGCGTGTAGGAGGGGGACAGTCCAGCAGTCACACAAGCACAGACAGGCTTCAGTTCCCTATCAGGTCCTCCTAGCTGCTGATTGGTTCCTGTCCTACAGTGCAGTGAGCTGAGAGCCCCCCAGGGAGCAGGAAGTGGAAGAGAAGGGAGGGATTATAAGGGTTTGTACAGAAATATTCAATAAATTAGCCTGAAACACTACTTTTTAAAGCACAATTCTTCTATATATAAATGAGTATAATGCATTCTTATTTTTTTACACAATACGTGTCTCCTTTAAAATCTTTATACATATACTGGCTGTACATTTATATATATACCTGTATATTCAGTATATATATATTTATTATAGACATAAAAGTATGTACTTGATGGACATGCTCTTTTTCATCCTAACTTACTATGTAACACTAGTGTAACAGTGAGTTAGGAAAAAACATATAATTAATACATTGTGTGTGCGAGGGCGCATATCTTTCATAACCCATATTTTTGTTGCAGGAAGCAGAATATGAAGAAAGCAGTGGAGCAGCTGGAGTTCCAACAAAAGACAAGCAAGACCAAAGTTCAGATGAGAGTGATGAAGATGAAGACTATCAGGTATGCAAAGCGTTTCTTGTATTAAACGTTATAATTTAAAATTGAGTTGTAAAACATTGTGGTTGATGGATATTGGACCCCTTTCTCTGCTTGTTACTTACCTCCAGCCCCCCATGCGCATGCATGACAACTCTTCCAGCGTGAGCGCAAACTTGCTGTGCGTGCACGCAAATCCTAGTGCGCATGCGCAAGCGCCGTTTCGCTTTATTTAGGGGGGCTGGAGAACAGGGGTGAGGGGCCCAGACATCAGAGGGAGGGGAACTGGGTCGGCGGAGGCCCATTAGGTCGGGGGCCCACCGGGTATTGTTTCCAGACAATTTCTGCACGTTTACTCCTCTTTCACTTTAGGGGCATTTCTGAGGAAGGGGGCTTTTATTTTACCCAGGGAATCTTTTTGGAACTGACCGTTGTTTTTTTGGAGTTTAGAAGGCTAGTATCTTCCTAAGACTATACATGTTTGATATTACCATGCTGTGATGGGTAATATTTTCTGCTTTTGTTTTTAAAACCATATATGTCACAGAAGTAGAATTACACACTTATATAGGCAGACTATTATTATTATCTTTTATAAAGCGCCAATACGTTCCGCAGCACTTTACAGAGATTATATGTCATTCACATCAGCTTCTGCCCTAGTGGGCTTGCATTCTAAGTCCCTGTCACAAACACTAGTCTCATTCAGAGGTCGTTTTGCAGGTAGATGCTGTCCTGAAGAAAAATATGTATCGCTAGTCTAGGTAAGCTGAATGTTGCCACTAGGGAAGTGCCCAAAAAGCATGAGGGCACAAAATGGTGCACATACTTCTAATGTGTGAAATTCTTTTGAAAGGTTTATTGCATACTAGACCATAGAACCCACCAAGCCTTTACTGACCCTAAAACATGGCAGAGTAAATAAGACTTAAATATATACTGTATACTGCACACACAACCTTTTTTTTTTTTATTAAGAACTGCCTTCTGAGTTTAAGTACGATGCAGAGAGTGATATTCTAAGACAATTTGCAGTTGGTCTTTAACATTTGTTGAGTAGCTCTCCAGTCTGGAATTTCAGCAGCTATCTGTTTGATAGGGTCCAAGTTACCTTAGCAACCAATGAGTGTTTTGAATGAGAGAATATTTAACTAGTGCCTGAATGGAAAAATAAGTAATAAAAAGTAACAATAAAAAAATTAAGAATTAGAATTGTAGCCTCGCGAAGCAATAGTTTTTGGCTGCTGGAAAAAGGCAGAAGAAGAAGGAAACTAGTTTATCAATGCAAGGCCCGATTCTCCTTAAGACATATTTGCTGTGAGTCTTCAGTGATCCTGCAGAGACAATGCCTTCCAACACATTTACAAAAGGGCTTTATTGCAATTATGCAAAGCAATAGGGGGGATATTTGATGCATTGTACATTCCAGATGGGTAAAAAATGGCAAAGCAGTTAAATAGGTGCCACAGACATCTGTTATAGAAATGCTATTGCCAAGACATTTAGAAAGAAACTACTGCAATTATCTACAATATGTCTATTTTACACACTTAAAGGGGAATTCAACCCCGTCGGGGACCCTTAGCACAATTCGAATTTGACTATTTGCCACCTAAAAACTGCCAAGTTCACATATAAGTCAATGGCAGAGGTCCAGTGACCCATTTAAAGATGTTACTAGACCTTCCTAACTTTTGAGATTTTTTTTTTTTTTGGAGAAAAAAATTGAGTTTAGACACATTCTATTCGAATCTAGGTCGATAATGTTCGTTCGAGTTTTAACTATTTCATTTTTTTTTTAAATAACCTCCCAATCAAATTTAGAGTATCTTCGAATTTATAGATAAAATTCACATGAATTTGAAATTTTACCTTTGATAAATGGTCCTTTTCCTTACCATTTCTGCTTTCTGTATCCTCCCCTTCTTCTATCTTCTTTTTAAAAACTGTCATAGGAAAATGTTTTTAGCAAAATGCATCAGTTAATAGTGCTAATCCAGCAGAATTCTGCACTGAAATCCAATTCTCTAAAGATTTTTTGTATTCAATTTTGAAATCTGAAACGGGGCTTGACATATTGTAAGTTTCCCAGCTGCACCCAGTCATGTGCCTGCACTTTAGGATGGAACTACTTTCTGGCAGGCTGTTATTTCTCAGTCTTAGTGGGACTTGGCTTTTACTATTGAGTGTTGTTCTTAGATCTACCAGGCAGCTGTTATCTTTATTCTGTTCCATTTTCCCATTGTTTGTGCTGTTCAGATTTTGATGCTTTCACCACAACACCAAATTTGTACTGCAGAAGAATCACAAGAATAAAATATTATCACTCGGGGGGCGTGGCCAACCATGACCTAGGCAGGACGCACGAAGAGTGAGCTCCGTCCCAAAAGGCCCTTAAGCTACCGAAAAAATAGCTTTATTAAACCAGCAACCGCAGATTCGGGTTCCGGAACCACACATCAATGATGGGGAAACGCAAACAAAAAGAACAGACCGGCACGCTGACTCCATTCCTGCACAAACCAGCAGATGCGTCACGGACCCATTCGTCTCAAGATGGCGCCGAGATGGAAAGAGAACGCACTCCACCCTCTTCTCCCTCCTCACAAAGTGGACAAGAACAGGCACCCTCCCCAGGTCAGTCGCAAGCAGCGCCCACACCCTCGGCAGACAGGTCAGAGTGTGCAAGTGCCCCAGTCACGGCCCAAATACTGGCTGAACAGCTGCAGGGCCTACAAAAGACTCTGACTAAATCTATAAATACGGCAATCGCAATAGCTATACAGGCCTTGAGAGCAGACAAAGATGACCTGGGAGAACGCACCGACCGCATGGAAACGGTCACAGATGACTTAACACAGTGCTATGCTTTTATTGAGGAGGAGAATGCGACACTTAGAGAAGAATTATCAATGTTAAAAACACAATGTGAGGATATGGAAAATAGATCACGCAGGCAAAATCTAAGATTCAGGGGTATTCCGGAAGAGATAGAGCCACAGGCTATACAAGGCTTCTTGAAAGGACTATTTATGCAACTATGCCCCAATTTAACAGAGGAAGCTTGCCGACTAGATAGAGCACATCGCTCACTAACAGCTAAACCGCCAGACTCTAAACCACCGCGTGATGTAGTGGTTTGCTTCCATTACTATGAAACAAAAGAAGCGGTTCTAGAAAAAAGCCGCAGGCTTTCAGAGGTGATCTATCAAAATGTAAAGCTCTCTATATATACGGATCTCTCCCCTGCAACTTTGCAAAGGCGAAGGGAACTGCGCCCGGTCACTCAAGTTTTACAAAACAACCGTATCCCATATCGATGGGGATTCCCATTCCGCCTAATAGTAAATATAGCAGGCAAACAGCACATTCTCCGAGATCCGGGAGACAGTAAAAACTTCCTAACTGCATTGGGACTACACAGAACATCTGAGACCCCTAGTAAAGAAGCCGCACCACCCAAGATGACCCCGAAACCAATATGGTCTACAGTCCGGACTCCATCCCACACATCAAGGCCACTACCGCAGAGTCCCCGGATATGCCCATCTCAGGAGGAAAACCTAAATGGAGAACCAATGTGAAGACACTTTAACAACCTACAAAAATGCTACCTTGACTCCCCACATGATGTTTTAGCAGGACCTGAAAGGGCTGACTCATTTATATGACATAACTCTAGTCGAGTTCTGCTTGGATCTGAACCACTACCCCTACCTAGGAAGCCTGGAGGCATCCACTTACTCCTTGAGTTTACTAAGGACATAAAGGTTAAACCTTAACATTCCATCCCACAACAGTGGTAACTTGGTAACTCAAGTGGGTTAATCAGGAAATTTTTTCCTTCTCTACTTTTCTTTCTTCTCCTTCTAATTTTTCTTTTTTCTTTTTTTTTCTCTCTTTCTTAATTATAAGATTTAATTGAAGTT
>CM044447.1:94112010-94128154 GCA_024363595.1 Xenopus borealis | reverse complement strand
AACATATATGCAATCACTCTGAATAACTCATGCTTGTTATACAGATTTAAGACAGTGTTACAGTACACAATTTTAATCAGCTCTACAGTATACAATGTACACATGTTAAATCACAAGCATGGAATGCCATATTTACCCTGTTTGGAAAAATGAATACTTAATAAAAAATAAGTTACAAAAAAAAAAAATATTATCACTCACAAATCCAGCTGATCAGAGAGAAAACCAAATTTCTCAGGCAGCATTGTTAATGAATATTTATTGTAACATTGATTAGAATTACATCTTTCATTTCACAAAACATTTTTGGTGGAGGTCCCCTGTAAAGGAAACCTTACTTATAGGTTATGTTGTCCCTTTAAAGTGGACCCGTCACCCAGACACAAAAATCTGTATAATAAAAGTCCTTTTCAAATTAAACATGAAATCCAATTTCAAATGCTTATTAAAGCATTCAAAGCTGTTTTAAGATCATTTAAAAATCTAAGCTGTCAATCAAATATTGTCTGCCACTCCTCTATGCCTTAGGCTCCTGCCTGATTGCTATAATTATGAATTTCCAGACTGAAGATTGAAATAATTTATATAGTGTAATTAATGTTCATTTTGCTTGACTAATGTGATAAAATAGAATTTTGAAATTTTTTTGGGGTGACGGGTCCACTTTAATAAATTATGTTCTATCAAAAGCCTTTAATATTTTTTTTTTTTTTTTCAGCAAAAACGTAAAGGAGTGGAAGGACTGATAGACATAGAGAATCCTAACTGGATAGCACAGTCTTCCAAGAAGGTGACACAGCTTGAAATAGAAGCACCAAAAGAACTTTCACGGAGAGAAAGGTAAAGGAGGGCTTGATTGTTACACTCCCAGCTGAATGTATGCTCGTTTTGTTTCAGATGCATTTTTTTAAATGTTTCAAGAACTAGGATCTTCATTCGGCGGTCATGCTGCACAGTGTTTGAAATACAGACAAGAATGATTTAGAAAAGCTACTGAATCGTATAGTTTCAAGGTATTAGAGTAACAGTATTTTTTAAACTAACAGTTCCTCTGTTAAAAATCGTATTTATACTTTTTATTCTTTTTTGAGCAATTTGTTTTTTAGATTTATTTATGTATTTTCTACATTTTAACGGTTACCTTTTGCTTGGTGGTAACTAAGCTAAAGTGAATCCATTTTGATAAAGCAAAAGCCTTTCTTGTTGATATATTTGCTTTGTATATGAATCCATCTTTAAAGCAGTTGGTACAGTGGTGCCAGTGGGCAAGAAACTAGTCATTTTTTTATGTATTATTGACTGCCTTCTGATATTTGCCTTGGACATACTGTATACAACAGCTGAGTTTTTTTTATGTTGGACAGAGAGGAAATTGAAAAGCAGAAGGCAAAAGAGCGCTACATGAAGATGCATTTAGCGGGTAAAACTGACCAAGCAAAGGCAGACCTAGCCCGCCTAGCAATTATTCGAAAACAGAGAGAGGATGCAGCAAAGAAAAAGGAGGAAGAAAAGAAATGTAAGTATGTTTAATAAAACGAGCACAGCCCTCCATCAGAACATCCAACTTGCCTTTCACCGTTTTCAGTTAAAGTAAAAAATTGAGGGGATGCAAAGGGTTATTCTCGTTCCTTCTCTTCTCCAGTTTGCACACACACTCTTTTATTTGTAAAGGTGCCTCCTTGGGGGTCAACTTTATACATATATCCTAACCGCAGCACTTACTGTGGTTTAAAAAAGAAACAACATTATAAAAGAAAGACACACGCAAGCACACACTGGCAAATGCCTTTAAGTCATTCATTGACAAAATCTCAACTTTCTGGAGAACCTCTACCCACCTATTCCCTTTTTGTTCATATTGAAAGCTATAATTCTAAAAAAAAAAAACTTTCTAGTGTTATTTGTAAATGTAATTGCTATTAAAACCAGTATTTTCTCCTTCCAGTTCTCTGTAATGCTGGTTCTGACACTTGAAACAGTGTAGTGGAAGACAAGTTATTAACAGAGCTGTAAAAACAAGAAAGGCATTGTGGGAATTGGAGTTTTGTCTGAATTTGAGCTGACTTCTGCTACATTCTTTGATGAGTCGAAACCAGTAGTGCAAACAGGGACTCCTTTTAATAGCTATTGTATTTACAGAGATTAAACATTTTTATTTATTTTAACGTGTATTTTAAATGCAACAAAAAAACAAAAGAGGGGTTGGAGTTAATTTGCATACACATGGCGCACTAGCTTTGTTTGAAACTATTTGAATCCCTGGGGCAAATGCAAAACCCTCCTTGGTTTGACCCAGCCTTATCTATTATTTCAATTATTATTAAAGGGGTTGTTCACCTTCAAACAACTAGCTGGTTTCAGATAGATCACCAGAAATAACTTTTTCCAATTACTTTCTATTTGTGACTGTTTTTTTTTTTTTGTAATATTCCAGTGTAAAATGTAATTTTTCACCTTCTAAAGCAGCTCTGGGAGGGGGGCTGCTGACCTCCCAAAACTGTTTTAAATACACTCAGTTGATACATTTCTTTTCCGTGTCCCTGCTGAGCAGAATCTCTGGGTTTCATTACAGGCAGCTGTTAGAATTGATACAATATTTGCTAATACTCCAGAGATGTTACTGTGAAATGTATCCATTAAATGTTGCAACTGATTGCAAAATCAGTTTAGAGTCTGCACCTGAATTACTGAGCTGCCAGACTCAAACACCAGAGACACCAACATTCAACTTTAAACTTACATTTTGGAAAAACAGAAAAATAAATAATGGAAATGATGTGAAAAAAATCTGGGGAACGATCTGAAAACAACTAAATTGAAAAAAGGGTTTGGAAGGTGAACAATCCCTTTAACACACACACACAAACATATCACCCCCAAATCATTAGAGAAAATTGTCTTAAAGGAGAAGTAAACCCTGTCGGCCCCAAATGCCTCCCCCCATAGGCTCCCCTCCCTCCCACCCCTGGGGCAAATGCCCCTAACTTGTTACTTACCCCTCCTTCTAGGTGCTCTCCAGCTGACTTCATGGCGCCATCTTCTCAGGGGCAGTCTTCTTCCTGGATCCATCTGTGTATTTTGATGCATGCGCAGTAGGAGGGATTTGCCGATTCCTGATCTACTGCGCATGCTCCCTAGGTTACAAACTCTCCAGAAGACGCCGCTCACTACAGGAAGAAGCCCGCTTGTGAGAAGATGGCACTGTGAACTCCGCTGGAGGGGGGGAGGGAGGCATTTGGGGCCAACAGGGTTTACTTCACCAAAAACTCTAATGTATCTTCTATCTGTTTTTGCAGTCTTTGAAACAATATAAATGTAGGAAAACTGGATCTTGCAGGAAAATGTTCCCACTATAAACAAATGAAGTAGATCATGTTTGTGGGAGATCTGAAATAACACACCTAATACATAAATGGTTGATATGAGGCACTTATATAATTGGGAGCTTATGCAGAGTAACTACATCTATGCAGCCGATTCTTCACCCATCTGAGGACAGCAGCAAAGATCACGTATTTATTTCAGGGGCTTGTCAGTAATTTCTAATATAAACAGCAGAGGAACATTTATGTATACCACTGGACAACATCCTGTCACTACATACCGTGTATCTGGTTTTCATAAAAAATCATTTAAATCTGCAATCTTTACTTTTCTTGTGTGACAAAACTGGTTAGCGACAGAGATTATTTTCAGCCATAAACACAAAGTTTATATTTTGATGATCGTGCCCTTCTGCAGTCAAAATATGGCCTACTTACAAGTGTGTTGTTGTGGTATGGATTTGAAACACTTAACAATGGGTTGTTTCTGCTACTAATTTTCTATTTTGGTTTATTTTTACAGCAAAAGATGCAACAGTAGCCACGGCCAAAGGTTTGCAGTCAATGTCCCTAAATGAATAGCTTTTCCACAGCTGACCAGCAGAGACAGGATCACACTCCTTGGAACAGAGTTGCCGCTTGGTCTGTTGAAGTGACCAACCATCTACCCTGTACCATCTTCCCTGTTCCCCTTGCTCCATCTCTCACTGAGCCGGCACCATGTCTCCAGCCCAGGCATAGAGCAGTCAGAGACCGGACAACACTTTGCATGTATAATAAATAAATGCAAAGTGTCTGAAAGACTTGGCTTCCCAAAGAGAGGGAAATAAAATTTGGAATTCAAATAAAAACTCATCTCCTTTGTTTCTTAAACTGGAGAAAGAATGCAGAAGTAAAGGCTCATACACCATCTGAAATACATGTAATGAGTTCACCTCTACTGCATACTGGTTTCTGGATAGCAACAAGAATTTCCAATTAATAAACCAGTCTTTATTTGATCTGCTTTTAAAGATGAACAAGGCCCAGGCCTTACGCGTTTCAGGCACTTCTGCCCTTATTCATAGGCACATCATTGTTTCAGATTTGACTTGTGTGTTTAATCGAATTAGTGCATTTTTTTAATTTGCAAGATGATGGCAGAAATTGTGTTTTTACACCAGCAGAGCAAAGGCAATCCATCCTGCATCTGTCCTTTCAATATAGGACAGATGTTTTCCTTCCATGTTCCTACTAATGGGTATTGTATCTTGACACTGTCATGGCAGTTGGTGCAGTTATTTTGATGCAGTTCACATAACTCTTGCTATTAAAATATAAAAAAAACTGTGTGTTCCCTGTTCATTTCTGGGGTGGCTTATATAACAGATATGTGCGCATACACAGATATCATGTGAAAGAATAAAGATGGAACTGAACAACATCAGATATTGACATCAGTAATGATGAGAACTACCAGTAGGCCATGTGAATGTAAAAGTAATAAAGTTCCTATAGTGGTCAGTGGGATATTTTAATAAATTACATGGAATTTGTGGTTTTAGAGAAAATGAGTTTATTTCAGGTTTCTAAAACCACTAGACAGCCTGGTCAAGTTGGAATCTTCTCTACTTCTAGATAATCTTCCAAATAGTGGAATGATTTATTCGTACTCGTTTTTTATATTGGAATCCTATATAATAAAGTTCAAGTGTCTCTGCGTCCAGTCCCTGTGTCCATGGAATTCCGCCCCACGGACAGCCAGCGCGAAGCGTCTAACGCTAGTGCAAATTTGCCAGCGTGACTCTGGCGAATTTACGCTAGCGAAGTAGATAGAATACAATAGATAGGAGGTTGAAAAAAAAAATTTGAAAAAAAATGCTGTGGCGTGTTTTACCATTGTGGGTGATAGTCTGAAAAAGAAGTGCATGTTACAGTCACTACACATGCCCAAGACACCTTTAATCAAAAACAATAAAGTTGTCCTATTGTCCTACATGTGCCCCCTATATAGTAGTGTTGCCATATGTCAGGAAATGTAGGGGGGAAGGAGGGTAACACCCCCCCAAAAAAACGATGTTTTTCAGACTATCACCCACAATGGGAAAACACGCCACAACATTTTTGGGACTTAGAAAAATGTTAAATTTTTTTTTTCAACCTCCTATCTATTGTATTGCTCTAGCGTAAGTGCTAACGAACAGCAAAAAGTTGATCTTAGTGAATTTGCGTAATTACGATCCTTCGCCAGTGCGCAACTTCGCCTGGCGTAAGGGTGCGAAGTTGCGCAAGTCTATCTACTTCGCTAACGTAAATTTGCCAGAGTCGGTGTTCATGAATTTGCGATTACGATTTGACGTCACGCTGGCGAATTTGCGCTAGCGTTAGACGCTTCGCGCTGGCTGTCTGTGGGGCACATGCGCAGTAGCGCAATCCCACGGACACAGGGACTGGACGCAGAGACACTTGAACTTTATGAAATAGGATTTGCGCCGTATGCAAATTAGGCTTCGCTAGCGAAATTGCGCTATGCCTAGCGAAGTAACACTAGCGTAAATACGTTACCATTCGCCGACCAGAGTGTAAATTTGCACTTTAGTGAATTTGCATAGCGCAGGCGCCTGCGCTAGCGATTTTTTGGATATTAGTGAATGTGCCACTTGGAGCGCAGAGACTTCCGTTAGTGGTTTATAAACTGCTGCCTTCAATCTATGGAAAGACCGGCGCTCCATAACTGTGTGCCGCTCCTCTGCTCACCGCTACACCGCCAGCTGTACACATGCCCAAGCACCATGTGACAGAGGAGCAGCTCGAGCTGTGGAATGTGTGACCCGGGGTGTCCGCGGCACAGTCAGTAAAGGTAAATAGGGGGTTGGGGTAGAGAGAGACTTCCACCAGCTCCTCATAGAGCGTCTTGCCTCTTTATTTATTGCCTAAAAGCCCTGCCCTCACGGGAGAGCCGCAGCCAATCCCAGTGCGCTGCCCTGCCCCTCTTTGTTGTGCTGCCCAATGGCAGAGGGATAGAGCGTTGCTGGCCGGCGGGTGACAGAGGAGCAGCTACTGTCTGGCCTTACATAGCTGTGAAAGTACATCCCGCTCTCCGCCTACAGGACGCCAAGGAAAATGGGCATGCGCACGTGAAGCGCGAATGATCAAGAGGTGGGGGCGGTGCCAACTGTTCCTATCTTTAATCTCGCGTTGTTAGAAGCGAAACCCACTCACTCAGCGCATGTCCCACGACGTTGCTACAGCAACAGGGATGCTGAGCTGACAAAGTCAGGCGGCTCTTTTTCTAAAAGTAACATTGAGGCAGAGTCGCCTCTGTAATTCTGTAGGACAAACATTTTTTTGTGGAAAAAAAAACACTGGTGTGATCTATACCATAAGCAAACATTGCCCAAACTCTTTAGGAAGCAGTAGTATTTTTAAAACTACTGAGAAGCACTCTAGGTGTCCACCATGGTTGTCCACTTTTTTTTGGACTGGAACAAGTCTGTTTTTATAAATGTTTGACTACATATGTTCTAGCGCCCGTTAATTTAACGGGCTTAATGTCTAGTTTTTAAATAAACAAGCAAACATTCAAGTTTGATAAAACAAATTGTTTATTCAAAATAGAAAAAAAAACTAACATAACTCAAATGTGAATTTTGATAAAAATTCCCCTTTTGAAATCTAACAGGTCAGTTAAATTGCATGACCTTTGTATCTGGCAGACTGATGTTATGTGACCAAAAAGTAGTTGTTGACCTCATTCCAGAAGGTGGAAGGTCCCTAAAAAAATGATGAACTGAAATGGTATTTGATAATACTGCAAAGGGGCATCAGAGAAATGTAGGCCCATTAGGAAATAATGTTTTGAAGTTTTGTTGCCTTTGGCCATACCGTTTCTGGACTCGTAAGATCAAAGCCACAAACAAATGGATAAACTTTTAAAGAGGACCTGTCACCTTGAGACATGAGTAAAATAATTCTTTTCCATCCTTAGTTAAACCCTTTAGTCAGCTGTTTTTGTCTATATCTGAAACGGATTAGAAAATATCCTTCATGTAAAAAGTGCTTCATAGGCGCTGCCATGTTTAAACACCCCTTTGTTTTCTGTGTGTGGGCTGTGCCAAACTGCCAAATCTCATTCATGCTTAGTCAGAGTATACTCTATGATAGACAGGCTCTGTATAACTCATGTCACACCAGGACTTGATATTCTATGGGAATTATTTGAAACACCTTCTATTGTTCTATTCAGATTGTGTGGGCTACTACTTCAGATTGTGTGGGCTACTACTTCAGATTGTGTGGGCTACTCCAGCCACTAACAACTGCACAAACTGGTGATATCGTGAGAGGAGTCTGCAGTACTGATTCTACCCATGATGCTTTGCTCTCCTGACTTTCTGGAAAGTCAGGGCTTCAGTTAGTGTCTCATGGACATTTTGAAAAGTAGTTATAAATTGAGAATTAGTGAGATTTGAGCATAATAAATAGGGGTATGTGGTTTGTTTTAAAAGTTTTATTTCCTTCCTAGTGTTAACTCAATCATGACAGGTTTCCTTTAATAATGTCCCCTTATTTGTAACATTTAAGTTTATTAGAAGTCACTGAGGAGTTGCATAGCTATATAATTGAGCAAAGGGGGTTAATAATGTTTTATAATATGAAAGAGCCATAAATATGCTATAAATAATGTATTTGCTCACGCAATAATAAGTCTTTTTGTATCACCCCTAATAGGGTGTACTTTATTAACTATATATTCTACTTGATCCTTATTTTATAAGGCCCTCTTTAAGAACAGGGGAGATAGAGAAGGCTATATATTCTCTATAAAACAAATCTCTATGGAATCTGTAAAGTCAGAGGCTATTGTAGCACATATTTATTGTAGGGAAGGCTATGGTCATCTCTTTTAGACTGTGGTCTGTGTTTCGGAATTGTCTGAGGAAAAATATCAGAATGAATAAACAATCCTAAAGAGGTGTGTGTCATTGTACTGAACATATATTCTCTGTTTGTTAGATTAATGTTCCTCCATCAGCCGAAATAATTTAAATTGGACAAGACAATACACAAGGGTAATTTTACAAACAAGGAAGAAAAATAAATGTTCAGAAATATTATACAGCCTCCCACCTCCATGATGCCATTCCACCTACATGTGTAACAGTGTTGGTGAACCAGCTTTCAATTTTCTTAAATTTTCCCCTTGTACTCCCTAGATCCATCATCCCAACACTGCTGACTCCTTCTCAGCCCACCACTTAGTGGTTTGGAATAAACTTTCTGCTATACTTCTATCTCCAACCAGAGGCTCTGATCAATGGTCACCCCCTTTTTCCCCCGAGGCTTGTCCCACAATACTTTCGGTTGGTGGATAGCTAACCTACCATTTCTATACCCTGACTGGTCTCAGCCCTTGGTCTTGAGATACACACAATGTAGTAGGTTTCAGAACTTTTCCAAAAAGTCATTTTAGTCACCAAATTAAAAAGAGCAATTCTCCTATGAACCAACCTACAGGCCCGGATTTGTGGAGAGGCCACCTAGGCCCGGGCCTAGGGTGACAGGATTTTTAGGGGGCAGCATGCTGCCAATCCACACCCACATTGGTTCAGAAATTAAAATTTCCTGTGTGCCAATTCCCATTGCTCTGTCCCGATGAGGAAAATTTGAGCAAATAAAAGGGAGGGGACAGGGGCGACAAACGACAGCGCCTGCTATGTAAATCCGGCCCTGCCTATTCTGATCACAAGGGGGGCCTTGATGTGGCATGTGATACTACATATTTTAGCCAAAGTGTTGTAAGAATACCTTATTTTTTTGTAAATATTTTTAAAAGCAAACAGCGGACAGGTAATCAAGCAATTATTTACATTTACATTTTTTCAATGTGAACTAGTTCGTTATAATCAAGTCTATGGGAGATGGCATTTCCGTTATGCAGAGCTTACGGGTTTCCCGGATAAGGGATCCTATACCTGTACAGTATATTTGTGGAAAGTACACATGATGAACTGAAATGGCTAAATGTCTGTCAAGTGCAAACTAAGAATCATTGCTAAATTTTGTGGCTTTTAGAAAAATCAGCAAAAAATTATAATCCATGTGTCCCTATGTAGAATGGCAGAATAGCCTGATTATGAATAACAGGGTTCTTCTGAATAATTTGATGTTCATATGCATAGTATTATAAAACTATGTTGTTTGCAGGGAACCCACCTACTGAGATGGAGTGGTCACAATATGAGGACAACAACCTCACCTGTCATTTCCACATCTGCTGCTGTCCTGGCCCAGCGTGATTGCTCCCCAAAGACCTTTTATTGGTTTGCTCTCTTCATTGGCTAGTTGCAAAGGGGATGGGCAAAAACGCTGCGATTGTAATAAAAATATAAAACAAACAGGTTCTCAGGGGTGTAAAAATGTCTGTATTTATTCAGAACTATACAATTTTTACAGTAACACAAGTTTAAATGCATCAGTTTCAATTTTTTTTTTTAGTTATTCATCTTCCCTGATCTTTGAGGCATTCTCCTTGGCTTTGGTTTTCCTCCTGTATTTCTCCCATGGGTGAGGAGTTTCTTGTGCAGTCATCCAATTCAGCCAGCGATTGTAATAACCACGGAAACCATCAATCTTTTCCAGAAACATATTCTTACTTTTGTACTATGAGAAAAAAGTAATGAAAATAATGGATGAAAACAGATTCTGTCGCTGTGCTTATGATATTATAAAATTCTGGGTTTTTCTTTCTCTCTTTTATTCTGCCATCAGTAGTGAAATGAATGACCAGGAACTAAATTCAGTTGCAGTACTAGACTTCTAGACAAAACAGATATTGCCAGGCTTAGACTTTGTGATCACTATGAAACTGCTATTTTGTTCTGTTCATTAGGCCAACAGTCCAAACAATCTCAGTGGCAGGGAATGAAAAGAAATGCAGCTTCTCCTCACGTTCTCATCTTCTGATGCATTCACTTTTCTGTTTGGATATATTATCACAAGATGGTGTGCTGATCAGACTCCTGAGCTGGCAGACGGATGGTTGCACAGTATGGTCAAAATTGGCAAAGCCCAATTTACCTGCATGTCTTGCTGAAATCAAATATGAGATTGTTGCTGCACCCTTTTGAGACATCGATAATGGGGATGTTTAAACGTTAAAAACCACTGCTCTGCTACATTTAAGAACATGTTCTGGTTCCTAGCTGTTCACAAAGCTCCATCGTTTGCTTTCCTAACTTCTTATAGCGCTCTTCTTGAACCATTTCTCTCTGTGTTTCCTCTGCTATATTGTCTCCTCTTTTCTCAGAGCCTTAATTTTTGTGATTTTATAATGTATTTTGTCAAACATTAATAAAACAGTAACAGTATTATGCAATATTCTCATATTTAAACAAACAAACGCAACTGGTTGGGATAAATGTAAAACTTACATGGGCTCATTTACAAAAACTGGGCAAATGTATTGCAGTGCAATGTGACCCATAGCAAACCGGCAGCTTAAAGTAAAACCTTAAAGATACATTTCATATTTGTTGCAATGGATTACTGCAAAAAGGGAAATGTGGCAAGAGTTACTAAATGATCAGAACCATGATGAGACAACATTACAATTTAAGGTGTCAAATATTTTTTGCTTCAAAAAAGTTTTTTTTAGGTGAATTATTTTTCCATTTTACTTTTAGGTGAATAAGGCACCTAAATGGTTTGATTCCATGTTCTATGTCAACAAAACAAAAACTTACTAGGGGGTGAGTGCTTTTTATAGGCACTGTAGTGATGTGACCTAAGCAACAACCCATATTTTCAACCAAGCTTTTGCTTAAACAGTATAGATGACTAATTACTACCAGAATTAAAATTTAATGCATAAGATCTCAAACAACTGATACACCAAAATAATATGGAGGACAATGTTTCAGGTCATCACCAGAGTCTATGGTATTGAGGTGCTGGTGCTCTCACCTTGTATTAGATAAGCTGCTTTAGAAAATATTAAGATAGAATCATCCTGGTACTATGTTTCCTTATATTCCCGATTCATCTTCCGTTATGCTGTAAGCTCTTTTGCACAGGGCCCTCCCCTATTACTGTTTCTTGTTAACATTAGGCAAAGGCTATGTGTTATTGTATGGGTAAAATTATTCCTTGTGTGTGCACCTTGTGTGATGATAGCACTATATAACAAATAATAATCATAGCATCTAAAGCACCGTTTCAAACAGATTCTGTTCTTAGAGAACAAGCATGTATGGTATTACCTACCTTGTCATATGTTGGTGGATACTGGGAGGCAAACTCCAGCTGATGGATAATGACTTCATTGGGTGCCACATTCCTCTTCTTCATGTCACGCAGGATGTCTAACAAGTATGCATAATCCAAGCGCTTCACAGCTGTACTAATCAGAGTGCTGTATATGTAAGTGTTAGGGATAACACCAGAATTCTGAAAAAACAAAACAGACGGAGAATAGTCATTTTATACAGATCTATTATTTCAAGGGGAAAAAAATCATTTAATTTTTGTGGCACAAATACATATTCAGGAAGAGCACAAAGAAATAAACAGCCCAAATATATCACACCCCATCTGTTCACATTCATACTTACTGAATTGTATAAAGTAATTACTCAATATGTCCTTCATAAAGCTATACAGATTCCTATTTACAATGCCATTCACAGGAACAGAATTTCGAACTTGACCTTAATAAACTTTCAAATAATTTGCCCACCACATATGTCAAATGTACAGGCCTGTAATATTACTCCCTTTTCGAATTGTGCCATCAAATAAGTCTTCATCAAGCAGAAAAGTAGGTTTATCTGTCATATAACAGGGCTGAAATTGTGAGTCGGTCCTTAGGCTCAAAGTATGCTTTGTGAATAAGCAGAGGAGACTTAAGGTTCAGTTCTCCTCTAAAGATTTTAAATGGTGTTAAGATAATGTGTAAAAGTAACTGCAGTTTAAACCACTATTATTTCACTTTCTGATTTCTGGGTCTGACTCTGACTAACGGGAGTCAGGTACTCTCTAGGTTTTTTAATCAGCTGGCTTGCAACACTGTTTAGAAAGAGTCAGGCATTCAGAGAACTTAAATAGCTGGACACAGCTTTTAAAAACATTTAATTGCATTTTATAATAACTTTAAAACCACTGAAAATGTGTTAATGTATATTGGAAAGTCGTTTAGAAATGACATTTTGTTAGAGCACCCCTTTAAATGAATGGTTGTCCTGGAATGGAATAGAATGGGAGATGATTTTAAAATCCACAGAGAAAAAAATAACTTTAACACACCAAACATAATTTAAAGGTAATATTCTTGAAAGAAAACTACAAGGCTTGTTTACTTTCTAGATGCCTCCCACCATTCAGGAGTAGGGGCACAGACATTTTATTCACTTTGCACACTGCCTAGGAGGTAATAAACAATTCCTAATGATCCTAAAAATCTGGCATATATTTTCTTTAGAAATTTGTGCTAAAACAGGAACTGGATTACGGATGCTTCAGCATTTTAGAATTAAAAAAATGGCATGCAATCATGAAGTTAGTAGTCTGTACCGTCATGTCTTCGAGTAGCTGTAATCCATCTTCTTTTTTGTGACATGAAATTGCCAGACCACAGAATGTCTGAATATTTGGAGCAATTCCTCTTTGTGCAAAAATAGGTAGTAATTCCTGTTAACAGAGATATAATGTATCACTGACATTTAAAATGCTAGTACACAATATTTATGAACAATAAATGTCCTCTTATAGGGGAAGTATTCAATCCTTGTTCAATGAGAGTTCAATGAATAAAGCTTGTGCTGAATATACATTTTTTGCTTTAATCACTTAAAAATCTATGGGTTTTGTTTTATCTTGAGCTAAACCGGACAAACAGAGAGACTGCAGCTACTCCATGTTTGGTCCTTGAGCTGTACATAATTAGATTACCAGTATACAACACCCCTTCCCTCCTTTGTTGTGACAGGAGTACATTATGCATGGGGATTAGTTCTGCACTGGAAATCTAATTATGTAACTCACAAGTGGTCAGTCAGTTGAAATGACCAGGTGGTGCTGTTGTTTCCAATTCCTTATTTTAGCAGTTTAAAACAGTCAAAATCAAAAAGCTGTCAAACAACTCTATTGTGAATTGCAAAGGCAAGTGTGCATTTGAATGCAGAATTTGTAATTAGTTTTGTAATCAGTCTGTGCAAGTCTCAATATTATCACTGATACGGGTCCAACTATAAACATCCCAACTTGTGTAAACTCTAATAATGTTAGACACTGGTATGAACAAACTATTTACAGCAATGCTGTCCAACAATTATCAACCCATGGGCCAGACCCCCCTTGTGTGCCCCCCACATGAAAGTCTGGCTCCTGTGTCTGCTACCTTGTGTTATTTTTAAATGTATCAATACGGAAGATTAACTGGCCCCTGGCCCCTTACTCAAATTCAAACTCCTGCATTTTTCACACCTATAACATCTCTATTGTTCAACCCCCCCCCCCCAAATCCCTGTACTGTTAACACCTCAGGCCCAGGCTGAAACTGTACACATTGTTCACACCTCATACAAACTGCTGGAGGGGCACCAGCATTGCATTACTCTATTTAGCACAGTTTGAACTGTGGTCTTGATAGGTTTCCCTGTAGCATGCCTTCCCTATGATCCCTGTGTGTGCCATACTCTGCCTGTCCTATGCTCCCTGTGTGTGCCATATTCTGCCTTCCTTATGATCCCTGTGTGTGCCATACTCTGCCTGCCCTATGCTGTATACCATACTCTGCCTGCCCTATGCTCCCTGTGTGTGCCATATTGTGCCTGCCCTATGCTCCCAGTGTGTCCCATACTCTGCCTTCCTTATGCTCCGTGTGTCATACTCTGCCTGCCCTATGCTACCTATGTGTGTGCCATACTCTGCCTGCCCTATGCTCCCAGTGTGTCCCATACTCTGCCTTCCTTATGCTCCGTGTGTCATACTCTGCCTGCCCTATGCTACCTATGTGTGTGGCATGAACTGCATGTGGGAGGTGAACCTGGTGGTAGTTTGTTAGCATTCAGAAATACACGTTAGGGGGTAAACAATGTGTTAAATAATGTGCTGGGAGTTGCATTGTTATCCACAGGAAAGGATAAGGTATATGGATTTAAGTGTAGGTTAATGTGTCTAAAAATTACTTAATTAACTTGTTTAACGTATGAGTAAAATCCCTGCAGTGAGCACCAACTATTTGTTTTTTTGGTGTGCTACCACCATTAATGTGGACATGGTCTTAAAAGTTCTTGTGGTCAACACTGGCTTCCATTATCAGCTCTCCACCACGTAGGCCAGAAAAATTCCAGCCCTCGGTACCACAGAAGTTGGATAGCATGGATTTACAGGATTTATTCAGGTATTCTCTTTTCTTACCTTTGCAGAATGCAAGTTGATCAATTTACTCCTCTTTCTCAATAAAGTGTTGAAAAAAGTCACGTCTGCTTTAACTTTGCCAGAATCCATAATGTTTAACAAAGTAGATTCTATCTTGTCGTCAGGTTGTATTATTTCCGCCAACAGCGTAAAGGTTTTTATAGTTGGAGAAACCTTGTCATTATGCATCTTCTCTATGATTCCCTCCATTCCACCAATCAATGCAAGCCTATCAGAGGGGTTGGAGACACTGCCTAAGGAGACCACCATGTCTGTGTTTGATGGCCCATCTAAAAGGTTTGGAAGATGCAAGGAAGTAGATGAGGGTAATATCAGTGCATCACATAACTCTTGGTTTCTAGGAGGTTGAGTATTTGTGTTCACTTGTTTAGCACTTTCCTGTAAACACTGATTATCTGTGCCTTTACTATTAGATATCCCAAGTTGTGTAGATTCGCTAATGAACAGCTGCTTTTCTAACATCTCTACATCCAGCTCACTAGTTGCATTCACTTTTTTCTTCATCCCTTTAATATGTTTGATTGTCTTAGCTTTTAACATGCGCGGCGCTGGCTCTTTAGAAGATAACAACAAAACCGAAGCCTCAGCAGGGTCTCCAACACCACAGTCTCTAGTAGCCCGTAGAAGCAAGTTGTAAGTACTGTTGTCAGGCTTTATACCAAGACGTAACATCTGCCTCCATACCTGCTTAAGTAAAACAAAAATGCTTAGCAATTTTAAAAAAGCCTTTCCTGGTTTATTCAAATATCTAAATAGGAGAGGCTGGTTATCCACCAGGGGGCTAACATTCTACTTTTTTTTCGGTTTCAGTGAATTAAATCAGGTTGATGTATTATAACAAACAATTAAAATAAATCTCCTGCTCAGTGATGTCATCATTTATGAATGACGGTTATTAATGTCACATGACCTTAAACTTGAGCATTATATAATGTACCCTAATATCACGGACACTGAAAAAGGCAAAACCTTCTAAAGGAAAAAAAAAACATATCTGTAAAAATAAGTCAAATCAACTGGACATGCTGTTTTCTTCTTCCTTGAAGACGATTCACCAGTCATCCAACTGGCTTTCTCAATTCAGAATAACTTGTAAATAGGATCTTTCTTCAGGAACATATTCTCTGGAATGTTGCTCGAATCAGCATAATCTGTTTATCATAATCCGCAAGGATGTCATGATGTTAGGTGTTGATTATATTAGCAAATTTGGAGCTTTAAGGTGTTATTCAACCATCCAGGGAGAGGTGCCAAAACAGCATTTTATGTGGAAGTCAATAGATGTCATACCCCTGCCTCTATATCAGTTTTACATATATAGTTTAACACTTCTGCACCAGTCACTCTCCTGGTCTAGGATCTGGACTTGATTTGACTTATTTCTACAGATATACCATGACATG
>CM044447.1:94095991-94112000 GCA_024363595.1 Xenopus borealis | reverse complement strand
TCATTCATCTCAGTTTATCTGTGGCATCAATAGCACTTCTTTGTTGAAGATCATAAGAAATATGTACCTGCAGAGAGTAGCGGAAGCCAATTTCTTTGTTTTTAATGCAGCTCATTAGTAAAACATTGAATGTATCCTTAGTAATAATGTGCCCTTCTTGTACAATTTCCTGAAAAAACATAAAAATGGAATCTTTCAGTAAGATAAATTCTGCAACAAACATCAATACATTTTCTGAAATTAATGCAGATATTGTTTTTTAGGGGATGGGAAGGGATTACAGCTACGTTATGGATTCTTTTAGAGAATAACCTGCTTCACAATTTACTGTAAAGGGACCCTTCTCCCAAAAACAGATTTTTTTTGCATAATGAATTTTAAGCTTTAAGTTATTTGCAAATGTTATGGTATGTACTATTAAAGCAATGTTATAGGAATAGATTATTCTTTTCCCCAGTTGTTATCCTTACATCCTAATGTGTGACCATCCTATACAGAATATGGGTTAAGACTGAAATATTATTCTAACTAAAGTACTATTTTATGCAATTAATATGATATAGGGTATTCATTCCCTTCATTCCCCTATTCATAACCAGATCACTAGTTCCTTACATGCCCCTTTACCTTAAATATCTCCATGCTGTTCTGGAGGTCAGAGCAGAGTGCACACACTTTCAGCAAGCTTTGATATGTGACCAGATTTAGTTGGATATTTTTTGCCTTCAGTTCTTGTCGCAATTTTAAGGCTTGCTGTAAACCAGACTCTTTCCATGGAGACTCTGCACATGCATTGAACAAAGCTGTGTATGTGGCATCAGTGGGTACCAAGCCTCGTTTCTTCATCTAAAACATGACAGCAATTCCATTCAGACAGACATAGCGGATATACACAAAGCATTAAATATGATACAGATAATAGCTTTATCTTTTGAGTTACTTTTAAGAGCTCATCTGAGAAACCTCTTATTTAGATAATGCCTGTACTACATTATAAAACTATTTCTGTGTACAGGTAACATGTTTGATTTAACATATCAAAAATAATAATGATGTAATATAAAAGTGTAATGCAAAGTATAGAGAAAACTGTTTTTTTTATACTCTTAGCTGCAAGTAAATAGTTCACAAAATTTCACTCCTGTTAATACTTGTCACAAAATCCAACATATATGCTCTGTTGAAAAAGAAAATGCCCAGTATGACATTAGCCCCAGACACTGGTGTAGAAAAACCAGTAGATAAAAAGACAGATACAGGCACAAACTGACCCATGTGTGCGGAATTCATCTGCAGCTGCACACATGGGAAGAAACAGGCTAAGAAAGCGCATAAGCCATATATACAATTCTCAAGTGACTTTCTAGAACAATATCCCCACAATACAACATATACACTATACAGTGAAAGGAAGAGGGTACTGATACCCCAAATTAATTAAATACTAAGCAGCTCATTTATAAATAGTGGGAAGTAACCCATAGCAACCAATAACATTGTTGTGCAACCTGTGACTGGCTTACTGATGGTTTGCTACGAGTTACTGCCCTGCAGCAAATTTACCCACTGTTTATAAAAGAGCTTTATTGAGGGTAGTGACACATGGGCAGATTCGGGGAGACTTAGTCACCTGGCGACTAATCACCTCTTCTTTTGGGAACAATCTCCCCGAACTGCCTTCCTGCACCATACCACCGGCTAGAATGAAAAGTCGCCAGCATTATGGCACTTGTGGTGCTTCAAAGTTGCCTCATGAGGAAGAAGAAGAGGCAATTAGTCACCAGGCGACTAAATCTCCCTGAATTTGCCCGTGTATCACTACCCTGAGGGTGCAGACACCTCCACGCTTTTCCAAAAAGCATGTTAGTTAAGGCTAGTGTAGGTTTCAGCAACCTACTGGGACCAAACATGGTGAATGCCTTTCACAGTTCTACCCGAGTAGACAATGATAAACAAAAAGCAACTCTGTGTTATTGGCCTTACAATAAGAAAACAATGCAGCCTATTATGACTGAAATTAAGCTGGATTACAGAGATAAACAAATAAAAATATTAATTGAGAAGAACACTGGAACTACTTACATCTGAGTATAAGCTAAATGCTTTCTTCACATAACCAGCTCTCCCACAGCCTCCAATTAAAACAGTGTAATTACTTTCATCAGGCTGCAGTCTCTCCTCTTGCAGCATGTTCACTTCAAACAACTGCAGTGCTTCAGCAAGCTGAATATAAAAGTAAAGGAAACATTATACAAAATTCATGAAAGCAAAATTGCCACTTTAATACATATTTAAAGTCATATGTTTCAAGCCATTTATAGTGGACTAATTCCATCAACGTACGGACTGATGCAGTTGCACTTGCATCAAATATAGTATGAGATGCCGAATTAAAAATCAGGAGCACAATCTGCTTATTTAGTTCAAGAGCTCATCTAGTGTAATCCTTTAAAAAGAACTCAAATATAACTTAAGCTTTTTGAAAAGTAAACATAATTTCAAGCAACTTTTCATTATACATCAATTAAAAAATACAGACTTTTCATGAATTTTAATGGTTTCTGACAATCCCTAAGACTAGCGCCCAGCTCTTCTGCTAATCTCTCGGACTACTTTGCTGAGCTGCCAGACTACTGTTAACTTGTATCAGCAGCCATGATTTCAATAAGGAACGGAACATCACAGTGCAATGCATTGTGGGTTATGTAGTTCCTGCATGCTGTCTGTAAGCTGTGGAAAAGTTGTTACAATTTGTATAAAGAATGTGCTTTCAAAAAATATTTCCCTTTGGCAGCTGCCCCTCATATGTCTATGTGCTACCATAATGAGAAAAGATATTTAGCAAACACCATGGTAAAATCAAATTATGCAATTTCATAAATTAAACAATTACATGTATATACATCTTACCTTGTCTTCTTTTATCTTTGCTTTGCACTTTAAAAAGTACCAATAAGGAGTGTTCCTTTGTTTCCTCCTTATAGGATACTTGGACGCTTCTTCATCATCTTCATGTGCTAATGTTTGGAGCTCAGGGGATGTTTTCTTAAAAAATGTCCTAGATGCATATTTTTCTGTCAAGGTCCCAAAAGCTTCTTCTTCCGTATTGTCCACACCTGGGTTTGTGTTATTTTTTCTACAGGTGACATAAGTCCTGTGACTATTTGATATGTGATGTTGTGAGAATGAAGAGTTAAAATTCTTGCACTGTCTTGATCCCAACCAATGAATAGAAGAGTCCAAGTCTTCAGCTGCCAATATCTTTCTGCAGACAGACTGTGTCTGACAAACAGAGCGGGGAGACAAGTAACGAGTAAGGTATTGCAGAAGTCTCATGATCACTGGTTAAGTAATTCCCAATAGGAGCTGCAGAGAACAACATATATTTTGGAAAGTGTTTTCTGAATATTTTTCTTATTTCTTTATCATTTTTTTAATCTATTACAATTTTTATAATTGCAGACAATTTTATGCACCAAACTACTAATAGAGGCCATTGTTTCTATACAAGTTGTATCACCAAATAGCAAAGCAAAGTACATATCAATAGCACCCTAAAATCCATCCTCACCACAACCTCAATAAGTTTAGAATATATGAATGTAAGTACTAGTGTGGGTGTGTAAAGGTTTAGTTTACTGTATTGTGGTTTAAATGTAGTGAGCAAATAAGGCGCCCACTTTCTCACTGCCACTCCATTATGTGTGCCAGGTGCTGGTTAGAGAGGTTGGTGCCTCTCCCAAATAACCCTAGACAAGGAAGAAACCAAGCACCACAACCTGCACATTTAATCCATCAGATGTAGCGTTTCAGAGGTGGGCCACTTCATCAGCAACAGTAACATTGTCACCCCCATTCTGAAAAAACCCTCACTTGACCCCTCCAATCTTGACAACCTCCCACCTATCTCTCTGCTACCTTTCATCTATAAACTACTAGAGTGCCTAGTCTACAACTGATTAACCTCATTCCTCTCTGACAATAACCTGCTGGACCCCTCACAATCTGGTTTTAAACCACAACACTCCACTGAAACTGCTCTAACCCATCAAACTAATGACCTTTTAACAGCTATCTGATCTCTCAGCTGCATTTGACACTGTAGATCACCCTCTCCTCCTCCAGTCCCTCCATTCGATTGGCCTTCGTGACATAGCCCTGTCCTGGTTTTCTTCTTACCTCACCAATCGTTCCTTCAGTGTCTCCTACAACGGAGTAGCATCTTCCCCCTACCTCTCTCTGTCGGGGTTCCTCAAGGCTCTGTCCTGGGACCCTTATTATTTTCTCTATATACTTCCTCCCTCTTCAAATTAATCAGCTCGTATGGTTTCCACTACCACCTCTACACTGACGATACTCAGATCTATCTCTACTCTCCTGATCTCAACCCAGAACTCCTAACTCGTGTCTCCTCCTGCCTGTCTGCTATCTCTACTTGGATGTCACAACGCTACCTTAAATTAAACCTCTCCAAAATGGAAATGGTTCTTTTTCCTCCAACACCAGTAACATCCCAGAAATATCCATCGTAGTTAACAATTCCACTATCACCCCGTCTCCCCAGGCCTGGTGCCTTGGGGTTATCCTAGATTCTGCCCTGACATTCACTCCTCATATCCAGTCACTTGTTAAGTTATGTCACTTCCACCTAAGGAACATATCCAAAATACGATCATTTATCACCGAAGATGCTGCCAAAATTCTTATTCACACTCTTGTCATATCGCATCTATACTATTGTAACTCTCTTTTAATTGGCCTTCCACTCCAGAAACTCTCACCTCTCCAGTCCATAATGAACATTGCCGCAAGGCTTATACACCTCAGCAACCGCTCTTCCTCTGCCATGCCATTCCGCCAATCCCTGCACAGTCTTCTACTCCCCTTCAGAATTAAATTCAAATTAATGACCCTGACATTCAAAGCACTTCATAACTCTGCCCCTCCCTACATCTCTGAACTAATCTCCATATACTCACCCAACCGCTTACTACGCTCCTCTACTGACCTGCTACTCAACTCTTCTCTCATTACCTCCTCACATGCTCGCATTCAAGACTTTGCAAGAGCTGCACCCCTCCTCTGGAATTCTCTCCCACGGTCCGTCCGACTTTCTCCCAATCTTTCAGCTTTCAAGTAATCTCTAAAAACCCACTTTTTTAGAGAAGCCTACCCTCACTGTTAACTACTCAATGCAAAACACCTTACATTACTTCATCTCTCACCCACTTTATTCTGATCTTGCCCACTCCCATACCCTGTGTATCATTCCCTTTCCTTTAGCTTTTTCTATACAGGGCCTTCCTCACCTCCTGTACCGGTATTTATTGTGATGTATGTAACTCCATATTTATTATGATGTATGTAACTTCTTATGTTCTATGTATGTAATTCATGTGATTTAGTTGTATAATCACATTCACTTTACAGCGCTAGATAGACATACATGTTAATAAAATAATAAATAATAATAACATAAGCATCTGAACAAACATCACACAGAGGGCAATGGGGATGGGGTTATAACTAAGTTACCAGGCAATAGCTGCTTACTCAGGATATAAATGCATTACTTAAAGGGGATGTTCACCTTTATACTAACTTTTACTATGATGAAGAGAGTAATATTCTGAGATACGCTGTAGTTGGGTTTATTTTATTTTTTTATTATTTGTGGTTTTTGAGTAATTTAGCTTTTTGTTAAACAGCTCTCCAGGTTGCAATTTCAGCAATCTGGTTGATAGGATGCAAATTACAATAGCAACCATGTTCTGATTTTAATAAGAGACTGGAATATGAATAGTACAGAGCCTGATTAGAAAGAAGAGTATTTGTAGCCTTACAGAGCATTTTTTCTAGATGGGCTCAGCGACCCCCCCCCCCATTTGAAAGCTGGATGCAGTCAGAAGAAGACAGCAAATAATTAAAAATTATAATAAAAAAATTAAGACCGATTGAAAATTTGGTTAGAATTGGCCAATCTCTACCATCAAAGCACTGCACAGATAAATACATCTGTTTGTAAACAGAAGAATGTATCCATTTGTATTCTGCACTTCTCAGTCTTGTTAGGAACTAGGGATTGTTTGTTTAAAAGCACAGTATAACCCCTTTTCAATATTAGCTGAATGAATAAGGCTTGTTCTGGACATACTTTTTGCCTATTTTTTTTACTTATATATGATTTCTACTAAACAAGAATATGAAGCCAATGTCACTTTAGTATTTCCTGTCTCTTCTGGTGCCCAATAACTTCTAAAGGAACGGATAAAATGAATTACCAGAGAACCAAGAAGCCCCTGGCAATGAACTGCTGAAAGGCTGCTGTTGATATCAGAGATAAGTTTGTTTCTTAAAAAAAGATAGGTAGAGAGCTCTGAACACATGGCACTGTTTATAAAGGAAGTCGAAGGTGAGTGTGCATACCTTAAAGGAGAACTAAAGTCTAACTAAAGAAGTTGCTAGAAATAATGTACATTATGTTTTGGGCATCTGTACCAGTCCAAGGGAACCAAAATCATTTAGCAGTAAAGATCTGTGTCTTCAAAGATTACCCAGTAGCTCCCCATCTTCTTTTCTGCTGATCCACATGCTCTGTGCTGCTGTCACTTACCGAGCTTAGGGACCCACTCACAATATACAGTACATATAGAATAGAAATGTCACAATATAAGGCTGATTAGAAATTAATACAGATAATTACTAGATGGCAGCAGAGAAACCAGTGCAACTAGCATTTTATAATTTAATAATCAGCCCTGTAGCATAAAGCAGTTTATATTACAGACTGGCCTGGATTTGTGGAGAGGCCACCAAGGCCTGGAACTAGGGCAGCAAGAATTTAGGGTGTGGCATTCTGGCCAACCACACCCTCATTGGTCCAAAAACACTGGGGATGTGCAGGAGATGGATTCATTTTTTAAATTTTCACATGTACCAATCCCCATTGCTCCGGTCCTGATTATGAAAATTTGCACAAATAAAGGGGAGCAAACAGGGGCGACAAATGGCAATGGGACTAGGGATGCCTGCTATGTAAATCTGGCCCTGAATACAGACAAACCCCACGTTCTGCTTGATAATTTGCTACGAGCCCACAGACAATTTCCAAGATGGTGACCCCCTGTGACAAGTTTGGATCATTGCTGCTATTGACAAGCTGAAACTTTAGGCTGGTGCAAGAAGTTCAGTATATAAAATTTACTGACATTTCTAACCAAATTAATTTTTAGGGTTCACTTTTCCTTTAAGTTTCAAATTAATGCTTTACAATGGAAAAAAACAGAATGGCAGAACGTAGTCCAAGTTAATGTGCTATAGTATAGCAAAGGTGGTTATAGTTTGCCATTACTTCTAATTACCACGTTCATTTTACGAAATTTGGCAGGTTATCAGGGTTGTATTTAGCCCTAAGCATCAGATCTAAATACACCCCCTACATCACAGTGACATCAGCGCGCCGTGTGCGTAGGGTTGCCACCTAGCTAGTATTTTACCGGCCTGGCCGGTAAAAATGATGGATGATCCCAATGTTATTAATAGGGAAAAAAGCAAAATATGTAGAAAGGCAATTTTTTCCAGAAAAGGTAGCGACCCTACATGTGCGTGATGTAACTTCCGCTCTTCCGCCGTGCACGTGACGTCACAAAAATGCAGCACTAGTTAAGGCACCGTATTATATATATATATATATATATATATATATATATATATATATATATATATATATATATATATATATAAATATATAAAAGCAGATATGGGCCGCACACCCTTATAGTAGACGATACCTGGGTGCTCATGCATGTAAAATACAAAATGAAGCAGAAGGTGATGGCACTCACAGGATTTGCAAAAAAGATCAAACTGGTGATGAAAATAAAATTAGAAAAGTTTATTAATCCAACGTTTTGGTCCCACACAAGGACCTCTGTCAAGGTCCCTGTGTGGGACCGAAACACACGGCCCTTCAGGTTATAAAAATGTTAAATTATTTCTCCTTAACTGTTACAATTGCTTATTTTCTTATCCCAAAATTGTTACAAAGCATCTTATTTGCACCTGTTAGCTTTTCCGGGCTCTCTGCCAAAAGCCAATTAAGTTAGAAACTTTGTTTCTTTTTCTGGCTATTCAGTGCAGAGAAAAGAGGGACTTTCCAGTACAAACGAGGGACTGCAGGTTGAGCTGTCAAAAGAGAGATTGTCCTTCCGAAAAAGGGACAGTTGGAGGTAAAGTAGTCTCGCTTTTTAGAAGGACAAACTCTGGTTACGGAAAGTGTCTTATTCGTAAAGATAAAGCTGCACAAAATGCTTCTGCTTTAGGAAATACCCAGGAGGCGCGTGTGTGATTGAGCGAGGTCGGCAGCAATGTGACATTGGCATACTGACAGTGAAACCAAATTAAAACAATCATTTCTAGCAAATAATCGTTTCTAAATAACTTTATAATCAGACGTAATCACTTACTAGTAAACATCCCCTCACGTTTCGCCGGCACCTCTCGCCTCTAGTCGTTTTCTTTTTCCGTCACTCACAGCTTTGAGCCCCGCCTCTTCCCGGCGTGCTTTGCAATGGTTCTTTCCCAGAGTGCCCTGCTCTAAGGTTGAGAAATCGATCGTTGCTGTCCTGTGCTGCGTTCAGCTGCTTCAGTCTAATGCTGATATTTGGTGTTGCGGGACTCGGTACCGGTAACGATGCAGGAGTTAATCGCTTGTGTGGAGCACATCCGGTTCGATCTGGAGCTGGCCATGGAACAACAGCTGGGGGCTCAACCCCTCCCATTCCCGGGCATGGACAGTGAGTACCGGGGCCTCATCCCTCCCATAACGGGTTGGGCTTTAAAAACCGCAGAATTATGACCCCCTCCTCCTGTTTTTATAAAGAGAGGGTCGTTTGGGCTGAATGTAACCCTTTGGGCTTCAGGCAGTGAGTGACCTACACGTGACTTTTTAGGCAGAAGAAACGGAATCCTGCTTCCTTTTGTCTGCCCTCTTCTTCTGAGAAGTAATGTCTTCTTACCTGGGGTCCTCCAGCTGTTCGTAACTTACAGCTCTCAGGGACAGCACCTTGGAGATTTAAAGGAACTGTTACATCAAAAAATTAAAGTGTTTTAAAGTAATACAAATATAATGCAGTGTTGCCCTCCACAGGTAAAACTGATGTTTGTTTCAGAAACACTGCTATTGTTTATATCAATAAGCTGCTGTGTAACAATGGGGGACAGCCATTCAAAGGAAAAAAGGCTCAGGTTACACAGCAGATAGCAGGTAAGCTCTGTACAACAGAATGGTATTATCTGTTATCTACTATTTAACCTGTGCATGTAGACTTTTTTTTTTCCATTTCTGCCATTGCTATAAAGCAGCTTGTTTATATGAACTATAGTAGTGTTTCTGAAGCAAACAGAGCAGTTTTACCAGTGCAGGGCATGATATTTTCATTAGGGATGCACCGAAGCCACTTTTGGATTCTGCCAAATCCTTTGCAAAAGATTCGTCAGAATACCAAACCGAATGCAAATCCAAAGGGGAAAACATTTTTCCCTCTCCTCCCATAATTTGTGATTCGGTTCGGATGTACAGAAGGATTCAGGATCCTGCTGAAAAAGGCCAAATCCTGGATTCAGTGCATGCCTAATTTTCATTACTTTAAAACACAAATTTTTTTGGTGTTACTGTTCCTTTAAATCAACAAGTGTCTGGTCGCATGTTGGACATCAAGCTTGAAATGGAGCTTTTCGGTACATGAAAACATGCACAGCATCTCCCTGAAACATTGCAATTGGCTCAAATCACAATCTCATAAAATAAATGCTCACTTTTTGTTTGCTAATGGATTGAAGCTTTTTTTTTTTTTTTTTTTACATTTTGGTACATCAAAATGGACAGGCCATAAACCAGGGTTGAAGGATGTCTGCCCTAGCTCAGTGTACCCCTTATTTAGGGTAACAACCATCAACAACAGTTTAAAGGGGTTGTTCACCTTCCAAACACTTTTTCAGTTCACTTGTTTGCATATAATTCCCTAGAAATAAAGACTTTTTTTTCAATTACTTTCTATTATTATTATTATTTTTTTTTTTTTTTTACTGTTTTTCCAAAATCTAAGTTTAAAGTTGAAAGTTGGTGTCTCTGGTGTTTGAGTCTGGCTGCTCGGTAATTCAGGCGCAGACTCAAAACTGTTACAATTTTGCAACATTGATACATTTGTCAGCAGCATCTCTGGAGTATTAGCAACTATTGTATCAATTCTAACAGCTGCCTGTAATGAAATCCAGGCACTCTGCTCAACAGGGACAAAGATAAGAAATGTATCCATTAAATGTATTAATTTAGAACAATTTAGAGCTGCTTTAGAAAGTGGAAAATTACACTTTACACCTCAATATTAGAAAAACAGTCACAAATAGAAAGTAATTGGACAGTCATTTCTGGTGATCTATCTGAAAACAACTAGTTGTTTGAAGGTGAACAATCCCTTTAATTGGAAATGACTTTTCCCAGTCCCTGGTTTCCTTATGTCAGTCACGTGGGTATGAAACCTACAGGCAATTGGCAACTCAACTGCTGCAACTGCCTTCCTTATATCTGAAGAAATTCCAAAGACTGTCAGAAATGTGCCCAATGTGCCATATAGTGGAACCTATTATGTTCATGCTGCATATGGGTGTGTAATAATTACATACATAATAATAAGTTGTCATCTAGGGTTTCCACAAGCCTGTGTAGAATATCATAAAGGCTGGTATATTTTCACAAAAAAAGAACATTCCATAGCTTTGTGACCAAACATATTTTGTCCTACTTAGGGTGACTGCAGAACGTAAACATTGCAGGCAGCAAAGTGCCAAAAAATACCTTGCCTACAATTGACTGGAAATCACCACATGAAAAACATTTAACATGCAGTACACCAGCGTAATTGTGCAAAAATGCAGAAGAAAGCTTCAGAAGAACAAAAAATTGCCCCATGACCCCTGTGTATGGCTTTTGTAAGAAACAAGAAGATATTAATCTACAAACAGCTGCCTGAGCAGGAATAATGCTGACCAGTTCACTTATATGAAAAGGCATAAACCTGCAAATGGGATCTATGATTGAAAGGCAACAGAGCTTGGGAAAATAGCAACTTTTCATCTACCTGAAAATGCAGACTAAAATAACAGATTTTACTAGAGAAGAAGATACAGGAACACTTGCTAACCTGGACACGTGTACATAGTTTGTTAGTATTCCTGTGAATCTTGTTTACATTTCAGTTTAGAAACTTCCAGATTTTGCAGTTTTGCAGCTATCTGGTTGCTATGATTCATTTTACCCTAGAAACCTGGGAATCATTTCATTGGCTGGCTGAAAGATGAATAGAAGAACAGAGCTAAAATATGTCAAATGAGTGCCTATATACATATATTTATAGCCTCTGTCAACAGTATTTGATACTGACACAAAAAAAATGAATTTTAACATATGAATGTACATTAATTGTTACCTATAGGTCATGTTGATCATTTGTTGCTGAGAGGTTTGTTTTTGTATATAACTGTTAGCTGAAATGTCTAAGCCTGACTGTCTGACACTCTGACTGTTAGTGACAGTTTCTAATGATAAAAAATGCCTGCTGCACAAATATGGCAGCCCCCTCATACAGGAACATGGGGATCAGACAGGTAATGTAAAAGCATCACGCAAATACTTCATGGCAATGTTAGAAGTAGCTTTCAAAGCCAATATTATAATAGATGTAAAAAAAGTTTAATTTCAGGTGTCCATATCTCTTTAACCATACACTCTTTATCATTTGCAGTCAAATGCATCCATCATGCATAATGATTCTCTGTTTGAACAGCAAATCCTTCCTTACCTTTTTGCAGTCAGGGAGACATAGTAAACTTGATGAAGTTTTAAAAAATAAATAACACCTGCCTAACTGATCAAGAATAAAGCCATCTCCAGTTTACCTTGGATCAACAAATTCCTTTCAGACTCCATAGAGCAATTGGACTAGTTCCTGGATTATTCTGTAATAAAAGTACAGTAACACCATATTTTCTCGCTTTATAAGAAGGAATTCCATTGGCTAATGTATCTGCCATTACAACTGCTTTGATGAAAGAGAATTCTACAACTTCACTGCTCGCAATGTGTAAACCCCTCTTTTCGTCACCTCTAATTTAGTGGGAAATACAAATTGACATTCTGAAACATGGCCTTTTCTTTCTATTTTTTGTGGTGTTTGAATTATTTGCCTTTCTGTTCCTTCTATCTCTATCCTGTTGCCAAGGTCAGCAACAACCAGTAACTTAATAGCAAATAATTTTGAGGTTAGATATTTATTCCATATTTTTCTATTCATCTTAAAGTCAGTCATTTAAATCAGTGTTCAACTTAACCTAACAACAAGGTCATTTAAAATTTCGAACCAAAAAGGTAACCTCAGTTCAAAAACCTTAAAAATCATGAAAGTCTGCTTAAGGTTAATTGCAAATTTTTATAGCAGAACATGTGAATCACTGAAAGCATGTCCGTAAAATTGCATACTTGCATAAACAGCAACAGTATACTTACCCTAAGATTAATAGCTGCTTTTGTTGCATAAGTACAGGTACTTATAGTAAAGAACTACAGTTTTGTTATGACAATTAATAGATATATACATTCTATATTTATGTTATAGTTGCTTGTTAATAAGGCAAAATTCTCCTAAACACATATTGTTAGTAGTGATGCCAAGGGCTTACTTATTTTGCACTTCTCTTTTTGATAATTGAAATTGTTTTTTGCAGAGTCTGGGGCTGCTGTTTGTGAATTTTTTTTGAAGTCGGCCTGTGTAAAAGGTAAATCACCATGAATTAGAATGCTATAAATAGAGAAGGCCAAATTTGAGAATTTAGAATTACACATACTGTATTTCCACTGTATGTATTTCACATCAGTACAGAGTACATTATTCTATCATTTGTATCACAATCACATCACTGTAACTGGTGTTTCAGTATTTGCATATACTTCTGTGTTTTGTTAATGTCACCTCTAGCAAGATAAGCAAGTATCTCTCTTTACTGCTACCCACTTTTCAAACCTGGTGGGGTCTGGGGAATTTGCAGTGCTGACAAACCAAGTCGGCAGCTTATTGCCCCATGTGTGGGGTCCTCCGACGGACTTCCCCTATCGATATCTGGCTGAAAGTCAGTCAGATGTTGATCAGGCAGGGTTAAAAATAATGTCGGCTATTGGCCGCATCTGTTCATTGATGCGGTACCATAATCCAACCGCCCATATTGGCAGCTTTATGATCTGATCATTGGGCCCTAGGGCCCTCAATCTGATCAGCCCAATATTGCCCACCTCAATGTGGGCACATCAGGGAGAGATCTGCTTATTTGGTGAAATCGCCAAATGAGTGGATCTCTACTTGTATGGCCACCTTTAGATAGAAATTATGTTTAGAATCCGCCAGGATACATGTTTTAATAGACTCCAAGAAAAAAAAAAAAGCATTGGGTTGTGAGACTTTCTAACTAAGTGGGCACTGAGACACTCCCCTCAGGCGGCAGCGCCCCCCTGGTTACCAGGGGCAGCAAAAATTCCGCTCCTCGTAACTAAGAGCAGAATTTCCGGTTTTCAACCTGGAAATTTGTCTCTTCTAGTGCAGAGCTGCCTCAGGCGACGCAGTGCGTAGGATCGCCCCTGGATGTCTGTTTTATTAGTATTTCCCCACACTCTCTTTCAAACATCTTTTCAATCTCTATTATAGTATAGATTATCAATAGGGTGCAAGTGAGCCTGTGAGAATACTAGCTAGAATATGCAATGTAGTGTTTAGCTACATAGCTGCTAATTTAGCCAATTACCTAAAATATGGATTTGGTGCATGATCATTTATAAATAGGTAGTGGGGCTATATTATTTTACATTATTTTCGAATGTTTTTCTGTCAATGCAGGTGGAATGTGCCCGTTTAGACACATCAGTGGAGAGAAGACTGTAGTCTGTAAACATTGGTTGCGGGGCCTTTGCAAGAAGGGAGATCAGTGTGAATTCTTGCATGAATATGATATGACCAAAATGCCAGAGTGCTACTTCTACTCCAAGTTTGGTAAGTGAATGTATTAGTAGTTTTTTTGGCATTGCAATCTATTCTGAAAGGTTACGTTTGTGCTGGTAAACATTAAATAACCCCAATAGGATTGTGTGTCCACCAATAAAGATTTATTTTATTTTAGTTGAGATTCAAATACAATGTACTATTTCATTAATACAGAGAAAAAATAACATTGCAAATTATTTAGTTGAAATGGAGTCTGTAGGTGATGGCCTTTCCACTATTCAGAGCCTTCTGCATAATGGATCCCATACCTGTACTTCAATTTTTTCACCTGGACTTCACTTAATTCACTTCACATTTAGTCTGATGGAAATATTAAAAAGTTAATTTATAATAACCCTCCTTTTTTTCTCCTTTATAACCACCGGGTAGATGTAATGGCTCACCTAGGATACCGAACATCCTTTTCTAGAATTCCACTGAATGGCAGTCTGTTTCTTTACATGTAGTTTTGTGGTCTGCAGTTCCTCACAGCTGTTCAGATTTGTACATTTTAGCCATTATCAGAATGAATTACCAGACAGGTCCTGTTCAATCAGTTGATGGCCTAAAAGTGTGGCTCTGGACAAAATAACAGCAGTTGCCATGTATGTCCTTGTTTATATTTTCTTTTGCTACCTGCCCACATACCCCGATAAGCTTTTGTAGCACTTCTGTTGTAGTATAAATCGCTTGCTTGAAGCTACCAGGAGATAGCACAAAGCCAAAAATTGAACAACCAACTAAGGCAGGTACTGTAAACATTCCACTCTTTCAGTGAGCTGACTTTTTCATCAATTCAGTGAGTAGTTTGTACTGGGCATACTTTATAATTTTACTTGAGAATTATGTACACTTGTTTTTGTGTAAATCCAGAATCACATTGCTAATCTGCAGATTATAGCACATTATCAAATTATAGTTGTATTGTTTCTATTTGTAAGGTGAGTGCAGTAACAAAGAGTGCCCATTTTTGCATATTGACCCGGAATCAAAGATAAAAGACTGCCCATGGTACGACAGGGGCTTCTGTAAGCACGGTAAGATCCTAAGACCTTTACATATTCACATATGTTGTATAAATGAATGTCGGTAGTCCTTAATTTATATTCTTTCCAGGGCCTCTCTGCAGACACCGGCATACTCGGAGAGTCATTTGTGTCAACTACTTGGTGGGATTCTGTATCGAAGGCCCTAACTGTAAATTTATGCAGTGAGTACTTTTATTTTTTCATCTTCTTCATGGGTAATTTTTTAGTATGGGACTCAATGCACGTGGTATTCATATCAACTCTATTTGTGTTCTTCCAAGTAATAATCCATCATTTATATCTAACAACTAAGAGAAGCACAGATACCAGTGTCTGCCCCTTAAAGCCATTGTGTCTGTATTTGGCAGCACTGTATTTGCAAGAGAGCGACAGGGATAGGCATTTAGGAGCACCCCATGCTGTCACCTAGAGAAACACAGTTGACAAAAAGCACCCCACAATCCTGGAAAGAATCATATGTTTTCCCCTCAGATCGCAAAGGAAATCTGTCTCAAAAGTCCTTTGGTATTGCTGTAGTATGTTGTGCTCCTTCATGGCTACTAAGGAGAATACTGAGCAAACAGACTCCAGTGATTCTTTGTAATTTGACCCCACAGGTTTGGACTAGCATGAGAAATAGGACATACCAGGTGGTATCCCTTTAATGGACAAAGTTCACTCTCTGGGTGCTTGGTCAATATATGATGTAGAAATGTTCAAGATGGACCTGCACTCTGTTATTCGTGAATCAAAAAGTGCTTATTTCTACATGGATGCACAGTGATCTAAAAATAAACACTTTTTGATTTGTGAATAACAGAGTGCTGGTCCATCTTGCATATTTATATATATATATATATATATATTAGTTGCAGTTCAGTTGTGCAAATTCTCACT
>CM044447.1:94025952-94060976 GCA_024363595.1 Xenopus borealis | reverse complement strand
GGGTGAGCAGGGAAGGGGGTCTATGTAGGGTGGGGGGGTAGGGGTTTTTATAATTAAGGGTTTGGTTCTCCTTTAATTTTGTTGCGGCCCGAGCATTGTGTCAGCAGTTGTACAGCATGAAGAACAAAAGTATGTTAATGTTTAATGCCTTCATAATTTTACTATATAGTGCATGTGCAAGCCAAAAAACTGCAAGTGAGTCATGGGAAGTGCTGAAAACATTACAGAGCTTCACTAGGCAAGAAAGATGCCCTGATTGGTGCAGCACTGCAGTGGCACTGGTCTGAGGAAAAAAGTTAGCAATGTTTTATACTTGGGGTGCCCAACATAGCTGAACCCCACCCCCAGTGTTTTACATTTTCCTTTTATTTTAAGTCTAACAAATAAAAAAAAAGAAAAAAAAAGAAACAAAATGTGCTATATTCGCCTGTGTTTTTAAAATAGTCTGGTGACATCATTTGTCTTGGGTTTTCAAAAGCCAGTTCTTAAGACATCGAACTTCAAGTGTATTTACTCCCAGAACACAGGCAGGATGGAATACAAGTCACCACTGATGACAGAATATGACACCATTGACTTGATGTGCCTAAGAAATCCCTGAATTAATTAACTTGATTTTGTAAATAGCAGATGTTGTTTATATGTCAGGGAGAAGTTTCTAGTTCTTTGCATATTATCATATTTGAGCTTTAGTATAATATAGTTTTCAAACAACATTAATTTATTTGCTTAACTCCAGTCCAGTTCTGATTCTGGTTTTAGCATCAGCAATATTATAGACATGTTTCAGTTTACATTAGATAGTAATAGAATAGCTATATTGCAGGTCTATAATATATTTAAAAATACATAATATAATTCATATCTAGCACATCTATTGGAAAATATGAAAACACATTTTTAAAAACTTAAATATACATTAAATTAACATTTTTAATGGCTTTATTTGTAAATTATTACATTTTGAAAGCTGCACTTATTTATCCCTTTCTGGAGCAGAGGTTGTTCTTCAGGTTAGCTGTTTCAGGAGTCACAACCAGCAGTGCATAGAAAACTATGCAACGTGCAACGTAGAACCTTATATGTAGAGAACGGAAGTAACCTGAAACATGATATTTAGGGAGATGTTTTTGTAGCAAGACAGCTCACATTTAGGAAAAATCTTGTTCCTGTTTGTAGGATCTCCAGTACTGCTACAGTCACTAACTCTTCCCTTGACATTTTGTAGTTAATGTAATGTTGTGGTCTGTAGATGGCAGCAGTCTTTAAGGTGTGCCATGTATGGAAATCCCATGGTTATTTGCAGAGTGGATACCATCACTGCAGCTTATAAATAGTGGTTGTAAGACAAGTTCTTGGCCTGAGGGAATTATTTGTTCACCTGCGTTTGCAAAGTGTTCTCTTCACGAAAGACCTACTGCTGTATCTTTATTTCAGCTGGCATGTTCTAGTTATGAGCACCTGTTATCAGCTAAAGCCAAAAACTACTTCTCGTTACCAATATTCCTTGATCTCTCAGTCACTTTTGACACTGTTGATTACTCTTTCCTCCTCCAAGCTCTACATACTGTCTGCCTTGTCCTGGTTTTCATACTACGTCTTAAATTGTACTTATAGTGTTTCCCACGTTGGAGCATCATCTTCTCCCTCAACTCTGTCTGTCGGGTCTGTTTCTGCCCTAGGCACATATTATTTTCTCTCTATACTTTCTTCCTTGGCAACAATAGTCAATTCATATGGTTTTCAGTACTCTTCCTATGCATCTATACAGTATATGGATGTCCCAAATAGACAGAACTTGTTTTCCCCCATCCCACACCCATAACATCCCAGATGTGTCTATCACAGTTAACAACTGCACTATCACCACATCTCCTCATGCTTGGTGCCTTGAGGTCAATGTTCCCTCTAATTCTAGGTCATGGTGCTCCTATTAGCAGAAAACTGCACTGGTCTGGGGTTCTTCAAGCGAGCATCCACTTTTTGCTTCTTCTATCAGCTCATGCATGGGCAGTACACGGAAAAGCTGAACTTTAATTAAAATGCTGGCTATTTTGTGCAACTGTGCATGAATCTGCCCTGGGAAATTTGAAGAGCGAAGAAGCAGCGAGCATCACTGAGCACCCAGTCCACTTCTGGCTTCTCCTTTCTTCAAATTTCCTGGGGCAGACGCATTTGCCGTAGAATGAAATAGCCAACTTTTTCATTCAAGTTTGACTTTTCGCTCTAATGCGCATGTGCAGCAGCATGAAGCCAGAAGAGGATCAATCTGTGGAGCTTGCTGAAATAACCATGTGCCCCTGGCACATGGGGCATTTTTTTTATCCATTGCCTGCCATGGACCATAGCACCTGCTGTGACCATAGCACCTCCTTACACGTTCCTTACTGCTTTGGACAAGGACAAGTGCACAACTGAATGTGCACGGAGCAGTGCATTCAGCACCAAAATGTTTAAGAGGTGCTGTTTTGGAATGGAAAAAGCACTGTATGGACTACATAATCCTGGTGCTAATAAGGGCAGTGACACTCAGGGACTTTTGTTGCCTGCATTAAAAAATTGCTACCATGGGAGACAAAACGCCTTGCTGTTCTCTTACCTTGTAATTGGTGCAAGAAAATTATTTCACTCGCTATATTTTGAATTTATTGTGGAGAAAATGCCTGTTCTCCCATTTGTTCTGTAATTAATCGGAATTGCCATATGTAAAGTAATTTACATGTGGCGATTACAAGGTAAGTGAACAGCAATTAGTTTTGAAGAAGATTTGTCGCCTGTGATAATGATAAATCTCCCCATGTGTCATTGACCTTGTTTTGATTTTTTTCTTCTGTCTGGCAGAAAAAAACAGAGATGGTCAAAATATCCCTGTTCTGCTGTCACATCTTGTAATGTTAATGTAATATTAATCAACGAATACCAGCCTCTTTGATGCAGTGACATTCAAAAGTGCTCAGAATGATCTATGTGCAAGAGACAGGGCACTTTTTATTAATATCTGTAAACTGCAGCACTTTTTTCCATTTATTTGTGTCTGTAAGTTTCACACTAATTTAGACTTTAAGCTCTACAGGGCAGGGGTCTGCATTTTCTTGTCTCTTTTACATGTACTACTTAACCTTTCACATAAATGCAAAATGTCTGTGTACCATTATTCTTCCAGTTCTCTTTTTCTGTTAAAGGTTCTTCCAGTGAACCATTTAGGCAAACAGTCATTTTTTGTCCATAAGGAATCAAAAAATGAAACTAGGTAAGTAGTAAATAAGAAGTTAAGCAAAGGGAAGATTAAAAAATAGTCCTTTACCAGGGCATGATATATGTAATTATTAATAATTTAAAATAAGAGATTAGCAGAAGGCATGCCAAAAAACAGGCCAGGTCAATAGCCACATATTCAGTTTTTAAAGAGCATACAGGGTTAAACATAATCAAGGTCTAATCACAAGTCAAAGTTGGAACCAGCTAATTAGTATTACAGCACAGTAAAAGGGAACTGCCATGGTTCCATATGCATCAGACAAAGTATTATTCATTGATTAACATTACAAGGTTTGACAGCATGACAGGGACATATTTGACAACCTCTGTTTTTTGACAGATGGCAGCAGCAATCAAAACACCCAGTGTGTCTTTAGCATAAAAGTTATTAGCAACAGAAATAATTATCTTATCTGGTGCCCTTTTCATTGAAAAGCCAAATGTCTCCTGAATCCACCAATACCAAATATCTATTGTATTTATGAACATATCTGACTAAATTACTTAGAAAACATTGTTACTTTTTGTGGAAACCCCATAGACTTAAATATTCAGAGAGTTGATATAGGGTTTGAAACAAACCCTATATTATTCAAAATTCCCATGAGTGTTATGTAAAATTCTTAAGATCAACCCTACAGGATTAAAAAGATCTTTGTATTTCTTGGTCAGTTGAAGGAACTTTTCATATTTTTGTGACAAGATCAAACCTCAAACTAACAAAAAAAACATATTGCGCCATCATCAAAACGGATTATTAGGGGATTCCTAATATTTAGCAATATTTTTAGTGGGTCAGCTTAGTCAAATAGCCAAATTGCACATTCTTCCTACTCCCCGCTAAACAGTGGATCTGTTATTTCAGGTGTCCCAAAACCCCAGAACTAACCCAACTAACCATCACATTTTGCTTTGGGAGGAGCCCTCCACTAATTGGATGCAGCCAGGTCTTGAGAGGACAAAGAGGAGAATTCTGGGCAGACAAGGGAACCAGGACTGGACTGAGAATCAAAATAGGCCCTGGCATTTCAGGTACACAGAGGCCCAATCAGCCCACACAGAGGCCCAAACAGTCCCCACCAGCCCACTAAATACTGACTTTCTTGGGGACCTTATAGCAGCCCATCTGGCATTTGCCCTAACCCACAGATTGCCAGTCCGGGCTTGAAGGGAACCAAACATGGATGGAAAGAACTGAAAACTAGGAGCAAGTTTGAGGACCATGAAAACTTGAAAATAAAAAAATATGGAAAACAGCAAATACATTTTCATGGCTGACACTTGGAGGCAAATACACTGAAGGGTGATTTTTTGCCTGTGAAGGCTTCACTACACTTCTCGCCACTTTGTCTCTGCAGCCGAACACTGACAAAGTGTCGCAAGCAAAAATTCGTCAGCACAAGCATTTCAAAACAAACCTTCACTAACGTTCATTACTGCCTAGCAAAACTTTGTTAGTACTCTTACACTTAGGTCAATTTAAACATGGCAGGTACATATAGGCTTTATACTGTATATGTCTATTAGTGATGCTGGTGAAATTGCTTGAAGTGGACACTTACTATTACAAATGTCCAAGGAAGCAAAATAAAGACAAAAGAGATCTCCTAATGCCCTAGACATGAGCCAACCCTAAAACAAATGTGCCATGCCCCTCAAATGGTTAATAAAAATGTTTTAATAGTTACAACTTTGAAAGACAATCCCACTTTAAAATATATATAATAATATATACATAAATAATGCCAGCATTTTTTCCCCCATTTTTGTAACTTTTTGGCATACAGGATATGATGTCACTGACATAAGATTGAGGAGGATGTAGCTTCATCTTATCAGTTTGCCAGGTAAAAGCTGGTAACTGTTTAAATCCAGTGGCTATGGGGTGTTAGAGCACAGATTCTTTAAGACCCAACATTGAGGGGCAGATTTACTAAGGGTTGAATTTCTAAGTAAAAAAAAACTACGAAATTTGACCATCTAATTTTTTTTGAAGGCCATTTTCGAGCGAAAGCGGACCAAATAGGTCGAACAATTGAAATGATTTTCAAAAAATTGTTTGGTTTTCACACAAGCCAATTAACAGACAGTATTCTGTATTTTGCTTCCACACTTCTTCCTGTTACAGTTAGAATTGAAATATTTCTGGTCAGGTAATCTCTGAGGCTGCACACAGACCATCATGAAAGGGTGGTTTAAGGCAATATAAAAGGGCAATATTTACTTAAATATATTTTCCAGGTTGGTAAGATTATTTAATATTCCACTTAATATGATATAAACTACCTGTTGTTCAAGTATTCATTTTGGGGGTATAGTCTTCCTTTAAAAATACTTTGAGGGTCGAATTTCAAAGTTTTTTAACTTCGAAAATTCGGCCTCTTAGTAAATGTGCCCCTGAATGAACATTGAATCTTTTAATGGCATTCAAGTCAAATGGAATTAATCACTCAAAAAAGCTATTTTTGTGGTTTAAGATCTGAGCTCTTTATGACCATGTTATTTACATTTTTAATGGAGCCACATGCTCAACCTGCACCTTTTTACTATTGATATACTTAAGTAAAATTGTTCAGTTCCAACCATCTATAGCAATTATTCAGTACCCAATGCATAGACAAGCTTCTTCAGTAGGATGTCACATAAGAAATGCAGAGCTCTCCTTGCATTTCCATGGGAATTATAGCCTGGATCTTGGGACCTGCCTCTTATGTATAGAAAGGAGTTGTCAGGCAGAATAAACATAAAGTAGGGAGTCTGTGGGCTATGTAACATATAAAAACATGTTTGTGATTAAATAAAAAGGCAAATCATATAATTAAAATGTTTTAAAATTATTCCCTTTTTCCCATGTAATAATAAAAAACCTTCTACTTGATCCAAACAAAAACATCATTAAAGGGGTGGTTCACCTTCAAGTTAACTTTTAGTATATTGTAGAAGGGCCAATTCTAAGAAACTTTTCAATTGGTCTTCATTATTTATTTTTCATAGTTTTTTAATGATTTGCAATTTTCTTCTGTTTCTTTGCAGCTTGAAAATGGGGGGGTCACTGACACCATCTAAAAACAAATGCCATGTAAGGCTACAAATGTATTGTTATTGCCACTTTTTATTACTTATCAGTCTATTCAGTCACTCTCCTATTCATATTCCAATCTCTTATTCAAATCAATGCTGGGTTGCTAGGGTAATTTGTACCCTAACAACCAAATTGCTGACACTGCAAACTAGAGAGCTGCTGAATAAAAAGCTAAATAACTCAAAAACCACAAACAATAAAACATGAAAACCAATTGCAAATTGTCTCAGAATATCACTCTCTACATTATACTAAAAGTTAACTCAAAGGTGAACAACCCCTTTAAATCTTATTGCAGGATAAACAATCCTATTGGGTTTAATTTATTTTTTAGTAGACTTAGCACTGACATCCATATTATGGAAAAATGACTATGAAGATTTTCATTCATCCAGGTCACGGTATATCTGATATAAGTAATTCTAAAACAACTGGGCTTGTTCAATTCCCACCATCCACTGGAACACAAACTGGGTGTCATTAGAACTCTGCACCACAGGGTGGAATGTGTGGCAACTGATACAGAGTCCAAAGACAAAGAGCAAAAAACATCTCAGAGGAGCATTGAAGGCATGTGGCTAACCAGACTGGGCCTTTGTCAATACAGTAGCATCCGAGCCCAACAGGAACACCAAAAGAAGTAAAAGCCCAGAGACAAATATTAGGCGAAACATAGTCATCCCATATGAGAAACTCAGGAGGATTTTCAACAAACACCACGTCCCTGTGTTTTTCAAACCTAGCAACACACTGAGACAAAAACTGGTACACCCAAAGGATCCAACACCAAAAGAAAAACAAAGCAATGTGGTATACGGAGTCCAGTGTAGCGAGGAGTGTACAGATCTATACATTGGGGAGATAAAACAACTGCTCACCAAGCGAATGCATAGGAGGGGGAACTCTACAGGGCAAGACTGAGCTGGGGCACTCCTTTGAATATAGCAAGGTCCAAATCTTGGATAAAGAAGACCACTGGTTTAAAAGAGGCGTGAAAGAAGCAATTCATGTCAAGGTAGAAAAACCATCCCTGAATAGAGGTGGGGGCCTTCGACACCACCTGTCTGCTACATACAATGCTGTTCTCACATCAGTACCAAAGCGGTTTCAGAACACTTCACACATCCATTCATGCAACTCACACAAGTAACACCTGTGTCTAGGAGTTGCATGACACATTGGTAATCCCATCACAGTAACTACACAGAATCAAATTCAGATATCACCTCTTTGAAGAGTTAAAATGTGCCATTGTGATTGGATTAGTGGAAGAGTTTATATTCCGAGAACTTCCCATACCAGTCAGTTGAAGAAGCTGCTTGGATGAGTAGTGAAACGTCTTCAATAATTACTCAGCAAGTCCAGTTGTTTTAGAATTACTTATATCAGGCATATTATGGAAAGACTCCTTGTCCAGAAAACCCCAGGTCCTGGGCATTCTGTATAATAGGTGCCATACCCATAGTAACATTTTCCATAATTTTTAGTTATTACTATTTATTTTACTGAAAATTCTGTATTCTTACACAGTTTTACATTGTGGTTCTTATTTAACATGCTTTTTCACTGAAATGCTGATAAGGACCCCATTTTGGTGCATACACCAGATATTTTGATTCATTTAAAAGATTGAAGGTTTAAATACTTTATATAGTGTAAGTAAAGTTTATTTTGCTTGACAAACACAATATAAAATGATTGGGCATTAGTTCTCCTACTGACCCTATAATGGTGAGAGAAAGTGTAATCTGATTTCAGCACTTCTCAGGATGATAAAAAGACCCCTCTTATCAGCACCTCTTCAGTATTTGTTCATGTAACAGGCTTTATGGTAAACAGGGTCGTACTGGGCCCAGATCTGCCCCTTCAGCCCAGATCCGCACCCTGCACTTGTTTTTCCTGCTACGATCCCCTTGTTTGGGCCGGTTGCAGCAAAAACAGTGCGCAAGTGCGCTTGCGGGAGCTTACATGCACACACACATCGCGGCGCAGCACTGTGCAGAGCAGCAGGGGGCAGCAAACTTTCCAGTTGATCAAATGCATAAGGGAGAACCATATGGTGGCCCAAAGCCCTTGATTCTAGAGTACACCTTGGGACCAAATGAATCATTTATTCACCCCTGAGAAAAGGTAAAGCAGAAGGACAAATAGACGCCAGAGACGGGGCTTTGTGTTAAAGAAGATCTAAACCCTGAAAATGAATATGGTTAAAAATGCCATATTTTTCATACTGAACTTATTGCACCAGCCTAAAGTGTCAGCTTCCCAGTAGAAGCAACAATCCAGGACTTCAAACTTGTCACAGGAGGTCACCATCTTGGAAACTGTCTGTGACACTCACATGCTCAGTGGGCTCTGAGCAGCTGTTGAGAAGCTAAATTAGGCAGAACATGAGGTTGGCCTGTAATATAAGCTGATGCTACAGGGCTGATTATTAAATTCTAATACTAATTACACTGGTTTCTGAGATGATGTAGTAAATATCTGTATTAAGTACTAATCAGCCTTATATTGTGGCATTTCTTTTCTGTATATACAGTATATTGTGCATCAATCCCTAAACTCAGTAAGTGACAGTTTGATTTTTCCTGGTAACAGTTCTAGGAGGTCCCCCATAGGCTAAAATGGCAATGGCAGCTTTAAGGTGACGAAGTGTCAAATTCAAAGTTTTTTAAAGAGACAGTACTTAGAAATTCTAATTTTCTAATTGTTTCAATTCAAAACGAATTTTGGGCTATTCGATAGTCGAAGTAGCCCAAAATTACTTCGAAATTCAAATTTTTAAAATTCAGATTTAGTTTGAATATTCACTTCGACCCTTAGGGGCACATTTACTAAAGGTCGAAGTGAAAATTTGAATAAACATTTTGTGCTTACCATTTAAAAATCCTTTGACTTCGACCATCCACTAGCTTAAAGCTGCCAAATTGCCATTTTAGCCTATGGGGGACATCATAGAACCTGTCCCGAAAAATTTTATAAGTTCCAAGAATTTGAAGGATTTCGTGGAGAATCGTTCAATCAAATGTTTCAAACGTTTTTTTATTTGATCGAAAATGGACCTATTAGATTGAAATAGGTAAATTTTTGATCAAAAAAGCCCTTTAAAGGAAAACTATACCCCCCGGACAATGTAGGTCTCTATAAAAAGATATTGCATAAAACAACTCATATGTAAAACCCTGCTTCATGTAAATAAACCAAAAAATAAAGACAGCCTCCTGGGATCCTAGGATTCAATGGTGCACACAAACATACCACACAAACTATAAAGTTAGGTCACATGAGCCAATTAACAGACAGAGTTCTGTCTTTTGCTTCCACACTTCTTCCTGTTACAGTTAGAGTTGAAATATTTCTCGTCAGGTGATCTCTGAGGCAGCACACAGACCATCACGAAATGGTGGTTCAAGGCAAGAGATGTAAAAGGGCAATATTTACTTAAATATATATTCCAGGTTGGTAAGATTCTTTAATATGCCACTTAATATGATATAAACTATGGGGCGATTTACTAAATTCATGTGAATAGATCGAAGTTCGATCAAATTCGATCGAATTCCAATCGTAGGATTAATTCGATTGGTCGAATATGCAAATTAGGCTTATTCGATCCTTGAATAGCGAACGATCAAATGATCGAATAGATTCAAATGATTCTACATTTATTCGATTGCCTACTTCGCCAGATTGGACCTACCGAATTGTAATAGAAGCCTATGGGAGCCCTCCCATAGGCTTCTGAGGCTTAGTCCTGATCGAATAGGATTTGTACGATCGAAGTCTTCGATCATTCGAATCGTACGAATTATTCGAATGATCGAATAATTAATTTGAATGATCGAATGATCGTTATTCGATCGTTATTCGATCATCAAATGATCGAAGATCGAATAACAGGGTAGCCTAAAACTATTCGATTAGCATTCGAAAATAGAATACTAATCGACTATCAAGCAAAATACAATTTTTGTGGGGGGGAATAATAGTAAATGTGCCCCTATCTGTTGCTCAAGTATTAATTTTAGGGGTATAGTTTCCTTTAAAAATACTTTGAGGGTCGAATTTCAAAGTTTTTTCACTTCAAAATTCTGCCCCTTAGTAAATGTGCCCCTGAATGAACATTGAATCTTAATGGCATACAAGTCAAATGGAATTAATCACTCAAAAAAGCTATCTTTCTGGTTTAAGGTCTGAGCTCTTTATGACCAAGTTATTTACATTTTTAATGGAGCCATAGGCTCAACCTGCACCTTTTTACTATTGATATACTTAAAGAAAACTTGAAGTGAGGGCACCTCACGAGCCCAAAAGTAAAATTGCTCCGCTCCAACCATCTATAGCAATTATTCAGTACCCAATGCATAGACAAGCTTCTTCAGTAGGATGTCACATAAGAAATGCAGAGCTCTCCTTGCATTTCCATGGGAATTATAGCCTGGATCTTGGGACCTGCCTCTTATGTATAGAACAGAGTTGTCAGGCAGAATAAACATCAAGTAGGGAGTCTGTGGGCTATGTAACATATAAAAACACGTTTTTGATTAAATAAAAAGGCAAATCATATAATTAAAATGTTTTAAAATGATTCCCTTTTTTCCCATAATAATAAAAAACCTTCTACTTGATCCAAACAAAAATATAATTAATCCTTATTGCAGGAAAAACAATCTTATTGGGTTTAGTTGATTTTTTTAGTAGACTTAGCACTGAAATCCATATTATGAAAAGACTCCTTGACCAGAAAACTCCAGGTCCTGGGCATTCTGTATAATAGGTGCCATACCCGTAGTAACATTTTCCATCATTTATAGTTATTACTATTTTACTCAAAATTCTGTATTCTAACACAATTTTACACATCATAGTGGTTCTTATTTAACATGCTTTTTCACTGAAATGCTGACCCCATTTTGATGCATACACCAGATATTTTGAGGGCTTTGTGTTAAAGAAGATATAAACCCTAAAAATTAATATGGTTAAAAATGCCATATTTTTTATACTGAACTTATTGCACCAGCCTAAAGTTTCAGCTTCTCAGTAGCAGCAACAATCCAGGACTTCAAACTTGCCACAGGGGGTCACCATCTTGGAAACTGTCTGCAACACTCACATGGTCAGTGGGCTCTGAGCAGCTGTTAAGAAGCTAAGTTAGGCAGAAAATGAGGTTGGCCTGTAATATAAGCTGATGCTACAGGGCTGATTATTAAATTCTAATACTAATTACACTGGTTTCTGAGCTGACGTAGTAAATATCTGTATTAAGTACTAATCAGCCTTATATTGTGGCATTTATTTTCTGTATATACAGTATATTGTGCATCAATCCCTAAACTCAGTAAGTGACAGCAGCACAGAGCATATTTAGTGGCTCAGCAGAAAAGAAGTTTGGGAGCTACTGGGGCATCTTTGGAGACACAGATCTTTACTGCTAAAGGGTTGTGGTTGCCTTGGGCTGGTACAGAAGCCCTAAACATAATGTACAACATTTCTAGCTACTTCTTTAGTTAAGCTTTAGTTCTTAACTCTCCCTCCTTTGCTGTGTAGTCCCCCATCCCTCCTCTCCCCTAGTCTACCAGCCTCCTGGTTCTGAACATACTTTTTTAGCCTATTGTTTTAATTAGGAAACATATATGGGTTTAGAAATTATGAAAGTGAAAGCAAAATTACATTCAACAAACAAACAAAAACAATAATTTAGTGAAACACCCTCTATATAAACAAACCCCATCCTTTCCACCATATGTGACCTATTAGATAAAGATCAGCTCGTATGCCTCCCCTTATTGCTGATCAGGGACATTTCTTCCAATTTCTTTCCATTTAAGAATTTAATGGATTTTATTATGATCCTTTTCTGTGTTTTCACTCACATGTTAAAGAAGAGAAAATGTTTTTTTTTATAGTGATACTAACATATTTCTATAGAGATGACAAGTTCAATCATAAGTTAATTAATTGGGGTTGCAGTTCTATGGCTACATTTAGTGATTTAACTAAGCTGTTTAAGGACAGCACTTTTCCTTACAGACCATTCATTGAATCATTGAAACCACTAAACCTACAGTATTTATATAAATATAGGACAACTCAGTAACCAACCCCCACTGTAACTTGTCCTGGTTTCTTAGCATTTGGAATATTCTGCATGATATATAAATCATCAGTCTCAGAGTGCTATACTTGGAATTGAAAAACTTGTATCTTTTTTAAAGAGACAACACCATTTTTTTTTAACAAAAACTAGCAGAATTACGTCAAAGGCAACTGGACATTTAGGGGCAGATTTATCATTGGTCGAATTTCAAATTAAAAAAAGTTCGAAATTTGACCATATCAATAAATGGGAAGTACATTTTTAAAGGATTTTACCGCAATTCGATCAAGCGATTTAATCAATCGATCTAATTTTTTTTATTCGATCAAAAGTAATGATTCCCAATTCGGTAGCCTGATTCTGGCGAAGTAGGTGGTTGAATACAAATTTAAAGGGGAAGTTATTCAACCATTGAATATTCGAATATTCAAATAAAATTTTATTTGAATATTCAAATTATTCAAATTCGATTATTCAATGGTCAAATTTGCCTAATTTGCATATTCAAAGATTCGACTTTATATTAAATTCGATCGAACTTCGAATTATTCACGTGAATTTTGTACATCTGCCCCTTAGATTTTTTTGTGAAACATTTTTATCAGAGCAGCTTTTTCAGTTCTTTGTTGATAAAATATTTTCAAGAAAAAACTCTAAATGGGTACCGTTATGTAATAAAAGGCACTAAGTTTGCCCAGGAGAAGAAACTCATAGCAGCCAATCAGCAGGTAATATTTAGTCATCACATGATTAAAAGCAAACATATTATTGATTGCTATAAGTTACTGCTCATTGGCAAACGTAGTACCTTTTATTTCATATGTGGGCAAATATCCAGTTGCCTTTGACTTAATTCTACCAGATACTGTACATTATGACCTGGATAAATGGGAATCTTCATAGACATGTTGCAAAAATTCACATTTTTGCCAAAAATTGCAGTACTAGAAATGTTTAATTGAAATTATTTTAAAATTAAACTAAATGCTAGCTATACTATCCATTACTTTGACCACTGTCTAATTCTACATGTCTTTATCATTGTTTATTTGCCACAGTTTCATTATCTGGGATGCATTACATCGGAATTTAGTTTTTAATTTGAATGCAAATGAAGTAGAATGTAAAGAAGCAGATGGTTTATGAAACCCTGCATTTTTGTAACCAAGTGTCATGTAGCTTTATGTGGATCAAAATCATCATCAAATCAACTAGCATAGGAACTTGGTCAGAGACAAACCCTTAACATCCCAAAAGAAACCCATGCAGAAGGTGGGGTACATCTAAAACGATTTTTTAAAAGTAAAACTATACAATTAAAAGTAATATTTGTATATAATATTTAGTAGAGTACTGTGGTGACAGGGCAAAATCCGGCAATGAATTGCATATTTCAGCCCTCATTATATATTTTGTGTCACCTTACCCTGAAACCTTATCACAGTCATATATAGCCTGAGTATTTATCTCCCCAAGCTCTCAGCACAGAATACTCTTCATGCTGCCACCACTGACATGTGGTCCTGAGATCTGATGTGACAGAAATGTCAAGTAAATAATGTTTATTTTTATCCTAACTTCAACACCTGCTAATGATTTATTTTTCACAGTATGGTATGAAGGAGTAAACATTTAAGGACGAGCAGTAACACAAGGTCTGTGTTTTAGAAGGATAAAACTATTGCTAATACATATACAAAAATTAAAACAAAAAGCCACTCCCAGAACAAAATTTTTCTTAGAACATTTTTCTTGTTATAAACAAAGGATTTTTGTTAGTACAGCGATCAGAATTTCCATGTCTGGCTCACTTAGAAATCGTTCAAGTCAGCAAACTCCATCAAAAGCCTGATGTTATAAGTTAAAATCATCTAACAAAAAACATTTGACTAGATTTATGAATTGTGACTATAACTTCTCACATACGTTATTAACAAGAGTTACACAAAGCATCTGGCCAGTCTTGAGTTCATTTACACTATGACTGGCTTCACCTTATTACCAGCCAGGAGCTGATATTACACCAGCTTCTCATTTTATTTTCTCAAGCAAATTACCTCAGAGCACCCTGGGGGGTAGGTTCTCTATAACAGGATGTGAGAAGTTCTAGGAAGGGATCCAGGTTGTATTTATAGGGGATTTCATTAATAGGAAGGAAGGACTCTACATTTCAAATTGTTGTCTGTTTTCCTGGTGCTAAGGTTCAGCATGTGGTTGAACGACTGGACAGATTATTGGTAGGGTCTTGGTGTACATTCTACCAACATTGGTAGAAAAATATATTGCTTGTTCTATTGGTTACATTAGGAAGGTGGTGGGAGCTTAGGGAGACTAATGTGTGTCTGAAAGATTGGTGTAGGGAGGAGGTTATTTGGGTTTTTGGAGAATTGGGCTGATATTTCAATCTGCTACAAGCACTTTGCCAGGAATGGGCTGCACCTCAATGATAATGGGGCAGCTGTTTTGGGGAAGTTGAAGGCTAGAAGGTTGGAGAAGATTTTAAACAAGGCACGTGGGGAGTAATTCTATTTATGGCAAGATAGATGAGGATTTGGGTATATTAAGGGGAAATAGGGGTTGGGATTTCTTTGGGGTTAATGGCAGGGATGGCCAGAAGTTTTCAAAGCTATAAGTTACCAGCTGATACCTATATGTAGAGGTTATATGATGTAAGTGGCCCTGAAACAAGTCAAACAACTTGGAAGTAAATATTGGAGGCTACAGTTTTTTCCAGAGGGTTTGCAGGTAGGCACTAGGACCTGGTTGCCTAGGGGCCAGTGCTTCAGCTTGTGGGGGGGGAGGTGCACATATTCACAGGCAGGCATTAGGACCCAGGTGGCCTAGGGATGCCAAGAAGGAAATCAGGCCCTGCCCCTAAGGTAGATCTGTAGGTGTATTCCCCTACAGGAGCCTATATAAAGAAGTACAGGAGCTGTGCACTTTCTCTTTGGAACTAGGAACATAAAACAGGCAGGACTGAAGAATGTGCTGTGGACAGACCAGGTGAAAGGCTGTTTTCTTTAGGTCTAGTAAGTGGTTAGTAGTGGGGGGTGACTAGGTAGCTAGTTATCAAGGACAGCCTATTGTTCCAACAATGATTGATTATTTTGAGGTAGAACCCTGGGCAAGTGTATGCCAGTTAGACATTTGTCAGCATTCAGGTGTAGGTTAGAGAAAACTTACAGGGCTGTAGTGAGATAGCCTGAGAAGACACTTGGGCACTGTATGCTGGACACCTCAGAGAAACAGGGGAGAGAGGAGGCTCCCTGAACATCATAGTGCACTCTGCCAGAGAAGTTCCACATGACATGGGTCCTGTTCGTGAGAGGATCTCTGTATGAGTGTAAAAACATTGTAGAGGACCTTCGAGAAGTGTTCACTTTGTTATTTTTATCCTTGAATCAACAACCAAGTGTCCCGGTCTGTAACCTGCTCCTACAAGAAGCTGATCTCAGTAAATGTCTGCCCTGGTTCATCATACCATGTGTATCATGTCTACTCTAAGGCCATGCATATACTTTTGATTGTCTACCAGATACGGATAGCTACATCACAGGGTGTCACTTGTTCATACCAATCCAGTATACCAAGCCATCTATAAAATGTATATCAATAAAATGGCAATAAAAAGTTACCCATAATAAGGATGGTTGGCCAGTTGCGAAGGTTTGGGCTAAGAAGGTGAGGCCCAGGTGCCATGTTTTTTCACTTGGCATCTTGCTTACATGTAGGAGCAGGTCTTTGTACTTCAAATACCTTTTGCATTTTCTTATGAATATATTGCTACATGTATTTGTGAGCACTGTATTCATATGGCCATGGCACATGGAAATAGTGTCAGGCTATATTGATTAATAAGACAGACTGTTGGCCTGAACAAATGGAACAATAGTAAAGCTGATTTAGCATGCATGGCCTCTTCTCTATCATGCCTGATCTGCACGTGCATGGCCACAGTAGCATAGAAAGTCACATTCATGAATTCATGAAAGTCTTTAGTATACATATATTATAAAAACATTTTCAATATGTATTATATAGAAGGCAGTACACTGTGTTTTGTCAATATTTTATTTTTCTTATTCATATATATTACTGTAAAACGTGAGCATTCCCCATTGGAGAAACAGTTAGTTAAAATTCACTATTTTAAATATTAAAATGTAAATAAAATCTAAGAAATTCTGCTTGTTCTTAATGAGTAAGCAGGGGAAATGAAACTTATGTAATATGATCTATTGACAAATCAGAGATGTATTTTCTGCTTTACACAGACCAATCCTGTTATTCTAAGGCACCATCTTTCCTGTGTATTTATAGCAATGACTCTTAATGCTGTATAATTGGAATTTTATCTCTAAGGTGTGTTAGCTACTATGGGAAACCACTGACAATCAGTTTAGCAAAGCGCCTGTGGCTGTGAGGGTTCTTCACGTCTACCAGTTCTTCTCTTAGACAAGGACAATTATGTAAAACACATAAAATAGGACAGTATAAACATAGCCTTGCACATATTTTTGGAAAGTGACCCTGTTTGCGTGGAAGCTTTACTGTCTTATGGAGTTTATATAATAAAGGATATTAAAACTGCCCTGGGTTACTGCCGGTCGGCAAACTCAAAGGCCTTCATTACATAAGGGGGTTACAGTCTTGCAACTTCCCTTATGTTGATAGTCTTTATTATTAATATTATTATTAATAATACCATGTATTTATAGCACGCAAACATATTCCGCAGTGCAGAGTACAGGTATGAGGTCCATTATCTGAAAACCCATTATCCAGAAAGCTCTGAATTACAGACAGGCTTTCTCCCTAGACTCTATTTTATTCAAATAATCCAAAATTGTCTCTGTAATATTAAAACAGTAGCTTGTACTTGATCCAAATAAAGATGTAATTAATCCTTATTGGAAGCAAAACCAGTCTATTGATAATATTTAATGTTAAGTGATTTTCTAGTAGACTTAAGCCCTTCATACACGGGCCGATAAAAGCTGCCGACACACTGAGTTGGGAGCTTATTGGCACGTGTGTGGGGCCCTCTGATGGGCTTCCCCAATCAATATCTGGCGGAAAGTCAGACAGATTTCGATCGGGCAGGGTAAAAAATCCCGTTGGATCGCGGCCGCATCTGTTTGTTGATGCAGTCTTATATGACCACTCGTTTGCCTGCATTATGATCCGATCGTTGGGCTCCACCTCAATGTGGGCACATCAGGGAGAGATCCACTCATTTGGTGATCTCGCCCTGTGTATGGCTACCTTTAAGGTATGAAGATCCAAATTACAGAAAGATACATTATCCGGAAAACCCCACGTCCCGAGCTTTCTGGATAACAGGTCTCATAACTGTTTATAGTTTATTGCTGTTTTCACTATTTCATTTTTTTTTTTAAATGCAAGGTTTTCGTTTCATCAGGAAAACTGGCAAATTAAGACCTCATCATAATACTTGAAACTGGTTGCTATTGCATACCTTGCCCTCGCACAGGTATTCATTATCATGTAATAAGTACTTTTATTGAATGATATGAGTATTGACCCTTTGGACCTTCCCTGTTGTTTCTATATTATTTTTACCTACACCATATATCTGTAATTTAGTCTTTTATATATAACAAACATGCTGTAACAACTTTATCAACCTCAATTACTGAGTCAGCTGTTGTACATGTTTTTCAAATAGGTCATTTAACAACATAATTAAATGATTTATATGTTTTTCTATGGCATTGTTCTGCTTGTGTTACAGAGTGATGAAATAAAAAATTGTAATAAAGATGTTTTTCCAGTCTCATATTTCAGACTCTCTTTTGAATGAATACTGGTCTGTATGAAGTCTGTTAAACTCTTGTGTGCTGCTATCATCATCTTCCTCTTCATCTTCATCCTGGTTTATAAAGGCCAGCTCATTCTCATAACAAAATGAGTTGGTACTGGGGATTATGAATTTGTTCTCCACCAAATCCTTTGCACTGCATCGTGGAGTTGATGGAACTTCATATGTTTTGTGGAAGTGAGAATAGTCCACTCTGTATTGTTTTCTCTCCTCAAACAGGACAGGTTCAAACCGTTGACCCCACAGGATCTCATTAGCTAAATATGAGCTCCGAGCTTGGGTTGTCATTGCTGTAGCTTCTACCATACCCTCCAATATGACAACTATCTCAAAATCAGAGGTCTCTAGGTCTTGCTTGTTAATCCCAAATAGAGGGCTCTCCTCATCTATGTCATGAACAATTGTGATAGGAGACACCAAAAAAATACGATCCAATCCTTTATCAAATCCAACATTCATATCAATTTGATCAAGAGGAATATATTCACCTTCCTCAGTTATTCTATTCTTTATGAGCTGAGCCCTCACATGAGCTTCCACTATATGGCTTTTCCTAAGGTTCCCAACTCTCCACATCAAGCTTAGCTTTCCATCTCTCATAGCAATCACTGCGTTGTGGCTGAAGAGTAATGTTTGGGCTCTTTTTTTAGGTCTAGCCATTTTTGCCATTATGGCCCCAATCATAAAGGAATCTATTATACAGCCCACAATGGACTGAATCACAACCATGAAAACTGCTAGAGGACATTCTTCTGTCACACAGCGGAAACCATATCCAATAGTAGTTTGTGTCTCAATAGAGAAAAGGAATGCAGCCATGAAGCCATTGACTTGAACAACACATGGCTTGAAATCTGCATCACCTGATGGATTTTCTAAGTCTCCATGAACAAAAGCAATTAACCAAAAAATCAGTCCAAAGAGTAGCCAAGATGCGAGGAATGCAAGGCAGAAAATAATCAGCATGTATCTCCAGCGAATATCGACACAAGTGGTGAACATGTCTGCAATGTACCGCTGGGACTTTTCATCCATATTTGCAAACTGAACATTGCATTGCCCATTCTTCTTTACAAATCTGTTTCTGCATTTCCTTCTAGTGTGAATTTTCCCATTGCCAAAGCCATTGACCCCAGCCATCGTGGTCATCCTCAATCTCTCCTCATCAGAGGACACTATGCTATAGGGATTTATCCTACTTGTACCCATACCTGAACTCCAGAGTAAGTATGAGGTGTCTTATGTCTTTTTATTTTTTACCTCCAGAGTCTGGTTCTCTTTGTTTTGGAGAGAAATAATTCTGGATTTCATTTCAAGTTTATCACAAGAGATGATCTGCAATAGAAATAGAGATTTCTGAAAATCAAACATAATGTTATATTCTTATATTATAAACTAGCATTTAAAAGAAACCACAACTAAAAAAATAAATAAACCACAACTACTTTTCTAGTTTTATGGCATTAAATAGCAATTCTTTTGTATAAAAGATGGACAATGCATATAAAGGTTGTTCTGTAATCTGTGCATTTAAATATATAATGTAATTTAAACAGGGTTGGACTGGCCTAGCAATGTAACAGAAGATCTCTCGATGAGTTCAGACCATAGTTAAAACTATTGCTATCCACCAATCCTTATATTCCTACATAAAAATCTATTACATTTGGCACTATATACTGTATAATCTAATCTGCTGGGCATTGGTTATCAAGCTATATGGTGGGCCCCTATCAGACACTGAATCAAAATCGTATGCATTGCTTTGTGTAATACTTAATTTTACAACAATTTAGGTATTAAAGAGTCTCATTCACACATCTTCACGTGCCTACAGTGAAAGAAGTGAGATTGAGGGAAGAACTCCACGAAGCCATGCCGTGAGCTGGGTCTCTCTGCGAGGAAATGCAGGCCAATAGTCGGAGGTGTCAAATATAATGTAAGTTATAGAAACATCACAGCTACAAACAAAATGCACCCGACTGTCAGATGTGAACTCACATGCTGCGTCATCCTCTGACAAACGGATGCATGTAGTTTGTAGCTGCAATGTTTCTATTACTTACATTATATTTGGTGCCTCCTACTGGTTGTGTGTGTTTCCTCACAGCACAACCCAGCGCACTGCATGGCTTTGTGGAGTTCTACCCTAAATTTCTTTAGTAGTTTCAATCATTACAGAAAGTTAAGTGAGTAAAGCAAGTGAAATCTAGCCAGCAATTTCAGATGTGATTTTTCTACCACAAGATTTTTAATGGCAAGGTATACACCTACATACATACAGTATTTTTAGCATGAGCAAAATAAATAGGAACTTTTCTGATAACATTAAATCTTCATTGAAGTGGAATAAGCACCAGCCACCACAGTACTTTGCTGCAAACAAATGTTTATTCCCCATGACGTCTTAGGCCATAAAGAACCCTTTAAGTACTACACCGTTATTACTAATATTGTCATTCTTTGGAGCATAATCTTGAATGAGATTTTTAACAATCATTTAAATAGTTTGCCCACCACAGATGTCAGACTTACAAGTCTGTAATTCGCAGGTGAATCAGAAAAAGCAGCCTGGCTAAAGAAAAATTACTTTGTTCACTGTTCACATTCGTTTTGTTTAAAAATGTCAATACCACATCATGTGTCAGCCACTGTCAACTTGAGATGAGTTATAAGCACCTTTATAGAGTAGGTTTACACCATCTCAACTGTATACATATTAAGGAAAGGAACTGATTAAAAACATTTGTTTTTTTTTCATTGACCCTTGTAACCAAAATATCTCCATTTTTAAACAGTCTTAACCCAAATTTTTTATTATTTATATACTCTTCATCAGACCATAGAGTTTTCTTTGACTGTAGGTTAGCTATAGCAAATAGTATCTCTTGCTGTGTGATAGGCTTGTTCAGATATTTACTCTGATGTTTTTGCAACAGGGATTTGGAAGTCCCATGAGTTGTATTGTTGGACATGTGCATCGTAAAAATGTTTTGCAAATGTTTTTGCTACCCCTTCTGGGCCTGTGCATAAGTTCTTAAAGGAACAGTTCAGGGTAAAAATAAAAACTGGGTAAATAGATAGACTGTGCAAAATAAAAAATGTTTCTAATATAGTTAGTTAGCCAAAAATGTAATGTATAAAAACTGGAGTGAGTGGAACACAACATCATGCTTTTCAGCTCTCTAAATCTGAGTAAGTCAGCGACTTGAGGGGGGGCCACATGGGACATAACTGTTCAGTGAGTTTGCAATTGAGCCTCAGCATTCAGCTCAGATTCAAAAGCAACAGTTATGACCCATGTGGCCCTCCCTCAAGTCATTGATTGGTTACTGCCAGGTAACCAGGGTAACCAGTCAGTGTAAACAAAAGAGAGCTGAAAAGCAAGAAGTAGTGTTCTGTTCTATTAGGTTAGACTTGCAGTCACTCCAGCTGTTATACATTACATTTTTGCCTAACTAACTATATTGAAAACATGTTTTATTTTGCACTGCCTACCTGTTTACCCAGTTTTTACTTTTATACTGAACAATTCCTTTAACTGTCCTTAACTTTGAGAATGTCTGTTGTGGGGTCTAAAACTCATAAGAGATATGCTAGTATGATACCATATTTGTCGCTGGACTTAAAGGATCTTTGCCTAGAGTAGAGTGCAGTCTGAAGTGCATCATTGTGCATTCTCCATTGCATCCATCTTACAGAACAGTAAATAGCCCCTTTGGCTCCTTTGGGCCTTCTGTAATACTGCATGGTTCCCCACATTTCTATTGTTGTGTTACTGATTTTCAACATTTTGGAATTCTTTATCTCTCTCTCTCCTCTATGTTATCTTTGCTTACTTCTCTTTTTTTACTGCTGCTGTGATTTTCCCCTTAAAGACTTACTTTAGGTGTTTCTTACACAATGTTGTTGGAGGTTGTCTCTGTTTATTTTTTTAGTATTCTTAATATTTAGTAATACAACTATAGTTACATAGTTAGTTCAACCCCTCCAAATAAAAACCCAGCATCCATACACACACACCCCTCCATACTTTTCTCATAAATTATATATGCCCATATTTATACTAACTGTAGAGTTTAGTATCACAATATCCTTTGATATTATGTCTGTCCAAGAATCATCCAAGTCCCTCTTAAAAGCATTAACAGAATCAGCCATCACAACATCACCCAGCAGTGCATTCCACAACCTCACTGTCCTCACTGTGAAGAACCACCTACGCTGGTTCAAATGAAAGCCCTTTTCTTCTAGTCTGAAGGGGTGGCCTCTGGTGTGGTGATCTTCTTAATGGGTAAAAAGGTCCCATATTATTTTTCTATAATGTCCTCTAATGTAATGAGGCCTTCCTAGAGTTCTATAAAGAGGCATTCTTTTTACTGCTTACTGCAATATCCTTTTCCACATCGATTTTAGCTTGCCGGATAGCTTTTTTTTGCATGATTTATTGGCCTCCTTGTACCTTATAAATGATTTGGCTGTCCCAGCTAACTTGAAAGCCTTAAAAGCACGTCTTTTCTTACCCACCTCAACACCAACACTTCTATTGAACGAAAAATGTTTTTCTTTGCAACGACGTTCCTTGCTTACAAAGGGAATATCCTGACGTATATTTATTATGCAGCATTTTAGAGATTTCCCATTTTTGTTCTGCTTTTAACCCGGTGAAAAGCATTTCCCACTTAATATGCATGCCTGAAATTTTGTGTTTTAGTTACTCCCTTATAGAATTGCCTCTGCAACAGAATCTCAAAGGAGACCATGTTATAATCACTATTCCCTAAATGCTCACCACACAAATGCTAGAGATGAGTTCAGTATTATTAGTTATTACTAAGATCCAAAAGAGGGTTATTCCTAGTAGGTTCTTGAACAAACTGGAATATAAAGTTGTCTTTAGCACATTTATATACCTACTAGCTTTTTCTGTCTTGGCAACCCCATTACGCCAGTCATGTATTTTTGAAGTCACCCGTAGTTATAACTTGACCTAGGTGTGAAGCCGCTTCTATTTGTAAGAGTAGCTGGGCTTCATACTCGTCACTTATACAAGGTGGTTTATAGCATACACCAATGATAATTTATCCATGACCAGAACCAAAAGAGAGATATTCTACACAATTAATTATTTGGAAATTTCCTCAAAAATGTGATCATTAATGGAATATGATCGAAGATTTACCTGTAGAATGTAATCTATTTCGTTGACTAGCTTTATGTATTCTTTAGTACTGATAACCTAATGAGTTATGTAAACAGCCCTCTGTCTTATGGAATGGAATGATAATTGCCACTCCCCGGGGGGCATATTTCAGATGTCTAAAGGGTTATGGCTAATAAACTGTCCATTGTACATTGAAAATTATCCATAATGCACAATGAGCCTGGCAAAAGAACTACCACTTTTTGAATAAACGGTTCAATCACCATAGTAGGAAATGGTGGTTGTATGTACACTGCACATGCACATAGTAAATGTATTTCTTTATTAAGACAGTCACTTCTGTAGACTAATATGAAAATTTGGTGTGGTGAGAATGACCCACCCAATGCTTCTTCAAAGTAAGTAACTCTTGGACTGTCAGGTGGGTCTCCTGAATAACATTAATATCAAGTCTATATCTATTTTTTTTATCTAGCTATCATCTGATATGAATTAAATTCTAAATTAAGACCTCTGCCTTTCCAAGGTACAATTTTGCAGAACTATATAGCAGTTCAGCAGGTACAACTTTTTGTGATTACCATTTCTATGGATTTGCTCATCAATAAAGTATACAGTCTACTAATAAATATACATGGCAAGTTGCCAACCTCACACCAGTACTTTAGTGATTGATGAACATAAAGTCAACAGATTTAGAATTCAAAAAAATAAACATAATAGGGTAAAATTAATCATTCATGGATGAGCCTTTTATGTTCACAGCATTTAGTAGAGACATTGGGTAATGCCTTTCTAGCTTCCCAGGGTAATCGATTCATCTGTCTGACACTAGAGGACCTGTTAGAAATTTCAAGACTATGGGGACTTGATGTAGTGATGCAGGGGTCAAAGATTTTCCCATGCAACTAATGCTCTATTAGCCCCACCTCTTGTGGGGAAAAAAATATTGGAGGACAGGTGCCCTTTAAGAGAGATCTAACCTCTGTTGATCTTTGCTTACCAAGTTTACTCTTTAAATATCTTCGTCAAACTAATTCAACTGGAAAGTCATAAATTATTTTTATAATAAATAACAAGGATGGATGGGCATTTGTATATTAGACAGAGAATTCTTTTTTCAATATGGAGGACAGTGATAGAGACTTCTGTTTCACATATAAGCAGAAGTTTATACATACAATAAGTGTTGTAGGGCAAACAGTACAGATTAATCAGTAACCTGCTGACATATGGTCTGATCATTAAGCCCTCTACTTCCATGTACGGTCTTAAAATGCTTCAGCACAAGCACATATATTTATAAATAAAATAATTTAATACCATCCTAATGAAAATGAGTGTGCAATGAAAATAATGTCGATCTATGTGGCCATTTTTAAAGCCCAGTTCATTTAGTGATTGAAATCATCACATAGAGGCTCAGCAGATGATTAGAAAAGGATTAATCAATATAGCAGAAAATAGGCAGGACAGCACCATGTTTAAATACCTGGATATTTTTATATGCTCCTTAAAATATTAATCCACTGGGTGATAAATCCAAGACAAAGGATGAAGATCATTATCTATAGTAGAAAGAGGAAAGATAAATGTTCAGATAAGAGAGATGCTATGCTAGCACGTGTATTCCATTTCACCCTTTAATTGCCAAAATATAGAATCAACATTGCCAGCAAAAAAGGTACTGATTTATAGCAATATACTTTCCACATTTCCAATGAATGAAAACAATTTATAACTAGGCACCATGTGTATACACAGTGGCACCTACTGCCGGTGTGTAAAGAGTTAGTTTTATTTACAAGCAAAAAATATTTAATTTAGAAAAGCACAACATCTGTACTACTGGAAATCCTCTTAAAGTCTAAAGATACTTGTAGAAATGATGCAATTAATGGGTTTCATGGCAAATAAATGATTTTGCCCTCAAAATGAAACAGATTTAGAACAATAAGATGAAAAACCCAAATAAAATGAGGGCAAGCAATAATAACTTATACGTCTTCTTCACCGACAACTCCAGAAAAATAAATACATTTTTCAAAAAGAAAAAAGGAGGGCGACAATAAGCTACTCTCAGCAAATTGTGCTAAATTTGTTTTAAAAAACGGCAGTTATTATAAAAAATAAGGGTTTAGTTTTCATCCTCAAGTTCCTTTTTGCTATAGAAGAAAATTGTTTGTAATGGGCCAGAGTACAGTAGTTTAAACGACAACCAAGCAACAGTCTCTAATCTATCTATCTATTTTGAATTGGCTTATTACAATTTTCATAGCAGACCATGAAGCTCATTGGCTCATTTATTAACAATCAGCAAACTTACAACTGGGCAGTAACCTATAGCAACCGGTCACATTTTTTGCCTTAATTTTTTTACCTGTAGCTGGCTGAAAAATGAGATTTACTAATTGGTTGCTATGGGCTGATGCCAAGGTGTAACTGTGCCCAGTGTTGAGCAATGATCCTCACAAAGTTATTTGGATAGCATTTAGTCAGGTTCTTGCAACAGGACCAATGGTCTGGTAAATAAGTGTCATTTATTCTTATAGCTTGACAAATTGTATTATAGAACACAAACAAATTTCAGGTTCACATGTTAGCATTCTTTGCTAGAAATTGCTGACACATGCATAGATGTAGGTTAGCTGTGAATAATGGTATTCCCAAATTAACAACCAGGATGTGAAAAGATGGCAACTGGTATAATTGTGCTTGAATAAAAAAAACATATATCCAAGGACAAAGTTGTGACAAGCATACAGTGGTGAACTCTCTCCAGTTCATTAATATCCTTCTCAAGGACTGGAGCTTAAAACTTCACTGCATACTCAAGGTGAAGCATTACCAGGCAGTTCATGCCTATTTTGTTGAAGACAGTACTTTTTCCATTTAGTAGAAACGGACTGAAATTGTCTAGAGTTACACAATTTGTTATTCTTCAAAATTCCCAAATCCTTCTCAGTTACACTATCATTTACTATTATTCACCCAAAAATTCTACAAATTTATTCGAAATTCTATAAGCATTCGAATAGCGAATGCTTATCGAATAGTTTTAGGCTATCATTTTGCTCGATATTCAATTTCTCGATGAATTCGTACGATCGGATACCAATCGTTCGATTTCATGAGAAAATTTTGATTCCTTCGATCATCGAATTATCGAATATCCGATCATTCGATCTATTCGATAATTCGGTATTCGATGATCGAAGAGGCCAAATTAGAATATTCGAATATCCGATTAAATTGTACAATCGTAATGCGATCATATTCAATCGAACTACGATCTATTCACGTGAATTTTGTAAATCTGCCCCTTAGTGTATAGCTAATATTTAGGTTTTCTTCCAAAAGTGCATAACTTTATCGACATTTTGTCAAATGGCATGGAATTGACAATTTAGTATCATCATCAAAAATAGAGATACAGGTATGGGACCTGTTATCCAGAATGCTCGAGACCTGGGGTTTGCCAGATAACAGATCTTTCTGTAATTTGGATCTTCATACCTTAAAGCTACTAGAAAATCATGTAAACATGAAATAAACCCAATAGGCTGGTTTTGTTTCCAATAAGGATTAATTATATCTTAGTTTGGATCAAGTACAAACTACTGTTTTATTATTACAGAGAAAAAGGAAATAATTTTTTTAAAATTTGGATTATTTTATTGTAATGGAGTCTATGGGAGATGGCCATTTTTTAATTCGGAGCTTTATGGATAACGGGTTTCCGGATAAGGGATCCAATACCTGTAGTACCAGTACTTACAGTGCCAATATCAAGGTCATTAATAACATTAATTAAAACGCAAAGGTCCAAGGACCAGTGGCATAATGACACAGTGTTGGCCCCCAGCAAAAACTCCTCTGAGGGGCCTGTTCCTTCCTTCCCTGTCCACATGCAGCGGGTACACACATTTTCAGTGAGTGGCAGACCCCTTGGCCACCCTGTATCTACGGGATCTATTTCCTCTATAGTTACACTATTGCCAAGGACAGACCCTTGTAGACTCCACTAACAACACTAGTGCAATTAGAAAATGTTTCATTTACCACCACTCTTTGTAATCTATCCTTCAGACAGTTGTTCCAGGCCAATATTTCCTGAGGATTCCCAGACACAGGACAAGATCCTTTGGTGTAAAATTCAAATCTTCAAACCTTGCTGACAACTGATGCATTTGGGTGTTGTTGAGATGATGTGCTAATCTTGCAGGTCACTCTGTCCTTGGTGTGCTCCTGGGTTGTTGCTGCTTTGACCCCAGCTCGTCTGTCCTTATTCCAACACTGACAACTCTGCCCTGTTGTTGTTCCTTGGATTTTTTTTTGTATATTAACCCTTGCAGTTCTATGCTTTGGACTCCTCCCTACCTTTTAGTTCCTACCATCTGTCCATTCTGTGTGTGCTACTGTTTTTATATTTGTTCTGAGTAGAAGCTCATTTTGCTGTTTAATGCCCTACAGTAAACCTTAAGGCCAGTGGCCCCAAGACCCCACTGTGGACGTCTGTTGGTTTCTGCCACTGGTCCTGACACAGGTCAGGCATTTTTATTATTTATTATTAATAACATGTACAAAGCACCATCATATTCCGCATTATATACAATGAACATACACATTACATACAAAGAACCAATAACCTATAAAAGCGGTAAAGACAGCCCTGCTCAAAAAAACTTACAAACGTTCTAGTGAATGCACAAAATGTACAAGTTACAGTATACTGCCCTCAATAAATAACTATATTTTTACAAGTTTGGTCTGCAGCTGCTCATCGAATGCCTGTATTTTACCATCTGGTTTGTTCTGCTAAGAGTTAGAATACCATAAAGGCATAAACAAATACTGTGTTCAGTTGCAACAATTACAAATATATTTAAAACCATTGGACATTTTAAATGAATGCATATTGAAAATTTGCTTGCTTCTTTTATTACTAAAAATACAGGTATTGGGTCCGTTATCCAGAAAACTCCAAATTACAGAAAGGCTATCTCCGATAAACTCCATTTTAATCAAATAATTGATTTAAAAAATGGTTTACTTTTTCTTTCTAATAATAAAACAGTTGCTTGTACCTGATCCCAACTACAATATAATTAATCCTTACTGAAGGCAAAACAATCCCATTGGGTTTATGTTTTATGTTTAAAGGGCAAGGAAAGGCAAAGAAATAAAATCCCATAAAAAAATTTGTACCGTTTTTATAAGAAATCTGACTGTATGCTGTGAAATTCTCCCTTCATTTGCTTCTTTGGATAGGAATTGTCAGACGGTCCCTAACTTCTGGCAGGGAAACAATCACACTCATGAACAGCCATGCCGAACTCAAGCAGCTTTGTTTTTTGATCATTTATGACAATCCCTAAGAAGCCCAGACCACACTGAGCATGTGTATGTAGTCTAGTCTTGCAAAGATGTATAACAAAGTTACAAGATGACAGCCCCCTGTGGCCAACTTTGAAAGCATAAATCATTTGTTTGATTAGGTTTGTGGTGCAGTAAGTTCATGTTTGTGTTTAGTATACAAAATACAGCATTTCTAGCCTTATTCTATTTTAGACTTTCCTTGCCCTTTAAATGATTTTTAGTAGACTTAATTTTAAAAGTATGGAGAACCAAATTACAGAAAGACCCTTGATCTGGAAAACCTTGGGTCCTGAGCATTCTGGATAACAGGTCCTATACCTGTACTATTTTAAGGCAGAGGACCTTGTTACAGAATGCATGGATGTCAGGTCTGTTGTAAAATTTGCTACAAATATAAACGTATGTGAAAGAGAATATTTCAGATATATTTTAATATAATTTCCAGTACACCCTGCTTTGATGAATGGCATAGATGGTTGCAATGAACCCTTGGGAATTCTAGAAACTTTGACTTGCCAGTAGTTTATGAATTCCCTTAGCGACTTGTTCTCATTGCTGCCATTCAGATGCTATTTCCACTGAAGGACACAGCAAAATGAAGATTATAAAGGAACACAGTACTGAGTATAAGAGATTACAGCTCATGATGTACAGTAATTGACATTATCTACAAAAATAATGTACATTATAACTTGTGCATGATCTGCTAAATGAGAGGGCTCGTTTGTGTTCATATTGCTATCAGGTTGTGGCAGGTGCCCACAATAACACTGTAATACAAAAAAAAGCATGGCTAGGGGTTTGTAAGAATTGTACTTTGTGCAATACACTACATTGCCCTCCCATGAACAAAAGCCCACAACACAATGAAGACCTGTTAAAGTAACACAGCACTGAGTATTAGGGATTACAGTACATCTTGTACAGTCAGTGTAACAAGGGCAATTTGAAAAAAAGCCTGCTATTAAGTACACTATTTAGAAATACATTTACTGGTAAAACAAATTCAGCATAGATGGTTGGAAACAGATGTTAAAAATATAGATTAGCAGGCTCATTAATTAATAATGTAGCCTTAAAAATGCAGTATTCAGGCCAATGGAAAGATAAAGCAAGGTCATATTTGCCTCTCTTATGCCTTTCACACCTGCTTTATTATAGTTTTTAATGAGGAACTTTTTCAAACCACATGCTTGTGAGTTTTTGATCATTATGCACAGTGTACCTTGAGCTATGTAGCACTCACCCCCATTATTTGCCAATATCATCAAGCAAACATATAGAAAAACAAATATTTTTGGAAAAAGATCATTACAAATCTACATAAAAGATTATTTAGAGTTGTGTGCATGCTCTTTTGGTTATATACAAATATCCCCTATACGTCCTAATAGAAATTGTAAATTTACAATTTACATTTACAATTACAATTGACTTACAAAAGAAGTTTGCTTCCTGGATGTCAAATATTAAAAAATTACCATTCACAGGGAAACATTATTTAGTCCAATTAAAACACAAATTGACACATATAGAATCCAATTTGTCTCTATTATTTGACCATAAAAGCAAAATACTGGGAGAAAGTGATAAAAAGGTTCTGATCCATTTTGCCAAATTATCCAGAATGTTTCAAATTAGTGAACGGAACTCCTCTTTTTGTATAGAAAAATAGAAAAACTATTTGTAATGTTCTATTTAAAGCAGACTTAAGAGAGGAAAAACAGAGAATACAGATATACAGACACTTGGATTTGTGTGTTAAATGCTTTGTGACTCAGGGTTAATTGAAGAAACTGTGTTATCTAAAGTCATCTTAACTCATATAGGGGCAAATATTCCCCCAAAAAAATTTGTTTCTATTCGATATTCGATTAGCATTCGATTTTCGAATGTTAATCAAATAGTTCTAGGCTACCTTTTATTCGATATTCGATCATTCGATGATCGAATACAAACCTATTCGATCAGTTGAATAAATCATTCGAATAAATCATTCGATCGTTCGAATGATTCTTACGATTCGAAAGATCGAACACTTCGATCGTAGGAATCCTATTCGATCAGGACTTAGTCTCAGAAGCCTATGGGAAGCTTCCCATAGGCTTCTATTGCAATTCGGTAGGTCGAATCTGCCGAAGCATTCATCCATTCGACTCTATTCGAATGTGTTTGATCGTTCGACCATTCCCTATTCGATGATCGAATATGCCAAAATTCACATATTCGACCAAATGAAGAAATCCTACGTTCGAACTTCGATCGAACTTCAAATCCTTCACGTGAATTTAGTACATCGGCCCCTTAATGTATTTAACCTTTTCATTAGCATACCAAATCACCATTGTTTTCAATGGTGAACTCTTTAATTGGATGGGATGCTGTGACACAATATTCTGTGATAACTGAGTTAAATGGGATATCTGAGTTAAGTTATTCTGTGTCAAACGCATAATCCAAAGTGGCTTCATCTGTATGTTAGGTGAAAGGAAATACTGTTTGTAAACTTGTCTCAAATGTTGCAACTCTATAATTTGTTACAAAGAAGAAGATAACCAGTGCAAAACGTGTTTCTTGGAGATATGTAGCTTTGTTTTGGAATAAATACACTTTTGCAGATGTATGTCAACTTGGATTCCTTGAACACTTTCTGTCAATACATTTTTTTCATCTTCCAGCAGTTAATGATATACTGACACCTAAAATTAAACTCTTTTTTACATCTATTATAATATTGGCTTTGAAAGCTACTTCTAACTTTGCCTTAAATTATTTGCACGATGCTTTTACATTACCTGTCTGATCCCCCATGTTCCTGTATGAGGGGGCTGCCATATTTGTGCAGCAGGCATTTATTATCATTAGAAACTGTAACTAACAGACTGAGATGGGACAGTCAGGTTGGCAAAGTCAGAGTGTCAGAGAGTCAGGCTTAGGAACTTCAACTAACAATTATAAAATAAAAACAAACCTCTCAGCAAAAAATGATCAACATGACCTATAGGTAACATTTATTGTACATTCATATGTCAAAAAGTCATTTATTAGTATCAGTATCACTTTAAGAAGTCAATACTGATTAGCCAGTTTACAAGAGTGTGTTGGATCATTAATGCCCCCACTCTTCTTGAATATAATTTAAACATGGAATGTCAACTGGTTGAATAAAGGTATACCTTGGAAAGTCAGGAGAGCTGCTGGAGTGAGTCATACAACTAGGAGAGTGGATATATATATAATTTAAACATGGAATGTCAACTGGTTGAATAAAGGTATACCTTGGAAAGTCAGGAGAGCTGCTGGAGTGAGTCATACAACTAGGAGAGTGGATATAGATTGATTGACCTTTATAGGCCAATACCCATCTTCAAAGTGAGCCAGGGATGACTTTGACGTAGTTGGCCATCTTAATTATATTGCAATATATTACAGTGCTGCCAAATATGTTGGCTCTATATAAATACATGTTAATAATATGGACAAACAATACCCGTTTCATTTAAAGGGTAAGGCATTTTTAGTATATAATATATTAATAATGAGTTGAGTGCAGAGGACCTCTTTCCCTCTCTCTCTCTCTCTCTCTCTCTCTCTCTCTCTCTCTCTCTCTCTATACATATATATGTAAATGTATTTGTATGTGTTTCACAGGCAGTGACTGAAATGTTGGGCTACTAAAAAATATGTAGTCCTATGGAGTGCTATGCTTTTCGCATAAATATATATATAGATAGATAACTAGACAGAAAGTTAAAGCAATACTTACACATTTTGTGAAAATCCAAATGAACCTTTTAGTATTAGTGAAGACAGAGCCGGGCCACATCGGCCAGGCGCCCTAGGCAACCTGGCCGGCCACAGTGCCAGCTGAGAGCGCGATGTGATGCTGGTGCACATGCACGGAAGTGCAAGAAGAAGACTGGGAGAGTGGACCGAACAGGGGGTAGGCAACAGAGCAGGTACTTGCCTGGCACCCCCCTAGGCACATGCCTACTCTGCCTACCCCTTGGCCTGGCCCTGAGTGAAGAGTTGCAGTGTAATTTGCAGACAAAAAGCCCCCAAAGCTGCCTCAGCCCAGGGATACTTACTGAAGGCAACACTCCTACATATTTAAAAACTTCCACAATTGTTTCAGTCACACTGGACTGGGGTAGCATGATCCTCCCATAGGCTAATTATGTATCAAAACAATACGCCAGCATATGGAAGATGCAAAATTTCTCACCAATATTTATAGGGTTCTATGGATTTTCATAGGAATGCGTCAGCATTATTTTAAAATAAATCAATGTTTACAAGGGTCTGCTGAAATACTCCTAGGGTAACCAGGCCAATTTTTAGGATTTCCTCAGACTCCCCAGACCCAGCCTGGCAATTACAGGCCTGTAAGTCTGACATCGGTTTCCTTAGGGATCAATTTTAACATTGTATTCTGGAGTAATAATGTGCATGGCATCATATCATGTCAGATTTCATAGCTTTTTATATTGAGGTTAGTAAGCAGTTGGACAGTAGGGTTGCAATAGATTTGGATTTTGACAATGTTTTTGATGCAGTGCCATATAGATTTTAGCTTTTTAAACTGTCTTTTGGTATAAGCATTGTTTTTTTGAGGATTGTGTAAAAAGGAATGGAACATTCTCAGCCTGGAGATTGGTTTTTAATGGGGTACAGCGGGGTTCAGGCCTATTAATTTCATTAATGATGTGGCATCTAAGCAGGGAGATCTGGACAAACTGGTAGACTGGGCAGCACATAAGGTTCAGTGCTGATAAATGTAAGGTTTGCATTTGTTGTGTAGCAATGGAGACAATTGAAATAAGGCTAAATGACAAATAGTATAAATAGTGGATAACAGATAAACTCTGTAGAACATCATTCCATTATACAGAGCTTATCTACTATCTGAGTAACCTGAGCATTTTCTCCTTTTAATGGCTGCCCCGTGGCTACACGGCAGCTTGTTTACATACACGATACCCATAAGAGTGTTCCTGAACCAAACAGATCAGGTTTACCAATGCAGGGCAACAGTGCATTATATTTCAATTACTTTTTTGTGTGTTACTGTTCCTTTAATATGAATTATAAAGGATAGAGTTGAAGATTATCCAAGGCAGCGTGTTGAATCAAGAGGATTAATGAGCATGTCATTAGTAGTCTAATCTTATGAAAGATGATCTGTTCTGTTTGGGTAAATTTGGCTTGATATGGCCTGGATTGAGAGTATTAGGAGAGAAAATAGAGAAAAGTAAAGATAAAAACCTTGTGCCACAATAAGTTAGGAGAAGTAACCCAAATCAAAATAAAAAATTAGAGATCTTATATTAGGCCACGACAGGAATCAGGAGCTTTTTCCTAAAAAAAAATGGTATCAACCAGACAATTCACTTATGTGCCAACGCGTTTCGCAATTGCTTTTTCATAGGCAATTGCGAACTGTGTCGGCGCATAAGTGAATTTTTTTTCAAAGCACTTGTCACTTTATAACAACACCGTACCTCTCTAGTTATTAATTTATTGAATGAATTGATTCTATTGAAATAGATAATATTATGAATTAACTTTATATTATATACATACATTATTTATGGGAACTTTTGATAAAGAATTTAATAAATTTAGTGAGATTATACTCTGATGTGTATCTGAATACCCCACTGAATAGGATATTATTAAGGTATTCAATATTCACTTTATTAATTGTAAGGGATTTCTTTTCTATCTTCTCTCTGTAGCTACATAATGTAAGACAAGGCAGACGATTAACAGACCTGTCTGTGCAGAGGGACCAAGACTTTTGCAACATTCTTTAAAAAGTAACAACCAGGAGTTAAGCAAATGCTGCTTTCAATAGAAATCTTTTTTACAAATAACTTTGAAAGCACTGAACATTTTTAGTAAATTTAATTTGTTGCTTTATGTTCTCTTTTATTAGGCAATTTTTATTTTTGCATTCACGTGTCCTTTAAGACTTTTTCAGGTGTGCCTCAAGGTCACTAAATTACAAACTGAATATGGTCCAAACAAGCCAGATATAAAAACTATAGCAACGCAATAAAGCAAAATTAATATAAGCAACTAGCACAGTATCATGCAAGCAATTTTAGGTAGCTACTGTCTCAGCCATGTAATTATTATTTTTTTTTTGAAAATAATCTTTATTCAGTTTTTTTAGAAAATACAGAAAGCAAAAAAA
>CM044447.1:93980859-94025263 GCA_024363595.1 Xenopus borealis | reverse complement strand
TTTCATTGATTCCCATGTCCGGAGAGTAGAGAATAGTTTTTTAAATACCTTAGGGTAATTGTAATTATTATTTTAATACAGGGTGCTATACTGACAGTGGCCACTAGGCTGATGTATTTTGCTGTATGTCTTATTTTATATCAATAAAAGTTACTAATAGTAATAATACACTTTGCTTATGTGAACTTAAAGTGATACTGACACACAAAAAACTACTTTTTATTATATGAATTTACATTTAAAGTTACCTATTGGTCATGTTTCTTGCTGAGATGTCTATGTTTGTAAGTAATTGTTAGTTGAAGTTCCTACACCTGACTGTTTTGCCAACCTGACTGTCCCATCTCAGCCTGTCAAGTTTCTAATGCACAAGTATGACAGCCCCCTCATAGACAAACATGGAGTAAAAGCATTGGGCAAATTCTTTATGGCAAAATTGTAAGTAGCATGGAAGGCCAATATTAAGATAGTTGTAAAAAAGGTATAAGTTCTGGTGTCAGTATCTGTTTAAGTGTGGATAAATTTCTGAGAGAGTGTTATATAAGCATTATCTTTATTTACATGTTCAAAGCAACTTCATATATATTTCCAATCCTGTGTGGTGCCCATGTTTAATTAAAGTTATGTAAACATTCATATACAATGAAAACAACAAGGGCGGATCAAATCCTATGATGTCAGCTTAGCTTGGGGCATATTGATGGCACACCAACTGCTGCATTTTTGTTTCCCATCAGTTTGTATAAACAGTTTAAGAAGCATGTTACCTCTGCATTAAATATTCTACATTCCTATGAATGTTTCAAATAATTCCAGATGTTCAAGTGTTTGTGAGCTAAACATGAATCTTGTTATATCTATATTTGCTAACAATGTTCTGTCTGAGTGTGAGGAATCTAGTGTAGCCTCTACTCTACAGTTTCATTGGACAAGTATTAGTATTACAGTGGGTGTACACATGTATTTTTAATTTGGAAATGTGTCATGTATTATTTACCAAATTTTAAGAATAGGCTGGAGGTCAGGCCTCTCCAACAAATCTCAATAGACTTTCTTTTACAGATCTTCTCTGATTTAGAAGAGACATTTGATCTACTGTACATACTAAATTTATCTTTGTTAACCTTTATTGTATTTATGACCAATGTGCAAGGAAATATTTAGAACCAGCTATTGGAGTTAAATTAGATTACAAATGTGCAGTTGTGCTGATTGAATCTAATTTCCAGCTTGCTCTCAAAAATCTATTTCAATGAAGCTCTGGCTAAACATACATCCTAGGGCCAAATCAACATGCCCCAGTTAGGCTGCAATGACCCTGCAGGAGATTCAGCTCATGCTGTGCCTGAAACAGAAATTAATGACATAACTGGTGTCACCTACATTCTCTTCCTAGAAACAATTTTAGCACTCATTTATGCTCCAGTGACCTGTTATGTGCCAAAGAAGTGAATGGCGCAATAGGATTATTAGTACATGGAATTATGTAAGATATATACTATATATAAATATATAAACTATATGCTATATATATATATATATATAAATATATATAAATATATATATATATATATATATATATATATACACTACATTTTAATTGTTTATTGAGATCATTGGTTTGGTCTATACAATGACCTCTTTCAAGATTCAGTGCATCGTCTGTGTAATGAACTTTTATAAATACTTTTGAAGAGTGCCCTTTGAATTTTCAAATTCTGCAGTGACATTATTATAATTATTTGGAGTGAAATTATAGATGGTGCCAATCTCCATCCACTGCCATCACTTAAGGGCTGGGACAGACAGGGAAATTCGGGGAGATTCTGTCGCCTGGCGATTAATCGCAGGCGACAATCTCCCCTAACTGCCTTCTCCCTGTCTGCCGCCTGTTAAAATGAAAAAGCGCCAGCGCTAATCCACACGTAGCGCGGCGATTTCCGGAATCGCCCGAAGTTTCCTCACAAAGTAACTTCGGGCGATTCGGGAAATCACATCGCTGCGTGTGGATTAGCGCTGGTGCTTTTTCATTTTAACAGGCGGCAGACAGGGAGAAGGCAGTTCAGGGAGATTGTCGCCTGCGATTAATCGCCAGGCGACAGAATCTCCCCGAATCTCCCTGTCTGTCTCAGCCCTAAAGGCCAAGGGCTAACTTTAAAGTTTATGCATATTGGTGTTGGCACAGCAAACTGAACTGGGATTTTCTATCTCTCAACACGAAAAAGATCAAAAAACCTTGATCTTTTTCGTGTTGAGTATTTATATTTCTAACCTGCGGATGCTGAACTAGTATTGGACTGAGGGTTTGATTTCCTATCTCTGCATGAACACTAAGGGATCCACTCTGCATGGGGTCTATGGCAGGATTTGTATTTTGACTTTTCCACACAACAAGGAAGTAAAAAGATTAGCAGTGCTTTCCCTCCCTGATTTGCATATTAGGATTCAGTACAGTATTCTGCAGAATCTTTCACAAAGGATTTGGGGCATGAATATTCATGCCACTGACAAAATGAATCAGAGAGTTTCTACAAAGTGCTTTTACTTTATAAAGAGGTAGGCAATTATTTAGCACGTTTCAGAGAAATGTACAATAATAAAGTTGTGAAAGGATCACCAACAGGGGTTATTGAAGTAAAGTAATAGGAATGCATTACCACTAGTTCATATACAGTAGGGAGGGGCAGAATTTGCTGTAATGAAAACCTAGCTATGAAAAACTAAGGGGCAGATTTACTAATGGTCGAATTTCGAGGGTTAATGAACCCTCGAATTCGACCCTCGAATTTTTAACAAATTAAAACCCATCAAATTCGAATTCGAGGGGTTTTAACGTAATTCGAATTACCCAACGATTGAATATAAAAAATTTGATCGATCGATAAAATTGTTCGAATCGAACGATTCAAACGACTTTAAGCATTCAATCAAATTTCGATCAAAAAACCTTGGCCAATTCGAATCAAATTTTGGGCTATTTGATAGTCGAATAAGCCCAAAATAAATTTGAATTTCGAATTTTTGAACTCGAATTTGATTCGAATTTTCACTTTGAATCAATTTGAACCTTAGTAAATGCGCCCTTAAGTGTGCGTTTCCCTTGCAATTCTGGAGAAGTCTTGCCATTTGAACTGATACTTAATGGAACAGTTCAATGTAAAAATAAAAACTGGATAAATAGATAGGCTGTGTAAAATAAAAAATGTTTCTAATATAGTTATTTAGCCAAAGATGTAATGTATAAAGACTGGAGTGACTGGATGTATAACATAACAGAACACTATTTCCTGCATTTCAGCTCTCTAACTCTGTCTTAGTCAGACACTTGAATGGGGGCCACATGGGACATAACTGTTCAGTGAGTTTGTAATTGATCCTCAGCATTCAGCTCAGATTCAAAAGCAACAGTTATGACCCATGTGCCCCATCAATTCTCTAATTGGTTACTGCCTGGTAACCAAACAGTAGAAACCAAGAGAGCTGCAAAGCAAGAAGTAGTGTTCTGGCTATTATGTTAGACATCCAGTCACTCCAGTCTTTATACATTACATTTTTGGCTAACTAACTATATTAGAAACATGTTTTATTTTGCACAGCCTATCTATTTACTCAGTTTTTATTTTTACACTGAACCATTCCTTTAAGTGCCAATTTCCCATTCTACTTCACAGAGATGGCTCCCTATACAGGATTTTGTCATAGATTCCAAAATATGAACTTATTTTTCCTTAAAGGGCAAGGAAAGTCTAAAATAGAATAAGGCTGTAAATGCTGTATTTTCTATACTAAACATAACCATGAACTTACTGCTCCACAAGGCTAATCAAACAAATTATTTATGCTATCAAAGTTGGCCACAGGGGGCTGTCATCTTGTAACTTTGTTATACATCTTTGCAAGACTAGACTACATACACATGCTCAGTGTGGTCTGGGCTTCTTAGGGATTGTCACAAATGATCAAAAAACAAAGCTGCTTCATGGCTGGTAAGTAAGGCAGGGCCCCCCCCTGCTGTTCATAAGTATGATTTTTTTCCCTGCCAGAAGTTAGGGACTGTCTGACAATTCCTATCCCCAGCACTAAATGAAGGGAGAATTTCACTGCATACAGCCAGGTTTCTTATAAAAACGGTACACATTTTTTAATTAAAGTACATTGGAGATAGATTTCTTTGTCATTAAAGAAAGTAAAAATGGGATTTTATTTCTTTTCCTTTCCTTGCCCTTTAATTTGATCTTCTATGTAGACAGTGTATGTGACTGCAGTATTGTATTTGCAGGCTTTTAATGGCATTTTTGTTTGTGTTTATTCAAATGGTTGATGTTTTGTCGTCAGCTACGAGAACACCATGATGCTAGAAAAATTGAGACCCTCAATCCAAAGCATAATATGAATTTGAAATCTATCTGAAAAGGACTCTTAGCTTCACAGGGTAACAATTGTAGCTGTAAACACTGCAAAAGATGTAGCTCAAATAAATTAACCCGATAAACATACGTTTAGAACACATAATTGACTTTGAAATGAAATCTACATTGACTTTGATTAATATAATGCCATTTAACAATAGAATAACCAATGTCTGGCTAGAGGTTGCAAATCTGTTCACATTTATACATAATTTTATTTGAAGTAATCTTATTATGATGAAAACAAAACTGTTGATAAATCAAAAGTAGTAAATTTCTCTTCTCTAAACTCAAGCTCGATGAAATGCTACAGGCGTACTCTTTCCTTGACACAAGTCACTCAGATATTCTTTAAGCCTGTCATTTTACATTCATCTGTCTCTGTCATTTTTTTTTTTTACTAAAGGCGAAGTACACCATTTCTATCGGGGAGAAGCAAAACAAATACATATATAAATTGCAGAGAACACTGTAGGTGGTTGCATATAATAATTGCAACCTATCTGCCAGCTCTCAGCATTGCAGTATCAACTGTCCACTTCCAATATCGGCATAATCACAAATATTAATTCCTGGCTTCCCTGTTTCCGTGGTTGAGTTATTTAACTTTTAGGCAAGGATGGGTTTAATAATACCAGCAAACAACAAGCTGATTGATTTTAATGCTACATTTGAGTTACTATAATTATTACTTTTCAGACCCTATTCAGGTAATTTTCACTTCTTTTATCAGGCTGCTTCCTTGTTGCTAATTTGAGTTACCTTAGGACCCATATAGCAGTTACAGTTCCAACTATAGAGAATCAGTAATAAAAAATAAAAAAAAATACTATTTAAATGCCCTATAATTTTACTAACAACTTTGTTTTGAAGGTAAATGTTTCTTTCAAGAACAGACGAGGAAATAGCTTAAAATCCCTTGTACTAAGCCTCTGTTTTATACCTAAATCATGTCTCAGTCATCTTTTGCTTTATAGTATGGGGTGATGGAATTTTGCCCAGGTGCAGTAACCCATAGCTACTGTAGATTGCAAAATGTATAATCTGTGAACAAATGGCTCCGGCAACCACAGATTATTAATGTTCTTAGGGCTTTTACAAAACCTCCTGGGCAATGAGCTATGCAGTGATTATTACCCAGTTTTCCCAAGAGCCAATATTAACAGCATATAAACTATAATTGCATTTAAGTAAGCTCCTTTCCCCCACCTCTGCACCCCTGAGCCTGAGATTGGCCTACAAGCCCTACATATAATAGATTTTGCTTGCACTGTTATACATATATTTTCCATACTCATTACATATATATTTTGCACATATTGGTTCTTTCACACAGCTAACACTCTAATGCAGACATAAATAAACTTTCCCAAATGCACAATAGCACACTTTTTGTTTTACATTTTTTTCTTACTTTCAGGTATGTGTTTTGCTATTGCCCAGCGGGGAATAGTTAACCATGTGTCTGATCACTGATCCCCCACATGTAATACTTTTAATTCAGTTTCACTTGATTGCAGTTTAGTGATATTATTGCTCTATTTTGGTTCTCCATTGGTGCTGAGTACTGGTTTTTGCTCATGAAACCCTTATATCGAAATGAGAATCGTTGATTAGAGATTCGGAACACTGATAGCTGGTGGGCAGGGCCGTATTTACATAGTGGGCACCCCTATGCCCGCTGATGTTTGTCGCCCCTGTCCCCTCCCTTTTATTTGCTTAAATTTTCATCACTGGGACAGAGCAATGGGAATTGGCCCACAGGAAATTAAAATTTCTGAACCATGTGGGTGTGGTTGGGCAGCATGCCGCCCCCTAAAATCCTGCCGCCCTAGGCCTGGGCTTAGGTGGCCTCTCCACAAAGCTGGTACATCTATGTGCCACCCCCTCCAACTGATTGGTGGGCCCCTGATGTTGCATTAGGTTCCCTGGTGGGACCTTGGTGTTGCAGTCTGTCATTGCCTATGAATGAGGTGATGGGATTAAGGTGCAATTTCAAAACTGCTCCTCTGCTCTCCAACCAGGAAAAGCTGCAGAGTTTATCATTTAGGGTGATGGAATTCTAGGAGAATTGCAAAACCACAGATGACAAATGTCCTGTAAATACCTTCCCCTTGACTAACATTTGCATCGCTGCATGTAACATATATTACACACTGCAAACTGGATTCATCTGTATTTTTCAAAGATTAAATCTCCACAAGTAAAGCTGGTCTAGACACAACAATCCGATCGTACGAATCAAGAATTAGTGGTATTTTCGGATCATGTGTGGAGTGTCGTGAAATTTGTCTTGCCATGCCGATCAGTCGTTCAGATCAACTGCCGATGATATTGATGCATGTATTGCTGATCTGACGATCTTTAGTGGAAAATGGTCACCAGCTTTTGTCGGACATAAACTTCCATATGATTGCAGTAGGGGCAGAACATCAGCTGATCTGTTCTTTTACTGCTTTATTTAATCTGAAGGTTAGTGGCAGGTCAGGAGATGGGGACGTCCGGTTGTACAATGATTTGTACGATCGGATCTGTGCATCTATGGCCAGCTTAATATGTTTTACGTGTGCAATCCAAGTGTTTGTCAAGGGGACAGTATTTCCAGGAGATCTATCACTCACAGTAGTGCAGGTTTACCACAGGCAACAAATCTCCTGGTCTACCATTACCTTTAGTCTTTTTCAGTCTGTCATTGCTCCTGACTTTATGAAATTGAAAGTGCCCTGAATGACATGACTAGAGCTGTGACAGGCAGACCTTTGCATAAAACAGCCATGAGCCAAGCAAATGTTTTGGCATTGCTAATTTAATAAAAGGCTATTATGACAACTTTTGGAGTATTAACTTCACATTGGAGAACATTCATGTATTTTCCCCAAGCATGTTTCCACCAGTGTGACAATATGAAAGTATGCCAATTTATTAGGAGCTTATATGCCCCATACATTGTATGCAAATGTACAGTGAAAATAAGCTGGCATAATTACATAGAATATGTATGGGAAAAAAAGTTTTGGCATATTCACTCATAATGGTGCAATTATGATTTTAAGTAAATATGTGATGTTTCGACAAAAATAGCTCTGACATATTGATGTGCACTTTGGTGCAGTTAGACATGGAGAAATTTTGCACTTTAGTAAATATACCCCATAGTGTATTCTGCACTGGCAAAGAAAAACCTGCTACTGTTTATGCAGCCTGCCATTGACTTGAATGACAACCACTTGTCACCAACATTTCCAGGTATGGGACCTGTTATACAGAATGCTCAGGACTTTAAATACAGAATGCTCAGAACATTAAATAAACCCAATAGGATTGTTTTGCCTCAAATATTTATTTATTATATCCTAGGTATCAAGGTACTGTTTCATCATTACAGAGAGAAAGGAATTCATTAAAAAAAATAGAATTATTGGTTTAGCCCCTTCACAAGCAGAAGTTTTGGCAATAGGTAATAAATATCTATACCATTAAGATAATGTATAATTTATCCTGCTCTTATCTTGAGGGACAAGTACTCTGCTCCTGATAATTCTGTTTAGACGGTTTTGTTTTTGTAAGTGATAACATCTATTATTTTATATCCCTTGCTTATTGCACCAATTACATAACAAAATGTAAAACACAAACCAGCACAGAAGTTGCTCCTGAGCTAAAGTTTGCCATACATTGTAAGAAACTATTGTTTGGCAAGGTTGCCAAATGAGCAGATATTCCCCCAATATGCCCACCAAAAGGTGGGGGATATTGGGCTAATCAGATCGTGTGGCCCAACGACAAATGATTGGGTTAGAATAATGGGCATGCCAGCCAATGGGACAGGGACCACATCAATTAGCTGATGAGGTCCTCAATTGTTCAAGTTCGATTTTTTTGCCAATCTAGATCTGGACGATTTTTGGCCAGATATAGGTCTGGGAGGCCTATTGGAGGGCCTTATACACTAGCAGATAACTTTGGGATAATGCTCCCTCTGAGGCAGGGGTGTACTGTGTGAATGCAGAAGATTGAAAAACTTCTCACAAAAAATCTCTGTACGTACATAATATAAATGTATTTACAGCAATACATTACAAATGAATATTGATGCAAGGTGCTGTATGGCATCATTTAAAACTGAAACAACTCATCGTTCTTGCACACTATTTAATAAGGTTGGCAAGAGACACACAGCCTACTAATACATCACATGGACTATTTGGGGAAATCTAGTAAAGTGCCAAATTTCGCCTCGGAAGGCGCATATGCTTATTCGTCAAAATGCAAAGATACGTCTTGGCAGACAAATGCTTTTTTTCAGAGCGAGCATTTCATAGTGTATACTTTTGCTAGCGTTGCTTTCTGCCTAGTAAAACTTTGTTAAGTTTGATACTTTGCCCCACAAATGACTGCTTTCTAAACTAAGGTCTGTTGGGCTTAAAGAAGTCATTTGCACATGGATATAAAAAGTAAGCCCCACAAGTTTAATACTGATGGTTAATAATAAGGTGTAGTGTTAATAAATTAATGAAATTAACTTCTATGATTTCATTAGACACAATCTCAAAAAATGAATGTACGAAATATAATCTAAATCAATCAAATTCCTTAAAGTAATCAATTATATTGAATCAATTATACAATTTAATTAATGTGCTAAATATGAGAGCGTACCAGCTCAATTCATTTGGTGATATACTAAAAAAATAAAGTGCAGTGCTATAAGGGTATTTGAAATCCTAATTAAAAAGGGTTAATTGATAAATAAATTGGTATGACCAACATTAAGAAATAGGTTAAAAAGCCCTGTTGTTAAAAATCCATAAAAAGGTTTGTAGAAAATTGGGAAAATACAGAATGGTGGAACTGTCCCAAAGAAACTAATTGCCTGTATGTTGTTCTGAGGCCTGGGACACCACAAAGAAAAGGCAGGTCAGGGAAACTGAGACTGTGGCCTTGATTGTTACCTTGCCCTATCAATTAAGGAGAACTGAATGACCCTAAAAAGCCTCAAATCCTCGGCCCCTTGGAAAGGAAGGAAGAGTTGGAGAACAGGGATAAAACAGCTGGATCGATCCACCCACACTCATATTAAAAACCCAGACCAAGTAATTATTCGGTAGAGAATCAAATAGGTTAATGGGGTTGTTCACCTTTGAGTTAACTTTTAGTATAATGTAAAGAGTGATATTCTGAGACAATTTGCAATTGGTTTTAATTTTTTATTGTTTGTGGTTTCAAAGCTATTTAGCTTTTTATTCAGCAGCTCTCCAGTTTGCAGTCACAGCAATTTGGTTTCTAGGGGAAAAAAATATCCTAGCAACCCTGCATTGATTTGAACAAGAGACTGGAATATGAATAGGAAATGGACTGAATAGAATGATAAGTAATAAAAAGTGGCAATAACAATACATTTGTAGCCTTACAGAGCATTTGTTTTTAGATGGTGTCAGTGACCCCCATTTGAAAGCTGCAAAGAAACAGAAGAAAATTGCAAATCATTAAAAAAACTATGAAAAATAAATAATGAAAGGCAATTGAATAGTTTCTTGGAAATGGCCCTTCTACAATATACTAAAAGTTAACTTGAAGGTGAACCACCCCTTTAAGAGTTCAGCTGACGCACGTTTCGCTAATGAGCTTATCCCCTTTGTTCTCCAACGCTTCCTTCCTTTCCAAGGGGCACATTAATTAAGTTGTATAATTGATTCAATATAATTGATTACTTTAAGGAATTTGATTAATTTAGATTATATTTCGTTGATGAATTTTTTGAGATTGTGTCTAATGAAATCATAGAAGTTAATTTAATTAATTTATTAACACTACACCTTGTTATTAACCATCGGTATTAAACTTGTGGGGCTTACTTGATTTTATTTAGCAATTACAACTGGGGTTTCCTTTTTCTAATTTCTGTACCTCATAAAATATGTATAAATATATAAGGGGGTCATATAATAATCTCTCTAATGCTTTATTCACCAGTAGGTCTTTCCAGCTGACACAAGGTCACCCATTCTGATTAGAAGAAAAGAGGTTCCGCCTAAATATTCGGGGTTTTTTACAGTGAGAACTGTGAGCTCCCTGAAACTGTTGTACAGACTGATACATTAGATAGCTTTAAGAAGGAGTTGGATGGCTTTTTAGCAAGTGAGGGGATACAGGGTTATGGAAGATAGCTCATAGTACAAGTTGATCCAGGGACTAGTCCGATTGCTATTTTGGAGTCAGGAAGGCTTTTTCCCCCTCTGAGACAAATTGGAGATTTGGGTTTTTTTTCCTTCCTCTGGATAAACTAACTAACAGTTAGGTAGGTTAAAAAAAAATTTAAAAGGTTTAACTTGCTGGACGTGTGTCTTTTTTCAGCCTAACTTACTATGTTACTATGTATGTTAACACACTTAGGGGCAGATTTACTAAATTCACATGAAGGATTCGAAATTCGATCGAATTTTCAAAAAGATTTGAATTCAAATTTTCAAATTTTTTTGAAGACCACTTCGACCAATGAATTTTGAAAATTCAATCGAATCGAATGATTCAAATAAAAATCTATTCGAATATTCGACTATTCAACTATTGGACAGTCAAATTACTTCCCCTTTAAATTTTTATTCGACTTCCTAGTTCGCCAGATCAAAGCTACCGAATTGAAAATTCGATCGTTCGACCAATCGAATTGGGGTAAAATCCTTTGAATTTGATATTTGAATTCGAAAGATTTTACTTCCACAACAATTCCCATGGTCGAATTCGAGGGTTAAAAATCCCTCAAATCCGACCCTTAGTAAATCTGCCCCTTAGGTTTAGGTCAATTTAAATAGGGCGCATACATACAGGTCATACATACATACAAATATTACTAGTTTCATAATATGTAAGAAAAAGACACACATCAATCAAATTCAATCATCCTGACTAACTGCTAGCTGTATCTGAAGTCTCTTAAATTTGTCTCATAGGGGTAAATATAATTTCTTGACTTCAAGAGGGCAATTGGACCAATCCCTGGATCAACTAAGTTTATTTCCGTAACCTGTATATTCTAACTTGCTAAAAAGCTGTACAAACTTTCTTGACAATATCTGATGTATCTGCTAAATGGCGGTTCTGATTTGCTTGATTTCTGATATGGAAGAAGCCCTGCCAAAATGCAACCAAATCCTTGTTTTGCTACATTTGAGGGATGTATGTCAGTAAACCCTACTAACCCGCATAATGGGAAGCTTTGAGAGAATATGGCAATTTATACTGGCTCCTGCTGTAATCTGTACAATCTATATAAATTGTTCATCAGAAAAGTTGTTCATTCTTACACCAACACAAAAAGGGGTCAGTGGTGCTGAGAATAGTAATTGCTGCTGGCATACTTACTGGAGAGATACACTGATGAAGAAGGCACAAGGCATGAGGGAGACACACTATTCAGTTACAATAAGAAAAAGAGAAAAACAGAAAACAGAAACTGCCATAAAACAGGAAGGAGAATGGAAAGCAAACTTTAAAGCACTAAAGAAACTATAACTGCAAAGCGATAAACACACATGAATAACAGAAAATCATCAAACAATCAATACATTTCTAATAAAGAAATAAAATAATTCACAAAAACAAATAAGGCAACATATACACACAAAAAACAAAGTATTGGTTTATTGCAACATTATACAGGTGCCATTCAATGTCTTACATTAAATAATTAACATTTTGTTTGACTTTTCTTATGTTATTCATGTAGGGTAGCAAGGCTAATTGCTATCTTGGAGACCTAGAGCTAAGGTGTCTGTCAAACCATAGATTCTGCTCTTACTCAAATTAAAGTATCATTAGTATAGTGCAGATCAGTACAGTAGAACATCTATCCTCTATCTTTGATGCTGAATATAAGTTGGATCATATGTAGTTCCACTGAGATTCATTATGGTTACAGAAAGAAGTGGATGAACCTATTCCGGCAACAAGTTGATGATAGATCTGCTGTAACAATCTGTCCTTTTGGGTGGGTGACAATAATGGCATTTGGTCCAGCTGCTATTCTAAAGCAAATGTTAGTCTAAGGTCAATAGAGATTATTTTTGAGTATTAACCTTATCATTCTCATTTTTCTAGTGATGCAGGCATGACATCTGGTACAAAAGTCTGCATTCTCCAATTCAGTTTAGTGTGAAATCTTAAAAACAATATGCACTAAAATGACCATGTTTTAAAGAAACATTTCTGATCTATTTTTAATATCTTATTTGATTCCATCTTCAAAAGCAGTATTTAATTAAAACAAAATCTTGGCATCAAATACTTCTTTTAAAGAACTATGGCAATGATGAACAGGGAAAGTTAAGGACAACCTGGACAGTGACTAATTTGACTTTGGTGATGCTCCAACAGAAAGATGCAACCATCATTATTATTATTAATAATAATAATAATAATAAATTAATAAAATAATGAAAAATAATTAATGAAAACTGAAAAGTATTTATGGAATATGCATACTTATTATAGGTATAATACGTATTACATTTGTGGTTATAGAAACATGAAAAGCAGTTATATTCAGATAATATTACAAAACATCAGAGGCATTTGGTTATTATATAGAAGATAATATCACACACACACATGAATGATGAGAAGTTCATATGGGCATTCCATTACTCACCTGTCATATAAAGTTTGCATTTATCAAATTCTGATTAGAAATCCAGGTAGACAGTTGGAGGAGAGCCCTGAACCACCCTTACTGTGGCCATAGTAGGACAAGCACCAGACTTCAGGGTATAAACACCCATTATATTTCATAATAATATGAGATACTTTGGAGTTGGCAGTACTGTCATGGAGCTCTTTGTGTTGATACAAAATATTAATTTATATTAATTTAGGAAATGATATCTCCTGCAATGCAGCTGTAGGGCTATGTTGTCCATACATACTTTCTTTTTTTCTGTGGAGCATCAAAATTTCTGCCTTTCCATGTAGAACTGATGGTGCGATTCTCTTCCGTGTTTTTTCTTCTTTTGATGATGATGTCTGAATAGCTCTGCTCATCTGTTCCAAGCCCTTAGATGTATCCAGCTTTACAGCATTGCACGGGGATACAAGGGCTCCCATGAATCTCCACTCCCTCCTACTGCTCTTGCCATGAACAGCAGCTAATACCCGAAATTCCCTTCATCAGCACTTTGCAACTTTAGCTCTGAGGGTCTCTAGTAATAACTTCATAGGCTTACTCACATTTCTCCTTTGTGTCCTTTCACATATCCTTCTGAATGCCATTTATTTTATTTTTTTATTCTGCTTCCATTTCTCCCCTCCTCTTCGTCAATTTTTAGCATAAGAAATATCGCACGCATCCTTTTTTCAGTGAAGCTATATTTAGCATTTCAATGCCATCCTGCTCTCTCATGTCTGCGCTGTTCTCTCCCCTCCTCTGAGACTGTCCATTCCCTAGTTTCTTTATATTTACCACTCCCACTCAGTATTAGCCACACTCTCTCCTTCATCCCTGCTGCTCCCTTCTTCAGACTCTTTTCACTTTCCCTGATACTGGTCACACATCTGATATTTGAGTAAACAAATGTGTGCCATAGTCCACTAAATAGCAGAAAGGTTTTATGGCCAGACAACTAAGAGAATCCTTGATTTACATTTATATGCAAATGGGCATATTTCAGCCTGTTATGGGTGCTAATGAAAACCAGTTATCCATATTTGTTGTGATGTATATTAAGGATGAACTGGCAACTGCAACCAGTTGTAATGTGTTGATTTATTTTCAGTTATTTTCTCCTTTTTATTAATTTATTAATGTATTCCCTACTGATATCTTTAGGGTTCTCATGATTTTTTAGGTTTATTTACTGCTTTGCAATTCTTGTTGTCCTTCTCTTTCACCCCTCTTCCCTCTCCCTTCTTCGATAATAGGTATCCCCTGCCAAAATGTCAGCTGTAACCTGTTCCTTGCCATACTTTGCAGTATTAAACCTTTCTCTGCTAGAATGTGATAGATGCATTTGCCCTTCTCAATAATATCTTTTTCATGAGATACAACAGTTTTTCCAAGAGGCTAACAGCAACTACTCCATGAACACATGGGAGAGTTTATACAGCGAAAGAACCCTTGTTACAAAATATGTGCATAAGAATTGACAAATTTGATCAAACATCACTAATAACAAGAGAGAGAGTATATTCACTGTTCATACCCTGAGGGTCTCCATTTAACCTCCCGTTTAAGTAACTTGTAAATATATGTCCTTCTATGTGATTTAAAACCCCCTTCAATGCCTGCTGAAAAAAGTTGTGATCTGTTTCTACACTCAGTACAATGCTGCACTTATTTTAATTGTTTACTGAAAGTGAAAGAAAATGTAACGTGATAATTTCCTTTTCCTTATAGCAGTCCATAGAGCAGCACCTACAGGGATAAATCTTTACCCTTCTCATGGGACAGTCAAGGAACAATTAACAAGCAACAGAAATGATAATATACGGTGACTACCGCCACTATTTTGAGTTTTAAACATACACTGTATACTCAAGTCCATACTTCGATCTTGGTTATTAGAATGGGAATAATTGTTCTGCTTTATAGAAAATGAACAATACAAAAAGTTAAAATTTAATTTTTCCTGGACATTCTATACAGCAGCAATTACATGATGTAGCTAGTGATAGGGATAATTTTAAGGATTATGATTCTGGGACACAGAGTGAAGAACTGCTTTCCCAAAGACTGCCCCGCGTGAGCCCTAGATGTCCAACCTGTAGTACTTAGTGAATGACTGTATATTAGACCACATAACAGCTTTACGAATTTGATTAGCTGGAACTAGTATCCTCTCTACCCATGATGTGACTGTTTACTTGAGTGTTAGAAAAATCAAGAGACAACCCAGTTTTCATGTAACCAGTATGCATAGTATTCAATTATTATTATGGGCAATGTCTGCTCCTGCTGGATTCCTGTGATCACCATGGTGCTCATGTAAATGAGTGAAAATAATAACACAATATTACATCTCCATTTGATTGTCATCCAGTACCAATAGTATATTATATGTGAATTGGTATTAAAATATGAGGAATTTGGCATTCCATCTGGTCACCATCAGATCCATGTCTGGGACTCCTCATATCTCAGTCAGTTGTTTGACGACTTTCATTTTCAGTTTCAGAGACCATTTCTTTGGATCTAAAAAGGATCTATTTAAAAGATATGCCAGTGGATTGTTCTGCCCCATGATATTGTCTTGAGTCTAATTTCAACAAACATCAGTAATAACAAGAAAGATTATATTTAATGTTCATACAGCCCATTTAACCCTCTGTTTAAGAAAGTTGGAAATATATGTTCCTATCTATGGTTATAAAAAAACTCTTTTAGGGGCAGATTTACTAAGGGTCACATTTTGAGGGTTCATTAACCCTCGAATTCAACCCTCAAGTTTTTTTCGAATTTAAACCCCTCGAATTCGAATTTCGACTTTGAATTTCGAATTCATGGGGTTTTAACACAATTCGAATTATCGAACAATCGAATATAAAAAATTTGATCGATCAACAAAATCGTTGGGGTCGAACGATTCAATCAATTTTAACCATTCAATCGAATTTTTATATTAGAACAAAAAAACTTGGAAAAATCCTATGGGAGCTTCCCATAGGGATATATAGCTATTTGGTAGGTTTTATCTGTCGAATTGTTATATCAAATTTTTTTTTACTTCGACAATCGAATTAAAATTTTCGAATTTGGCAAATTTGAATCAAATTTTGGGATATTTGATGTCGAATAAGTTTTTTAATTCGAATTTGATTCTATTTTCACTTTGAAGCAATTCGAACCTTAGTAAATGTGCCCTTAATGTCTGATACTGTGAAAAAGTTAAGTGATCTCTCTTTACACTCAGTAAAATGCTGCACTTCTTTTGTTTTTTAATTGTATATTCAAGTAGAAAGACATATAAAATGACCATAATTTCCTTTTATTTGAAGTTCATGTAAAATTGATCAGGATGCTTTTTTATTTACATTCATTATATGCAATTTACATAATTATATTTTTTTTATTTTCGGAGCTATTCAAGTTTTAGTAACTGCTTATTTAATATATATTTTTTAATAATAGCACCACCTGCTGGCAAATTTATGTAAAAAGACAGTCAAAGAGATATACTTTCAGAAGGAAAAAGTGAAAAAACCTCTTTTCTGAACATCGCAAAATCAGAGCACTTTTCTGTTTTCATTCTGAATGTATATTTCCATGACTGCGCAGTTACAGGAGCTGACCAGCAGGTGGAGGATAATCTGAAAGCTCAAATACATCTTCTAGGCAAAGGGGGCTCCCCCAAAAGATTAGACCTAATTGTAAATCAGAATTGCATGAAGAGAGATAGATTACAGTACAAAATAATTAATATATTTTAAATTTAAACTGCTTATTGGGGACCATTGTGCATTAATGTTTGAATTAATTCTGTCTTCACACAAATTTGAAAACTTCTAAAAGTACTAAAATTTTTTGTATTCCTAATTGTCATTTAGGTGAGTTTGCTATTTGTGAGTTTTCCTGTGATTTATTGCTGTGATGTAACATGATCATGACTTATCCATTTCAAATTTTCATAAAGATGCTCACAGAAACATTCCAATCACCCAGAACATTCCAAGAATTAGAAATACTTTCTTATTACAAGTTTGTAAACTGTCCATAGCTGTAGCAACTTCTCTAGAAATCCTGAAACTAAAAGGTAGTTAGTTTAATGACATGAAAACACACCATTGCGGTCAATCAATGGCATGTTGTAACTGCATGTAATTGTTATAAGGTATCATTTTGAGATTAATTAAAACAAATTGGCAAAAAAGTGATACATTTTTCAGGTAACTAATATGATAATCACTGCAAGCTTTTAGAACATTTAGGTTATAGAAACAGATATAAATCAAAATATGGACTGAGATTGTCCACTGTTTGTCTACTGATGTTATTATTATTATTATTCTATAGTATTTAGCTTATACATATTCCCCAAAGCTTAACATACATTACACATTAATGACATCAGATGTTTGCATGTTTGTTTTTTTAAACTGGTACACTTTTTATCAAACATAATTTTCTATAATGGGCCTATATTAAGTCCTGTTTCCAGCAAAGTTTTCATAAATTTGTATTCCTATGCTTTTCTTTCATTGTAAGTTTTGAAACTGTCCTTAAAGGGGAAGTCAACCCTCCCGGCATAAAACCCCCCCCACATAGGCCCCCCTCCCTCCTCCCCTCAAGCCTACCCCCCCCCAGGCTATTGCCCCATACCTGTTAATTACCCCAAAATCCAGGTCCCCTCCAGGCAGGATCAGGGGTGCCATCTTGTCCCTCAACGTCTTCTTCCTTGATCCGGCAGCGTTTGGCGGCGTATGCGCAATAGGACTCATTTGCCGGTTGGTACTTATGTGCATGCACCAGAATTTCACTTAGTTTCCAAAAAAGGAAATTGGGAAACTTCATGAACAATAATAAGAAAAGCACGGTCAGTGTTACACGAGAGAGGTAGTGTTTGCATTTAATACATTTTGAGAGGCCAGGAAAACATCAGACTGTAATAAAAATACTTGCCCTGGTTGTCCAGTGGTGCGGCGGGGATGCCTGCTCTGCACAGGCCCTGGTTTCCTAGTGTGCGCACATCTTGTTTCTAACATAGATGCGGGCACGCCATCGTAATTGGCGCGAAATTCACATGTTTTGCAAACTGCCTGTTATAGGTTGTTAACCTGGTGCTTCTGAGCTTTGTGCTATTGTTTGTTCCTGATCCTGTTTTTTGTTTCTGATTCCTTGTTGTGACCCTGCCTGGCTTTTGACGATTCTACTCTCTATATCCTGACCTCTGCCTGATTATTGACTCTGATTCTGATTAACCCTCTGATTGACCCTTGCCTGCCTGACACTTGTTCCCTGCCTTCCTCGACCCGGCCTGTTTCCGACTACGAGTTTGTCTAATACCTTGTCCTGTGACCTTCTGCTCAAAGACTTTTCATTTACTGCTGTGCCCCTGTGCCTGTTCAGAACCCCTCCCTTTGCACCTCTCTTAATAAGACCTGGCGGCATCTGATAAGCTGAGGGCTCCACCCGAATTGAAAGGCGGCTGTTATAGGGGTAAGCAAGAGCCAAGAACAGGGTGTCTAGCATCGGTTCTGAATTAGGGTGCCAACCATGACACAGACTTTGAGAATTAAATTAGTGGGGGTGATTGACTAAAAGTGGGAAAAAAAAGCAAAAATCTACATAATTTACCAGTATGCAGAACACGGTAACAAACTACAAGTATGATGCAGATATGTTGTATGAAGTAAACCAGATGTGCCTAACATTAAACAAACTGGAAGCAAAGCCTGTGTAATTGTACTGTCCAAAGTGTAATTGAGCCCGACCCGGCACATAAGATGAATGTTTGCACATTGTAGTTATAAAAACTGGCAAGTGTGAAAACAGGCAGATTTATTATGTGTGACTGTATTGTACTGTAATGTACTGCTAAACATTTTGATTTCAGGTATGCTTCAGCCAGTATAGTGCCTATTCCACTGTCCAGTTTAGCTATACTCTTGCCACAGATCAGCAAGCATAAGCTAAAGCATTATGTAACTTTATATCCAATCAGATTCCAATAATACCCAATAATAATCCACATTAAAGTATAGACTCTAACAGCAGACAAGGAAAGTTTGTTTTTATGCTATTTGCCTAACTAAAAACAAATGACTTAATCTATACAGTATATAGGTCCTTTCCTGGTAGACAACCTTTAAATTAGGGAGAACAATCAGTGCCAGCTGGATGATTTCCATGGAGTCCAGGAAAATAATATCAACTTCGTTGCTCTTCTATGGAGTTTTTATATGTCAGTGTTTCAGCCTTTTAAGCAAGATGAAACCTTACTTTTTTCATGTACCAACAGTATTACCAAGACCAATAAACATTAGTTCAGAAAACAGTAGTATGAGCAACTTTGTATGATCACCAATTAAGTTTGCTTGATGTACTTCATGAAGCCATGCTGATTACTACATGTATGGCATTTATTATCTGGAATGCTCAGGATCTGGGGTTTATCTAGATAAGGGATCTTTTCATAATTATTTGGATCTCTATACCTTAAGTATACTAAAAACATTTTTAAACATTCATTTCACCCAATGGGATTAGTTTGTCTCCAATAAGGTTTACGTATATATCTTAGTTGGGATCAACTACAAGCTACTGTTTTATTATTACAGGAAAAAAATGAAATTTAAAAAAATCGGAATTATCTGATTAAAATCGAGTCTATGGGGTTGACCTTCCAATAATTTGGAACTTTTATGATAACTGATCCCATACCTGTAATCATAATACAATTCTCCACAATTTGCCCATCACAGCACAGATGTCAAACTTACAAGTCTATAATTGCTAGGCTGAGATCACAATACATTTTTAAATATTGGAGCTTTCCTCCATTCCATCCATACCATAACAGAGTCTGAGAAAATGAGGAAAATGGAACCAAACTCTCTAAATAGTCAAGGGCACAATTTACTGTATTTTTAAACAATGATTTCTAGTCATATTGTGTGTGTCTCTTTATGGCTGAAGGATTATTTGACAGCTGAAAAGCCAATGTAAATCACCTAATGCTGCTTGTATTCAATAAAGCAAAAGGGTTTACGGCACGTTTAGTAGATCTGGTACACTGGGGTGTATATTTGATTTGAATTCTTCTTACTTCTGCACACATAAAATTAAAAATAATAATAATTAAAAAACACTAGAATGATCTGCCATTATTTATACATGTGGATTTCCTGAATAAGGCAACTAGCTCAAGCATAATGTGAAATCATCTCACCCTAAACACAGGATAGCGGGTCTCAAACTGTTACATGAAAAATACATTAGGAGTGGTCCTACACCCTTTCAAATAAAATGAAAGATCCTAGCTGCCAACAGGGTCTGGATTTAGCTCTTTCGTGCATTCAGGGCTTTCTACATTTTGCCTTATATATTTGTAAGACTTGAATATGGCATGGTTTTTGAAATATGTTTACATTTCAAAAATATGTGGTACTCTAAGATCAATTCAAAGTTAATTGTCAGACAGCCAGAGACTTTCAGGTTTTCTGTCAGTTTTTAAAGCTGGGTGTGAGAACGGCATGCATCATAACAAAAGTATTACATCAGACGGACCATTGTTCCATAAGTCTTAGACTAATATGCAGAGCTTAAACACAAAATAGATTTAGTCCAGGATGTGGGCATGAAGAATTCCTGGCTTTGTAGCCAAAGGATGAGGATTTGAAAGTAAAGGATCAGCAAATATTTGTATGGTCATGTTATTAGAAAGGCTTTCATTCCAGCACTAGTTTTCCATGCTTCATTTTAAATTACTCGTTGAGTTAATCTGTATTGTGCACGTTAGCTCTGTTCTAGATACAGTACTTATTGACACAAAAAGATTTTGCTTTCACAGAGTTTATAAATGAGAGTCAAATGTATGTTAGTCTATTTCCCTAGTAACGGAAATGCAGGGGCGATCCTGGCCCCTCTGCCACTTGTGGCAGCTTGCTGCTGCCCCTCTTACTAGCTCAATGTTTAAGAATAAGCATAAGAAAGCATACTTACCGCATACATATGACCGAGGTATAAAAAGCAGTAATGTTTCATCTCCATTAGCAAGTTGACATTAAAGGTGAACTCCGGCTTCCAAACCTAAATTTGATAAAGAGGCCCACATAACAAAGAAACCCCTAATATACCCATCACAGTTACCTGTTTCTTCAAAAGTATGAATAAATGTAATTTTCTATGCTGAAATCCAGCTCTTTCTGGATCATTAGAAATCCTGAAGTGATGATATTCATATTTGCCTGTTTTCTCCACAGGCAGGCAATTGCCTCTGAGGAAGTATACATAGTATATGAAACACCTTGGGCTTTTTTAATTGATAATAGAGTTGTAATAATTTATCCAAGTTGAGAATAGTTTTACTTTCACACCATCCTGTGCCAAAACTCAAATTTCTGCTCCCACAAAACCAGAGTTTGGATGACGCTTACAGACCAGAACAGTCTAGAATGTGAGTAGATCTAATTTGACACATGTGTCATTTATTAAAAAGATAACACAATATCAGTACACTCTCTTCTTTGTAGATATGCACAAAGCCTTAGAAACGCACCGTTACTCTTTACAAAGTAACAGTAGTCAGCCAGCTTAGCAAAGTAGTCAGAAAATCAGCAGGAGAGCAAGGTGCTAGACTTAGGGAACGGTGTGAAACCATTATATACTTGAAAAGTCTGCATATTTTTTTTATTTATGTATATTGCAAAGTTGCTTGAAATTATGTTTACTTTTCAAAAAGCTTAAGTTATGTTTTTGTGGAGTTCCCCTTTAATATATTTTTAGCCCATAGGATCCAAAATATTCTCTCTTCCTTGATCCAATATGATCAAGTGGGCTTTATAATGCAACTACAAGATGTATAAACTTAATATATCTACTTTTATAAACACCTTCTCTGGTCCTCTTTCTGGATGCAGAGAAGGCATCAACACAGATAATCTCAATTACTACATATATTCGGCTTTATACCACTTATTATAAACAATATTGACTCTTTATTCTACCACCACAGCCATATGTAATTACAGGAGATATTTAGCAACCTCATTCAGTAGTAGTAATGGTACTCACTGAGGCTTCCCCCCTTCCATCATTAATATTCATAATAGCAATTGGGTCTTTAGCCCAAACAGTTAGAGAACAGTCGTCAATCAAAGTTCAGAACATTCACAATATTCTCATAAATAGGATTATTTGCGAACAACCTGATATTATTATTATTATTATTATTAATAATAATAATAATAATAATAATACCCAACATTAAACAAGCACTGCCCATATTTTTAACCATCTTAAATTAGTTTGGAGCTGCAAAACACTACAGGTATGGGACCCGTTATCCAGATCGCTTGGGACCTGGGATTTTCCGGATAAAGAATATTTTAGTAATTTGGATCTCCATACCTGCTACTAAAAAAACTTGCTTTGCCTCTAGTAAGGATTCATTATATCTTAGCTGGGATAAAAATAAAATTACATTTTTTTTTATAACAGAGGAAAAAGTAATCATTTTTAAAAATTTGAGTGATTTGATTCCCATAAGTCAGAGCTTTCTGGATCTGAATTATGGGATGGCAATCTTCCATACACTCCATTTTATCCAAATAATCCAAATTTTAAAACATTATTTCCTTTTTCTCTGTAATTAATAACATCATTATTGGACTCAAAACCAGCCTATTGGGTTTAATGTTTTCATGATTTTCTAGATTTGAGGTATGAAGATTACAGTAAGATCCATTATCCAGAAAACCCCAGGTCCCATACCTGTATACATATCTATCCACTGCTGCAGGTTTCTAGTTTTATTCAGTTTACCATCTGCTGTTTCTTGGATTTACTGTGCCATAAATATTTTCTTATGAGCGTCTCGTCTTGCAACTGACTAGTTTAGGAAACACGAGATGAGATTTAAATGGCATTTAAGAGATAAACATGCATTCAAAATGGTGACCAGCGGATGTTCTAGGTATTAATTACATTGGCAGCTGCCTTTTTCCACCCATAGCAGCTGATGGAACCAGGTGTGAACACACATCCAGCCACTAGGTTCAGAACAAACATGACCTGATATATGGCAGACATATACCCATTCAACAGTTTTCTAGGAACATAAACAGTATTGCTACTGAATGTCAATGCAGGAATGAAAGTCAGTCACTCCTATATTTATTTCACAACCTGACCATCCTCAGTAGAGAATAATGTGTGTATAAATAATGTATTTGAGTAAATAGCAGGATATAGGAAACGTAGGCTTGCTGCAATAGTAATGGAACTTCTTTCCCAGAACAAGTAAAGAGAAACATAATTAATTGATGCTGATTGCTGAGAAATGCTGTAGTGAGGGAAGGCTCAAATAGGCCAAAAACCTCTCTTGAGTCCTACCCTTAGAGGTCAAATTACAATATCTTGCAATGATGAGATCTTATAAGATAGAAAGGATGTATCACTCTGAATGTTTAAATTGCTAGTAAACCAGCATATCCAGGTGCATGGTTAGCCACAGGGACATAAAAGTTAAAATGCATGTTTCCCCATGATTCCATGAGTGAGAGCAAACACTTAAAATTTTTGGTAATGAGGCAGTGCTTTGTGTGTAGAATGAGGCAGATGAAAACCTGCAGTTATCAGAACCCATTTACAGGTATAGGATCTATTATCCAGAATGCTCAGGAACTGGGGTTTCCAGATAATTTGGATCACCTGACCTTGAGCCTACTAGAAATCATTTAAACATTAAATTAACAACTGTTCAAACCACAGGGAAACAATGCAAGAACGGAGATAAAATGGTTGATTTTCACTAAAGCACCAATGATTTCATTACATGCAGATTACTTAGTCCATTTCAATGTCAATAACATTTTCTGTTACATCACTAATCTCTGTGAAATGATTCAAATGATTCTCATCAGCTGGTGTTAATCTATGCTGTACAGCATGTTTATAGCTATACTGTATATCCCCAGACAAAAGAACAGCATACAAAGGTGCTCCTTTCAACAGTGATAGTAAATATTATACCTTTTGATATATATATATAATCTACCTTTTAATATATATATAATCTAACTACTAAACCAAAGAAATTGGATTTGTTTGTAATAAGTGGAAGGATATTCAATTTTTCATCAAATATATATTTGGAGGCCTATTTATGAAAGGTGGGAATTTAGTGTTTTTTGAAACCATGATTAAACTCACTAAAACCACTAATGTCATGACATTTAGTGAGTACATGGATCTATGACCTAAACTGTAGGAAAGATATTTCAATTAATTTTTTCAGAAATTGTGCCTGTGCTATATACAACTTTAGGTAGACATCGGGAGCTTAGGTCCTGGGCAGAGTGTTGGCTCTGTCTCTCTCTGCCTGTGTTTTGTAAGCAGGTGGAGAGAAGTGGATCCGCTCTCTTTCTAAGCTCCATATATCTGGACTGAGAAGTACAGCTTACAACTGAGTGCAGCAGAGATCTGCCTGAGAAATAAAAAAAACAGACATTTTGGGGCTGATCTCTACTCTGCTTACCTGCACTTAGACAGAAGCTGTACTTGTCACAGTAGATACATGGTGATGCAGAAGAGAGAATATCAGCCTGCCTACAAAACTGAGCTAAAAAGGCTAAAATGACTGAGAGCAGTGGAGCTAACACTCTGTGTGAGCAGGCCCCTAGGATGCTGAATGCACCTTAATTAGAAGAGGGATTACTGTGCTAGAAACTAGAGGCAGGGGCGTGCATTAGAGCACTATAGAGAAGCTAGTGTTTATGAGGACTGTGGGATAAAAATGGGGGCATGGGGCGGAGTGAGGGGGAACACGATATACTTTTTAAAGAGATCCCTGACCCCAACACAAATAACAGGGACATGTGTCCAAACTGGGTCAGTAGAGAAAGGAATACAATTTACTCTATACAGTATAATGCTAGTTATAAGGAAATCCACAAAGAATTAAAAAAAACAAAAACATTTGGTAAGCATTTCAATTCCAGGTAGTATAGTTCCCCACAAAGAATGTTTCTTTGCCTCAAATGAACATGAACATGCTTATAAGTTTGTGCACAATCATGGGGGGAACAATTTTCTTCTGCAACTGCTTACATTTTCATGAATATGTCTCTAAAACATCACTTCAGAGTATGTTCAACAATTTATGGCTGTGTTTCCAGCCATTTTGACCAGATTAGTTCCACTCTCCGTATGCTTTACTTACTGTTGGTGTACTTCACATTGTTTCACATTCGTGAAGTCTTATATTAAGCGGTTTAAAAATATTTGGACAATCCACAGTCTCTGCCTAACCCATGAACTGATTCTTCTGTGACTATATTACTAGAAATAACTGAAATGTACACTCTGTCCCCTTACTCTGTCTAGTCCATTAACTCACTCATAAATTATTTGCAACCTCTCGTAGAGTCATTAAATTTTCAGCAAGTGACATTTCCAAATCTGTATATTCCAAATGGGATGTAATTCTATTAGAGTCTTTAATTGCAGCATATGAAATGTATCTATAAAACGGAAGCATGTGCCCTCCAAGAAACAGCTGAAAATTGTGGCATCTGTCAGTCAAATTGTAATCTCGTCATCTATAAAAAAAAAATGTATCCTGTTATTGCATTTCAGAGTTTCCACTCATTGCTCATGTGTGGGTTCACTTAGATATCCCAGGATATGCAGTAGGTAATGAAATACAATTACATTTTCCTAGTGTAATACTGCACTCTTTTCCAGAAGCTATACTATGGGAGGAATTAAATGAATAAGCTAAATTTTTAAAAACGATTGCCTTTTTCTCTGTTGTAATAAAACTGTACCTTGTACTTGATCCAAACTAAGATATAATTATTTCTTATTCAAAGAAAAACAGCCTATTGGGTTTATTAATGTTTAAATTATTTTCTAGTAGACCTAAGGTAGACACCAGGTCCCAAGCATTGTATTCCAGTCACTTATGCCTTATTACCCCTCTAAAATCTTATCTACCACTGATGTCAAACTAACAGGCTTAAAGTGCATATGCTGAGAGCAAAATCTGTTTTGGAATAGTTACACCAAATTAGAATTGCTCCAATCTCTCAGCACCATGCCAGACATCAAATAATCAAGCCTATTTTTAACTTCTCTCTGAGTCAAGCAGGGTCTGTCCAAAAGAAAACCTTATTTGATTCTTCAGTTGTATGGTCATTTAGACTAAAGTGTAGTAAACAAAGCGATATCCAGTTATAAGTATTTATTGTGACAACAGAGAGCACCTGCTAAATTATGTAAGTTGGCTATGCTCCCAAATGCTAAATGGAGTTTTAGTAAAAAAAAAAGTTTCAGTATTAATAAATAAAAGAATTCAGCACTTGAATGAGCAGAGGTTACCAAACACTAGAGCAAAATCTTTTTTAACCTCACCTTCCAACATCGTGGAAAGAGCAGAATTAGGTCAGACTCAGGCTCCTACTCTCCAGGCTCCCCAACAATCAGGGGGTGTGTTTCCCTTATTTATACATACCTGGAAATCAAATCAAGGGGCAGATTTATCATTATTCACGAAGCCCTCGAATTCGGCAGTAATTCAATAGTAATTCAAATTAATAGTTTTAGGCTATTTTTTGTGCGCTATTCGATTTCACAGAAAAATCGTGACATTTCCTTCGATCGTTTGAAAAATTCAAACGATCGAGGTGTTTGATCGTACGGATGGTATTCGAGCAGGTGTTAGAAAAAAAAGCCTATGGGGGGATTCCCATAGGCTTCTATTGCAATTCGGTAGGTTCATTCTGGCGAAGTAGGCAGTCGAATAAAATTTTACAGTTGAAGTACTTCGATCATAGAATGGTCAAATGATCGAATATTCGATAATTCGATGTATTCAATCTATTTGATACAGTCGAATTTTGCATATTCAATGATCGAAGTGGCCAAATTTGCATATTTGAATATCCGATAAAATCCTACGATTGGAATCCGATCGAATTTGATCGAACTTCGAATTATTCACGTGAATTTTGTAAATCTGCCCCCAAGTGAATGCATCCAACTGTATATCCTATTTAAACCCATATTGCAAAACACAAAGTTTAATGCTTTTTTAATGAACTAAAGTCATGAGTTTCAGATTTATGTTAAAAATTCTACACACTTGATTCAAGTTACCAGATAATAAATCATATATACCTAGGGAACTATTCCATGTCTGCGCACTTCAGGAAGAAAGGGCTCCTATCCCCTGGCTCCCGTGTCCTTATTTAAAAAGTGTGGATTTATACTTTGTATATTCAAACTACATATTAAATCACTTGATGCATTTCGGTTACATAGTAGTAATACAATTGCTGTATATATAACAAAAATCATACCTAACATAATATTAATAAACACTGTTAAATGACCAAATATTACATTACTCCATCCTTTATGAATTGCATCATCTGTAAATATTTGTCATTGATTCCAGCAGATCCGCTTTTCTCCTCCTCAGACATAGAGCATATGCTAGTCTGCCCTTGGCCTTAAGATAAAGTATAGTATAAATAGTATAAATCTCTGCCCTGATGCTTTTACTGAACTGTGAATAAACAGCACAGTAAACTTTTCACAGTGACTGGTTCAGACAGTGAACAAATTTGCCCTGCGCATGATTATTTTTATAAAGCTGGATAAGAGTGGTGTATTTAATGTGCAAACAGAAATGCTATTTTTTTATTTGCACTGTGTCTTAATCTCAAATTGTAAATATTTATACCGGTATGGGACCTATTATCCAGAATGCTCTGGACCTGGGGTTTCCTGATAAGATATCTTTCTGTAATTTGGATCTTCATAAGTGGATTAGAAAATCCTGTAAACATTAAATAAGCCCAATAGGCTGGTTCTGCTGCCAATAAGGATTAATTATATCTTAGCTGGGATCAAGTACAAGCTACTGTTATTATTACAGAGAAAAAGGGAAATCATTTTTAAAAAGTTTGGATTATTTGGCTAAAAAAGAGTCTATGGGAGACAGCCTTTCCATAGTTCAGAACTTTCTGGATAACTGGTTTCTGGATAACGGATCCCTTAACTGTACTTGTTTGAGTTACGTCACAACTTTGGTGGCAGAGAAACAGTTTGCGAATTTAAATTACTATGTGTTGTGTTTGGTAGCCGAGGATGAGGAGAGTAGAACAGTGCTTTATTAGCAGGTCATGCAGTCATTACATAACAGCAGTAAGTCTTACTTTCACTTTCAAGTTGTACAGAAAGTCCTATGTATGCACAGTGCCACCTGCAGGCCATTTGTATAAACACCACATATTCCCCCTATAGTAGGAAAGCATTTGGACAAATATATAAACAGTAACAATTAAACCGTATGTATCTTAAAGCAATATATACATTCTTCACATGACACAGTCCTTGGTCCATGCAGGTAGTTTCCTGATTCTCTCAGTATGCCTTATAGGTTCACTTTCCTCTGCCCTATTGCGGTTGGCATCAGGAGTAGGGAAATGTCCTTCATCAAATGGAACATCTCCAAAGTCATATCTAGCAGGAGCAAGACGACTTGCATTCCATATGCGTCCATCAGACAATTCATATGTGTATGGTCCTCGCTGGCGTCTCACTTCAAGTGGTGTAGTAAATTTAGATTGTCCTTGTTTCATTATTCCGGGTTTCTTAATTCTGACTAAAGATCCAGGCTGAAAGTGCACTTCTTTTGCACCTCGTTTTCTGTCAGTATAAGCCTTGCATTTGGCTTGGTGATGTTTCACAATGTCAGTAGTAGATGATTTTGTAGGCATAGTCTTTGGTGGAAGTTTGACATCTGCAACATGTAACCTAGTGCGCATCTGTCTGCCATGTAATAATTCAGCTGGAGATGATTGGGTTGTTGCATGGCATGTTGCTCTGTATAGGAACTCTGTTGTAAATACTTTCCAAGATTTCCCAATAAGATTTGCTGTCTGTAGTGCTTCATTCAGACTTCTGTTGAATCGCTCGATTTTTCCATTTGCTTGTGGGTAATATACTGAAGATTTCCTATGCACAATATTCCTCTCTCTCAGAAAGGATTCAAACTCATATGAGACAAACTGTGGTCCGTTGTCTGATATTAACTCCTTTGGATTTCCTTCTCTGCTTTAGACAGAAATGTTATTACTGTAGCTGATGTTACATGAGAAACAAATGCAATTTCTGGCCATTTACTGTAATAGTCTATCAAGGTTATAGCAAATCTGCAGTCTATAGGAGCGTCTGCAAAAGGACCCACAATATCAATAGCAAGTTTTTCCCATGCTGAATCAGGGAATGGTACTGGCTGAAGTGGTGGTGTATGTGTGATAGCTGTTTTGTCATGATTCTGACAAGTAACACGAGAATGAATGGCAGTTACCACATCAGCATCCATTGCTGGCCACCAGTACAGTTCTCGCAGTCTTTGTTTTGTACGTACAATTCCTTGATGACTCTCATGTGCAAGTTGTATGAGCTTTTCTCGCAAGGTCTCTGGTACCAGTAAACGGTGAGCTCCGCGGACAACATAGTCATCTACTAAGGACAGTTCATGTCTAATCCTGTAGTAAGGTTGAAGATCAGGACTGAGTTTCTTCTCAGCATTTGGCCATTTGTTTTGTAAGATATCCCGTAGTTTTACTTGAATTGGACATGTGAGGCAAGCTTGCTTAAAATCAGCAGCTGTAACTGTAGATGATAATATATCAGTCAGTGCTACAATTTCCATGTCCTCATCCAGCGTGTCAGAAGCTGCAGGTAAAGGTAAACGTGACAATCGGCAGTAACATTTTTCAAACCTGGTTTGTATTGCATTTTGTAGTTGAAATTCAATAGCCTTGCTGACCATCTAGCTATACACATTCCAGCTCTTCCTAGTCCCTTTGTTGTAAGCAGTGTAGTTAAAGGGCTATGATCAGTGCATAAGGTAAATTCTCTACCCCATAGGTAGGTTCTCCATTTTTCTGTTGCCCAAACACACGCTAGAGCTTCTTTTTCAACAGTTGAATACTTACGCTCTGTCTCTGTAAGTGTTCTGGATGCAAATGCAACAGTTTTCTCTGAATGATCAGCATGGATCTGTGTGAGAACTGTACCAATGCCATAGTCTGAAGCATCTGTAGTAACCATTGTGGGTAGTGCAGGATCAATTAAAGCTAGTGCTGAACTGTTCACAATGAACTGCTTCACTATGTCAAAGCTATGCTGAGCAGTCTCTGACCAAACCAGACTTGAAGTTCCATATGCGTCCATCAGACAATTCATATGTGTATGGTCCTTGTCCTTGTCGCCATTTGTTGTGTTTGGTAGCCGAGGATGAGGAGAGTAGAACAGTGCTTTATTAGCAGGTCATGCTGTCATTACATAACAGCAGTAAGTCTTACTTTCACTTTCAAGTTGTACAGAAAGTCCTATGTATGCACAGTGCCACCTGCAGGCCATTTGTATAAACACCACACTATGTTATTTTCTTGCACAACAACCACATACAGTGGCTGCACTCACGCAAACACCCATTTCATTTGCCAATATTTTTGCTCAATGCGAATTCACAAAAACTGGAAAGACTGCAGTACAATATTTTGGTAGTCAGGAAAAAAACATAGGAAATACAACCATTTGTGAATAAATATGCGCTGCATGAACCTTATTAATTACCCCCACAGTGGTGTAACTTGGGCTAGTTGGGCCCCCCTACCTAATTCATTTTATCGAATGATTGCCCTAGCCAACTATTAAAAATAAAACAAAAACATATGTTGCGGTGTAAAAACATCTTGAGATCTACAAGAAAGATTATTAAAAATGGTAGGCAGGGGAGTGCTGTGCCAAGGAAGTGAGTTAAAAAACTTGCATCAGGCAGCAGTGCCCCACTTTAAGTGGCAAATTTCCAGTTTTCAAAAAGTAATTCAGTTTTTGCGCTTTCTGCACTAGCAGAAATGTTTCTTCTATTCGGAATGGATGGAATTAATTGCACTTCACTGTTTTTGTGTCATCTGCAAATATCGATACATTACTTACAGTACCCTCCCATAGGTCATTAATGAACAAGTTAAATAAAAGTGGACCCAATACAAAACCCTGCGGTTGTTTACCATAGCTGTAAACTGGAACTGTTCCACCCTTGGCTGATAAACTAATTCAACACTTTCATAAGATACTCTCTTTTTATTGTTCTATGTATTCTTGGAGGGGTGGATCTGACAGTTTCCACTGTCCTAGATTTAGTTATGTTCACTGTTAGCAATAAATCTCTGCCCTGATGGTTTTTACTGGGCTGTGCACAGACAGCATATTCTTGAACTAAATGCACATTAGTTTTCCTGATCTCTTGATGTTTGGTTTTGATGTAACTAGTTCACATGGTTGTCTAATAATCAGCTTCTTCCTAAACCTTAATAGGTTTAGCAGAAGAAAGTTTTTTGCTGCAAGAATTCCTTGGTTTAGCTATTACAATTAAAACAAATAACAAATATACATCTGTATTTTTATATTTGAATATTGTATGTTGTTGGTGATACATGGAGCATGTTCCATTTGGGCCTTTGATTGAATTTTACCTTGAAATTGTCATTGTAAGTACTTACACTGTTTTTGCTGTGGATACTAAATTATGAAAAACTATAGGACCTATGGATGCATTGTAGATATGTGCAGAAAACAATTGTGTCTTAGAAGCCCAATTACTGGTATTGAGTCTGATGACGTTATTCAGCACATGAACCACTTTCATATTGTCGGAAAGGAACTTAATTGCACAACTTGAACTCCTGTATCCTCTGCGCTAATCGAAGGAGAGTCGTTACACTTTCTTCGTTAACAACTCTGTGGCTTTATTAAGGCACACACATAGTGTTAACAGTGGGTATAACTGCACAACTGACTGACGCGTTTCTTGCTGACCACGCGGCACTTCCTCCATACACACCACGTGATAAGAGATTTAAATAGTGTTCAAGGTGCTTATTAAAAGATTCTAAAACATGTGTTATAATCAACTTTTAAAAGTAATGCACCCGTATTCCTGTCATTCAAGGTAACAGTTTCTATATAATTATATAATTACTATACAATCATTCACTTCAAAACCTTTAAGTGTTCAGTAATGCAACAATGTTACTCTCATAAAAAGTGTTACCATATCTCTAGTGATACTTATAAATGAAAATAAAAAACAAAACTAACATAATATCCACATACAATTTATGCTACCTCCTTTATTCATAAAAACATTAATTTAATTTATTTAAGATCATTTCAAATGATGATGTCTCAAATGAATTAATATGAGGTGTTATCAAACTTCTACATATACTACGCTCAGTTATTCGTCTGTTATTAATTTATATAAATTTATGTTTATCATTCTATTAAATGTTTTGTTTCTTTATTTGTAATTTTATTATTATTTTTATATACACACCTTAAATAAACTTAATACCTTTGCATTATAAATAAAAATAATTTCTGTTTCCTGTAAATAAAAATTACAAATAAAATGGCAATTTTCTGTTTAGGATGGCCCAATGGCACATGCTACTAAAAAAGTATATTATTATGAAAATTATATATTTACATGAAGCAGGGTTTTACATATGAGTTGTTTTACGCAATATCTTTTTATAGAGACCTACATTGTCTAGGGGGTATAGTTTTCCTTTAAAAACTTTGCTAGGGGGGAGGGGAATGTGAAACAGGAATCTTAGGGGTAGATTCATCAAAGAGTGAAGTTCCACCACTAGAGGGAAATTCCACAGCTCTCAATTAATTTCTATAGGCTTATGCAAGGCATATTCATCAATGGGTGAAGTGAAAGTTCACCCTTTGATGAATACGCTTTTAAAAATCCCATAGAAATGAATTGAGAGCTGTGAAATTTCCCTCTAGTGGCGGAACTTCACTCTTAACTTCACTCTTTGATGAATCTACCCCTTAGAACCTTCCAAAAAACCTGTTGCTAGAAAAACTGCCGCTTTTTTATTTGGGTAACTTGCTAACTCCTCACTTAGCCTGGCCGTCTGCATTGCCGTTTACGCTCTTCTGGTAAGCCGCTATGAAAGGCCGCCTGTTTACCTGCCCTTCATTCTTTTTACTGCATTCACTTACCACATTAGTAGATCCACAAGTCAAGCATGCATGCCTAAATTTGCAAGCATAGCCCCTATTACACCTTTTCTCATTGTACACAAAACAGATATTCCTTGGTTTAAATGCATATGGCCCTTCATTGCTATTGCCAGCTGAACTATTATCCTTGGACACCCATCTTGTCCACAAGTCTTTATCCTTTTGTCCAAAAGACAAGACCTTGCTACTCACTATCTTCTTCCTAAAAGCCTTATCATAGTCCGAACAGGAAGAGACTTTATAAAAAAAATATGTATCAATATAATTATACCTCTTTCTATATAATCTATGTATCAATAGTGATGGGCAAATTCCCGCAATAAATTAGCGAAACGTCAATAAAATTTTGCCTGCCGTTTTCGGACACGTCCGAAATTAGACGCGGCTGTGTTTCACTAATTTTTCGAATTCAGCAAGCAAACGCCCCAGATTTGCCCATCACTATGTATCCATTATTATCTATGTACTTTATGTTGAAGCATATGTTGAAGCATTGTTCTGTTTTTTTCTCTAAGTACACACTTGCAAAAACCAAGAAACCCTTCAACCATTCAAATATTGTTCTACTCCTTTTCCATTTTTACTCTTGTTTCACTTGTTTCACCCCATCTTCCGTTGACTGCACTGCTTCCCTAGTTCTATCATAAATATCAACAAATTTTGCGGCCTCAAAATTTATCTAGGCAAATGGTCTGCTGTCTCTGTAAGTATGCATGCATAAGTATCCGCTGCCCCAATTGGAATAATTTACTGAATACCTTCCTTTGTTTTTTCTACCCCCTTTTCCTTTACTTCAACCCTATGCAGGCCTCGTTCCCACAAAAGAAGTTCTGCACTGTGAGGGCAGTGAAGCTGTGGAATGCTTTGCCAGCAGATGTTGTGATGGGAAATTTCCTTTATACCTTTAGTTTTGTGTGTGTAAATGCACACAAATGAACTTTATATGTGGTGCTCTAGATATGGGTGTACATTTTTCAGCTGCTCTCAAGTTTAGAGTGCCGCTACATGGACTCTGCATCTCAGCTTTTTCTGCTCCCTGTCCTGGCCCTCAAACTCTTTTATGCAGCATTGGTATGTCCACATGGTCCTTGCTTCCCACAAACACCATAATAAAAATGGGGGGGATTTTGTGATAAATATGGTTAAATCCCTTTCTCTTCAGATGTCTATGGTATACTGGGTTTGCCTCCCTAAGCTGCTCAGGCTGTTTTATTACTGATTACTTTATGTATGTAGAGAATTGAGAGCACCTGAGGTTCTTGCTGATAGAAGAAGAAAAGGCAACCCAGAAAATTAAAAAGAACAACTGAAAATTCCAGATAGAGGAAGAAAAGGAGAGAACGTTGAAGCAGATTAGGAGAGGACATGGATCCACAAAGAAATCCAGCAAACACCCAGAAAGAGAGAAGAGGAGATGAACCAAATGTATTAAAGGGGTTGTTTACCTTCCAAAAACTTTTTTCTGTTTAGTGGTTTTCAGATTGTTCTCTAGAAATAAATACTTTTTTCAATTACTTTCCATCATTTATTTTTTACTGTTTTTCCAAAATCTAAGTTTAAAGTTGAATGCTGGTGTCTGGGGTGTTTGAGTCTGGCAGCTCAGTAATTCAGGTGCAGACTCTAAACTGTTACAATTTTGCAATATTTAATTGCTACAATTGATACATTTCACAGCAACATCTCTGGAGTATTAGCAACTATTGTATCAAGTCTAACAGCTGCCTGTAATGAAACCCAGAGATTCTGCTCAGCAGGGACAAAGATAAGAAATGTATACATTAAATGTATCAGTTTAGAACAGTTGGGGGGGTCGGTGACCCCCCCAGAGCTGCTTTAGAAGGTGGAAAATGACACTTTACACTTCAATATTAGAAAAATGGTTACAAATAGAAAATAGACAGTAATTGAAAAAAGTCATTATTTATGGTGATCTATCTGAAAACAACTAGTTGTTTGAAGGTGGACAACCCCTTTAAGGATTAAAGCAATTTATGTTGCAGGGTGCAGGAAAAGCTGAGAAGCAGAGTCCATGTAGCGGCACTCTAAACTTGAAATGCATCAGGCTTGATCTGATTCCGGAAATAGGGTAGCCTAAGTGTACCCCTACATAAGGCAATTAAGCTACTTTCCAGTCCAGCTTGGAGCAAATGGTGGCCTAAAGATTAGTAAACAAAAAATACTTCTAGGAGTGTTTAATTAACCCCAATAGATTGCTCTTAAGCTGGCCATAGACGGTACAATCACTATCATTCTTGGAAAAGATCTTTCCAAGAAAGATTGTTTGTTTCAATACACACGTGTACAGCTGAATCGTCAGATAAACAGGCAGAAACAATAGAATTCTGCTTGTATTTGACAATTCAGCACTAAAACAGTGGCTGATGTTTGGGTGCCTTCAAAGGCACCCAATCAAATTTTCCATCAAGCCCGATCGACCAGCCTACCAATATCCAAGTCTTCTGCTGATATCAGTTGGCTCCTTTCCCACCATACACACACCAAATATTGTACAAAAATTAATTTCGTACAATATTATCTGTTTGTCTATGGCCACCTTTAGTGTTATACTTCTCTATAGGGCAAATTCACTAACATGCAGAGATGCACTAGCGCAGCCTTCGCCGCACTTTGCCAGGAGTAGTTTCGCCAGTGCGCTGCTAATTCACTAAAATGCAAAGTTGCACTTAGGGAGGTGAAAGGTAGCAAAGTTTCACAAGCGAAAATTCGCCAGGCAAAGCTAAGTTGCACTAGCGAAGGGGAATTTGCATACACCAGGAACTTAAAGTTTGAATGGAAGTTACAGCAAATACATAAAAGTACACAAGCCCAGGGAACCTTAATAAATGCAAATAGAGTTGTTACATTGCCCTACACATGTGCCCAGAGTATAGTTTATGTGCCATATGTTAGAAAATGTAGGGGGGAAGCAGGGTACCCTAAAAAATATTTTCATCCTTTGGCAGCCTATCACCCTGGAAAATGGAAAAGATGCCAGCGATTTTTGGGACTTAGAAAAAAGTTTTCACTTTTTTTAAAGTCCTATCTACTCTATTGCACTTCACCTCTGAGCTGGCGAAGGCTGGAGTAAGAGGTAATGTTCAGTAAAATCAACATCTTGGGGAATTTGTGTTGTAACGATCTTTAGCCCTGGCGAACATTCATCTGACGTTAGTGTGCGAAGTTGCGCTAGAGTACATCTCCTTTGACTAGGGAATTTTCACCAGCGAACGTTAGTAAATAGGCCAAGTAAAGAAATGACTTAACACTGGCGAATTTTCGCTAGCATTAGCCACTTCATACTTCCCCCTAAATGTAGACTGGTTTGTTTATTTATTTATTGACTATTTATTTATTATTTATTTATTATTTATTTATTGACTGTTTACCCCTTGCTGTGGATTCTAGCTTTTCAGGTTAACAAAACAATCTAGGCAGCATTACATTGTGATCTATATGATTTACCTTTCACACCAACTAATCATCTGACAGAAAATTTGCAAAATGTTTGAGCCTTAAGCAGTTCCTAAACAGCCACCCAAAGCTCATCACATATTCCCATTTCCTGTAAAGTCTGTTAATTGTGACCCACTGAGACATCTGTCTGTGTCAGCTGCAACAGGGATTTTTTTTTTCTTCATTTGGCTTCATTAACATATTTAATTAATGAGAACATAATGTGTGACACAAAATCTATATCCCATGAGATGTAAACATCCAATTATGTGATTGTTCTGGAAGGCATAATATTTTGCTATATGATTTTTCTGCTTAGTTGAAGAAGAATGTATATTTATATATATCCCTAGAGTAAAATAAAAAAGAAACATATAAACACATCCTCAGGGCAATCCTGAGGACAGGAACACAGTTTCTAAACCTGCCTCATTGGCGGAGCGCCCCTGCACATCCTGCCAGGGCTCCATCTCCCTAACCATGCCATGGATATGGCACTATGCAGCAAGGTTGGTGACCCCCATGTCCATCACTTTACTTCCTGGACTCTGCGCTCTGGCAGCAATTGCCAAACAGAAGTATGCACATGTGAAGCAAGGTACATAGTTGGCTTCGAGTGTACATTCTCCTGGTTGGGTAACACTCTATGAGACAGATTTATAAAAAGATATGAGTTTACAGCTCACCACAGAAATCTGCTCATCATTTCAGCAGATAGAAAGGGGCCACTGATCTGAGATCTGGCTGATAGCAGGGGCCACTGATGAGGTCTAATAGTCACAACTTGTACATAGAAGGTACAATGATCTGTAGGGTTGCCATCTTTTCTGGAAAATAATGCCAGCCTTCCTATATATTTATCTTTTTCCCTATTAATAACATTGGGATCAAACATCATCTTTACCGGCCAGGTGAGGTGTTTATACAAATGGCCTGCAGGTGGTACTGTGCATACACACGACCTTCTGTACAGCTTGAAAGTGAAAGTAAGACTTACTGCTGTTATGTAATGGCTGCAAGAACCTGCTAATAAAGCACTGTTATACTCTCCTCATCCTCGGGTACCAAACACAAAACCAGGTCAGTAAAATAACGGCCAGGTGGCAACACTATTGATCTTGGATCTGATAGTCAGATCCAGATCACGATAACAAGGGCTACTGGTCTGAAGCCTGCTAATCACATCCAGATACACATAACAGGGGCCACTGGTCTGAGGTCTGCTAGTTATATTAAGATGAACAAGCAGGGGCCACAGATTTGAGGTATGCTAGCCACATCTAAAGTCTGACCTCTGCAATTAAAGGGAAACTATCGCAAAAATGAAAATTTAACATCAAGATACTTATCAGGACCCGAAGGCTTAGCTTAGGAATTTGAGGTCCTAGGAGGTAGCAGCAGGCACAAAACACAGTTCATGCTATCCAAGGGGTTAAGAAGTCAGCAAAATCAAGTCCAGGCAAGGGTCGGTTCAGGCAGAAAGAGTTCAAAGTCAATAAACAGACCAAGGTCAGGGTCATGAAATCAGAATCAATTTAGCAATAGCGCACCCAGGAACACACAAAGTAGAACCTATAATCAGGCAAGGTTAGGAAGTCTTTGGCGTCTATTTAAAGGGGATTTTCTTGGCAAAACGAGCGCACTGACATCACGATTTGCGCTGACACCACATATTTTGATGCGCATCCGTCATGCCGTGACGAGCTTGGCCCCTGGGTGCCGCAATCTTGCCTGCGGCGCCAAAGGTGGCAATCTGTGGGTTTGGGCAAATGCCAGATGGGCCGACTACTTTAAGATGTAAATGGGCTGCTCACCTAAAAATGCTAATTAGGTCTGTCTTTAATATGTAAAAGAGCCAATCGATCACTTTAGAAATGTAAGTGTTCCAGCACATATAGGGTGTATAATGTTGCTGGGTATTATATGGTAATGGACTTTTAAAATATCTATTGATAAATACTCTTCTAGGTTCTAGTTAACCTTGGGGTTGGAAATATATATCATGCTTTGCATGTGCGTAAATACATGGGCTGCTTTGATACTTTTGCCAGGGCTGCTTTTTCCTCCTAGTTCGGCCTTGGGAATACTGCAATAACAAACTTTCTAAATACAATCAATTAAACATTTTGCATTGTTCAGTATGAGGCAGCTTGTATTTTCATTTTCGCGATAGTTCCTATTTAACATCCAGGTGCACATTACAGGGGCCACAGATCCGAGGCCCAAAAGTCATACTGCAGTGCGCAGGGTACACTGTACAAGAGCCGGCTAGTCATAACAGGGGCGATAGGTCTGAGGTCTGCTAGTTACACACAAATGCATATAACAGGGTTTGACTTCTACTATTAAAAAAAAAAAACCTGATGGCCCCCATTGACCCAGACTGCTCCCCCTGACCTGAACATAGTCTCTCTCCCACCCGGACCATATAGTGGCAAAGGAGGTGAAGGTAAGCAACACGTGGAGGTGTGTGGGGGGGGGGCTAGGTTATACTGTATGCCGAAGTACCTGGAAGAGGGCCCTTTAGTCATAGTTCCAGAGGTCCCCAAATGGCCCAGTCCGTCCACTGCCATAGATCTCTGGTTTCCTTGTGATATTCAGATGTAACAAGTCTGAAGCCTGATTGCAGTGTCTACAGCAGGGAACACTGTACAGGTACCTGTTATACACATCCAGATGCATCAATTTTTCCCCCATTGTTGCATTATAACAAGCAATTTTACTTGCAATTTGAAAAGTATCTGGCACAATTGTGCCCAAAGATTTCTAAGTCTGTTGTATTTCTGCCATTCAGTGTGCCCCCCCCCCGAGGGCCGCCATTAGAAATCACAGGGCCCCGCACAACAAAATTGTCGGGATCCCTGGGCTCCTCCCACCCAGGCATCTAAGCCCCGCCCCAATCCCCGCCGAATCCACATCAAAGTTAAAAAGACCACACAGACATCAGCGCTAAAAAAGTAAACCCCCCCCAGGGCTCCCTTATAAGTTAAATTGGTGCAAGGCCCCCCTCCATAAAAGCATTTTTAAAGCATTGGTGCCAGAGCCCCTCATACAAGTTTAAAAAATTTGGGGCCCCAAAAATAATTTTTAATAAAACATTGGCGACAGGACCCCCCTTACAAGTTAAAAAAAATTGGGGCCCAAAAATAATTTTTTAATAAAACATTGGCAACAGGGCCCCCCTTACAAGTTTTAAAAAATTGGGGCCCCAAAATTTTTTTTTAAATAAAACATTGGCGACAGGGCCCCCCTTACAAGTTAAAAAAATTGGGGCCCCAAAAATAATTTTTTTAAAAAACATTGGTGGCAGGGCCCCCGTTAACAAGTTAAAAAAAAAAATATTGGAGCCCCATAAAATATTTTTTTTTAAAAATTGGTGACAGGGGCCTATAGAGTATTAAAAGAAAACATTTGAGGCCAAGGGATTATAAAAAAAAAAATAAAAATCCACATGGGTATTGGTGGAATTGAATTCGTGGCTTCAAGACTTCAGCATACTTTCTTGCTTTCAGGTATTTTCACCGCTTCAGGACTTCAGTGTTGGCTCCACGTGACTTCGGGTATTTCCGTGACTTCAGGACTTCGGCTGCCTTCGCGTCTTGTTCGGCACTTCCGCATCGGCTCAGCGCTGGTAAGGGGGGGCCGGCTCTTGGGAAAATGCAGCACTGCCGGGCCCCCCTTCAGCCCCGGGCCCGGGACACTTGTCCCCCCAGTCCCCCCCCTGATGGCGGCCCTGCCCCCCCCACTTATGGTTTTTGTGTAGTTGCGCAGACCACTGTGGTGGTAGCTCCAGGATTCTCCTGTGTCATTAGGTACAACTGCTCTTGATTCAGGACAGGAGGTTGGAAAGGACTGAACAGTGCTGAGCACAGTTGTACAAGGAGCACCTTTTAATGCAAGTACTTTTAAAGGTTGTAAACCCAACTGTAATGCTGCTCCAGTAGCACCTCCTACTTTTCTCTAAAAGTTACTTGAAAAACCATAATTATAAATGCAAGAAACTTCACCAGTGCAAATTCTACTGATTAAACACTTCATTATAAATGCAAAAAAACAGACCAATAAGAACTCTGATTCTAGCACGTCAGGCATCTTGCTGTTTTATTACATATAGAGATAATTATGTAATTTTATTTCTTCATTATATTACACTGGAATCAGACATGGGGATAAAGGACAGACTTGTTCAGTGCTGGGAAACTGGGCTTAAAGCTTCCCGCTCCAATTACAGTAACAAAGAACAGGGAGTGAGATTGATACAGATCAGCTGGATTCTCATTGGAGAATTGTTTTGCATTTTAATGCAGCCGCTGGCTAGTGAGATTTGGGGAAAGGTTTTATTGTGCAATATTGCTTTAAGAATACAACCCTGATGCTGGTGGACTACAGCTCCCATCATGCTTCAACCTTCAGTATATGTTACATTATACTGGTATTTGTAGTCCAGCAACAACTGAGTAAAGTTTGGTTGATCAGTGCAGTGCATCAGGGTTTACTACCCCTTTAAATGGGAGGACATTCTTTATTAGTTCTATACACAAAATGTTTTGTTGTCCTTGATTTTTTTTTTTTTTTTAAATGTCTTTATTGTTTGCACCAAACAGATCCATATTAACAAACCAATACATGCCAATACAATTGTGAATGGAGGTCACAAATATAAACTGGAGTAGGTTCACACATTCTTTGACCATCTAATGATTAGAGGTGTACATTGAACATTTCAATACTGTGAGCCTTAAACAAACTACACTTCCACCTTCATCCCACCCTAGAGCCCCACACCATTCTGTTGTCCTTAATTTACTGATATTGAGTGAGTGCAGATGGCCTCTTTAACTGTTGAATGGTTTACAAATTTTAGTGGTGACACAACTTTCCCTTTTTGCTATAGTTTATACAGGAGCGGTGGCCAGCTCCATGTTGTAGCTCCCATCATTCCCAGCTATAGTCAGGTGATCCTAGTGGAGGCTAATTAAAGGGGCAACCATTTGAGAATTCAATCTTGAAGGCAAGCAAGTTGCAGGTAAAGCTCAGTCTCTGTGTAAAATGTGTAATGAAATAACAGAATTCTTGATGAATCAGATGAAAGTGAGTGTAGGACTGGTCAGACCAGAGATGACTTTGATGTAGTTGGTAATCTTAAATATATTGCAATATATGGACACACAATCCTGGTTTTGCTTAATGAGGGACATTCTTTAGTATCTTAAGGCACACATTGTCTTGCTCTAATTAGGGAGTGTTTGTTTTTGTATGAATTATGCTGTCACGCTTTCATTAGAACCCCACCTAATGGCTTTAGATTTGAACACCATGATTCCTTAAGTAACTACTGTTTATATTCAGGTGCTGTGAATTGCCTAGCCTGCATGCTGCTACCTTCTTTGCATTTTTTAGCGGTTTGTGAGTGCAGAGCATGCTAAAAGAAAAACACTTCCCATTCCAAAAATCAATTGTAGGCTAATCCAAACCGTGATTCCATTTAAACAGTATATTGCAAATCTGAAGAATCTATAGAACCGATCAAAATGCCGACCACAAATGAAGCAGATGAGAGAATGAGGAAGTTTAAGAACAAAGGCAAAGACACAGCGGTAAGAATCCCATATCCCTGTGTACAGAGTATTTATGATAATCTTGTTCCCACAGCAAATTTTGCTAAGTATTTTCCTGAATTCACTCTGGACTTACTAACTTATAATTAATCTTGTACTAATTACTAAATAAACTCTGATAAATTCATTTAATTTAAATGTGTACAGTACAACATACAGCAGTGGTGTAACTGCAGACTCTGGCCATTAGGGGATCTGTTACCTCTGTATGGAGGGCACGGTTCCCTGCGTCTCTCACAAACGCCGAATTTCACTAGGGGGTGGGGGCCCAGGTTATGCTACTGCATGGGGGTAAAACATAGTTTACTTATCCCAATGGCTGTGAACAAGGGAAATGAGGGCAAGACTTAAAAAAAATTGGGACCATTTTTAATATGTTCTCATTGCTGGGCTACATACATTACATTGAAGGTAAATGCAGTTGGTGCAGCTCCAGAAGCTGCATTTTCTATGTTAATATTTCTACAGGGTCTGGAAACATTCATCTCTCTCTCTCTCTCTGGTTAGCCTAAGAATGGTCAAATCGGGCTACAAATATACCAGAGGACAATTCCAAGTATGTTTTATAATACCTGATATTTAGCACAGGCTATATCTAATTTTTGTACAAGTCTTCTGACTATCCAACTCTTTGGTGGGCTTTAAGGAATCCAGCTACACTGGATTAGGTTCATATGGCTGGCCTTGCTACCATCCAAGGCTAAATCATTGTGACTGAACGTTTTAGTACATTGATGCTGCTGAAATTTGGCTGCCTGTGGTTGGTGAGCTCCTGTCATGATAAAGATTTTTAAACAGGCTTTAACTGTGAAAAGCAGAACTGGTACATAAAGTTGCTAAGGACACTGAGTTTAGTACAGCAGCTCTTGCAGGAAAGCCAACAGTATAGATGAAGTACAGGTGGCCCTTCTCTCCCATATGCCATATGCCACTTTCAAAGTCCGTCACAAAGTTCCAAGTGTCGGTTGTAGTGCAGTGCACCATAAGCTGTTGATGGGGCCTCCCAGCCACTAAATGCCTGCCCATTCCTCTGTTGTATACAGCACTGCACAAACTTCACACTGCTTCACTGGATGTAGGTTCCCGTTAACCTACACCTATCACATAACTGCCCTGGGGTCTTACCCCAAATCTACTTGTCTGAGCCACAGGCTACCCTAACTGTCTTTTACCTCTGACATAAGCGCTTGAAGGGGTTGTTCACCATTGAATTAACTTTTAGTATGATGTAGACAGTGAAATTTTGAGACAATTTGCAAATTTTATTATTTGTGGTTTTTGAGTTATTTAGCTTTCCAGTTAGCAATTTCTGCAATCTGGTTGCCAGGGTTCAAATTACCTTAGCAACCATGCCGATTTGAATGTGAGACTGGAATATGAATAGGAGATGGTCTGAATAGAAGATGAGTAATAAAGTAGCAATAACAATACATTTGTAGCCTTACAGATAATTTGTTTTAAGGCAAACAATTTAAAAAAAATTAAGGCCAATTGAAAAGTTGATTAGAATTGGCTATTTCATAACATACTTGGTTAACTTAAAGGTGAACCACCGCTTTAAGGCATTTCCTGACTATTTACAACGTCTTCCAATTTGTCTTGCCTTTAAAAAGTGTTATCAGGCCAAAGAGGAATTTGTGGCTCCTGCGCTGCCCTATACAGGCTCCCTGAGCTGGGACTTTCCCAATCTAGAAGACAATTCTCCTTATGCCAATATTAATAGTTATGAAACATTGCGTAACTGCTCTGCAGTCCATTGGTATTTTACAAATAGGACAGTTAGCTAGTACATGGCCCATGTTCTTTTCTAACACAAAACCAGTTATAACCTTATTATATATAACTCTACTTGGCTAAATACCATGAAATTCTATTTTAGACTGTTTCCTGATTTAGTACTCATTCGTAGCTGGACAGAGAACAAAAGTTTGCTTATACCAATTTTCTAGTTGTCATGTAACAGCCTAATTGAGGCAGGGCCTGATGAGAATTATGAATAATAAATTGTGAAAGGTTGATGCTGGTTACTGCACTGGTGCATATTTACATCTCTCAACAGGAGAGTACATCGTTTCTAAGTGGTTTCTGAAATATTAACAATTAAAACTGTTTCAGACTGCTAATAGCAGGCTTGATTCAATTGCCTTTTTTTT
>CM044447.1:93954329-93967325 GCA_024363595.1 Xenopus borealis | reverse complement strand
TTTTTTTTTTTTTTTTTTTTTTTAGCAGCTCTCTAGTTTGCCATTTCCGCAGCTATCTTAATTGTGCCTAATTTACCTTGGCAAACAGGCAGTTTAGATTATATTTTCAGTTTGGGATTCTCTATTTAGTATAATTATAATATGTATTCTGATATTCTAATGTGAGAAAATTAACCTACATCCAACCTGGCAATCTGTGGATTCTGCGTACTTGAAATGCCAGGGCCTATTTTGAATCCCAGACCTGCCTGCATCTATCTTAGAGCCAGGTTAAATAGCTTTGGCACCCTAGCCAAGCATGGCAATCCAATCTGAATTTGAGAGTTGTCCATGGGAAAAGGGGATTCACAGGATGCATTTGCATGGGACACCAAGGAAATGTGAAGCAATACGCATTAAGCATGGAACTAGACCAGTGTAAGGTTGTCACCTTGCCAGTATTTGACCAGCCTAGATGAGAAATCACTAGCTAGGGCTGGCATAAGTGTTGAAAATTACATTGCCTGGTAAATTTGATATGACCTGTATTCCTCCCTTCCCCTTTCTGCTGCTGAACCACAGGTCTACCTATTTTTCCTGCCCCATCCACCTTTCTTTACTCCAACCTGCCTATTTCCCCTCCCCAAATGTTACACCCCCGCCCGCTAATAACATCATGGCCCAACCCAAAGGCTGGTAACAGGCCAGTAAAAAGGTGGCAACCCTAGACCAGTCCCATGAACAACTTTGTGCTGGAGGCTAATTTCCGTAACCCAGTATTTTCTCACTCACTAAATAGCCATCCAGCACCATTTAGAAGCTATGGAATGTTTTTGAGATGCTGCCAAAACCAAAGCAACCAATGTAATAATTGGTAAAATAGTTAGAATTTGGTTTAAAAGATAAATGTACTGATCAAACTTATGTTTAAGGTCTGTGGAAGTGACTGTGAGCTGATACATGCATCCAAGTTAGGCCGCTGGATTGAGTGGGTCCTCCATTATAATAGGCTTACATTGGAAGCTGTCGGATTTATGTGAATATCTTTAAATAGGGGCACCTGTTTCCACCATTTAGGTTTGTTTAACTGGCTCCTTCTCAGACTTTGGGTATTTTTGTATGAACTGAAAATTTAGTCTGGCCTGGGATACAGCATTCTACATGTACATAATAAAATCTGACCTGATGTATTTAAAAATATGTATTTTTGTGAGCATATATGCAATATCTGATGCAACCTTAACATGGCTTATGCTTTTGTTTTCTTTATGAATTTTTCAGACACCATCATTGCGTACTGTTGGAAATATTGTCACTGGCACAGACAAACAAACCCAGGCGGCCATTGATGCTGGCGTCCTGTCAGTTCTGCCACAACTTTTACGACACCAGAAGCCAAGCATTCAGAAAGAAGCTGCCTGGGCATTAAGTAACATTGTTGCAGGGCCAGCACCCCAGATCCAGCAAATGATCACTTGTGGGTTGCTTTCTCCTTTAGTGGATCTTCTCAAAAAGGTAGTGTCTTAACTTCAGTTCTGCTTGCACATCCTACACTCTTAAGGACTTGGTTTACTTGAGTCATATGGAACTTTTCATAGGCATAAACATTTTTGCTTCTGCTGTAGCTGTGGTGCAGCGCATTTAGCAGCAAATAAACCCAGCAGCTGCCAGTGAATATAGGCAAACCAGCCCATGTTCAGTAGAATATAGTTTTTAAGGCTGAAGCAGTTTAATTCTCCTCCACATTGCATTAGATTTTTCTTTTGATGCAGTTGGTAATTTCCTGTTAAATGATCCACAAAGCACATTCAGATATCAATTGATCAAAACATGGCCTGTAATTTAAGGGTTTCATCTACTCCATGTTTATGAACATCCAATTTAAAGCAGTATTTTTATATTTAGTAGTGAGGAATTGCATATTTCCTGTGGATAATTCACAAACGAGGTTTATGTAGTTTAAAAAAATCAATTAGTGTGAGGTGTAGTTACCAATAACTTGAATCAAGAAGAGAAAAAAGAATAGTAGTAAACCCGCACTTAGGTTTATGATATAAATTTTATTAATTAAAATCTAAGCAGGATGACACATAATATATTGAATATTGTGTCAACCTGCTTAGATTTTAATTAATAAAACGGTTATATTAAATAGTTCTATATCATAAACCTAAGTGCGGGGTTACTACTTTCTTTTTTCTCTTCTTGATTCATTTTTCCTGTGGATAACATACAGTTTTCATGAGTTTCTTTACAATGCTAAATGCTTTTTTTACCTAGAAAAATGCATAGTTGAGGATGCTATCCTTAGTACACCTTATGCACATGCCACTGATGGATGGGGGGGGGGGGGTAATCATCCTATATAATGTTACACAAAAATGCAGTACAACTATTAGTCTTAATATTGCACATTGCTGAATTATGAGTCCTATTTTTCTCAATTATATTAAAACCTGATGCCTGAAATTTTCAGGGAGACTTTAAGGCCCAGAAAGAAGCAGTTTGGGCTGTAACAAACTACACCAGTGGAGGAACTGTGGAGCAAGTGGTCCAGCTGGTGCAGTGTGGAGTTCTGGAACCCCTTCTGAATCTACTAACGATTAAGGACAGCAAAACTATTCTTGTTATTTTGGATGCCATCTCCAACATTTTTCTGGTAAGATGCTGAATGTGTACCAAACTAGTGGAGGTGCGGAGTCTACATGTGATGCCATGTGACAGAAAAACCAACATGTATTTCTTTAGAATTGTCTAACTGTATGCCCTAAAAAAAATCCCCTGCACCAAGTCGCCACACTGCATATTTATAAAGTAATTTAAATTAGAGTGTCTGAACTTGGGTGCATATATGCTTTTAGTCAAGTAGCCATTGTGATGTCAAGGTAATCTAAATTGTGACCCAATTTCATCCGCAAATACACATCATTTAAATTATGGTCCCAGGACTTAGGGCAGGACTACACCGACGATTTACCTCCGTTTTCCGCGGCTGCGACGGTCGGCGTGATGCGACAGGAACAAGGTAGGGAATAGAAAAGTCAGATGGTGTCGCAGGGTTGATGCGACACGACTGTCGGATGAAAATGTGGCAAGCTGCATCTTCATCTGACGGTCGTGTCGCATCAACCCTGCGACACCATTCGACTTTTCTATTGCCTACCTTGTTCCTGTCGCATCTGCTGAAAACGGAGGAAATTGTCCGTGTAGTTTTTTTGGGATCTGTGTAAATGGGAAGATTAAGACATGGGCGTTGTGGGGTAAAACAAATAGCTTTTAAAAATTGTTAAAGGTGTGGTTCATCCATAAATTAACTTTTATTATGTTAGAATGGGTAATTGGAAGCAACTTTTCAACTGACCTTTATTTTTATTCTTTTAAAAATTTATTTTTCATTTTTACAGCTTTCAAATGGGGGTCACTAACCCCATCTAAACAAATGCTCTGTAAGGCAACATATTTATTATTTTTGCAACTTTTTATTACTCTCTTTTTATTCAGGCCCTCTTCTATTTGTATTCTAATCTTATTCAAATCAAAGCATGGTTACTAGTGTAATTCTACTATAGCAACCATACTGGTGAGCTGCCGAATATAATGTTAAATCACTCAAATGACAATAAAAAAAAAATACCAATTGTAAGTTGTCTCAGGCTCACTCTACATCATTCTAAAGCATATGCAGATTCTCTTTGTTGCTCTGCTTCTTTTATTCTGCATTTCCTGCAATTTGGTACAAATTCCTAATCTATTGTCTGGATATCTGAAAAGATGCATTCCTTTCTTCAGGGTCCTCACTGGGGATTTTTTTTTCTGTGTTCATTGTTTCTGTTTAGCAAATTCAATTTCTACAGTTGGGGTCTAGCCCTAATTTCTTTAATTGTGGCACCACCTTGTGGTCTTGTATGAAATGGAGAGTATCCATAGCATCAGTGCTTTTTGATGCAAGCACAAATGTCAACTTTATTCCTTTGCCAACAAATTAGTACAGGTATGGGACCTGTTGTCTAGAATGCTGCGTACCTAGAGTTTGCTGGATAACAGATCTTTCCATAATTTTGGATCTTCATACTTTGTCTACTAAAAATTCATCTGAACATTAAATAAACCTAATTGGCAGTTTTTGCTTCCAATAAGGATAAATGATATCTTGGTTTGGATCAAGTCCAATGTACCCTTTTATTTAAAAAAAAAAAAAAAAAAAGGATTATTTGGACTAAATGGAGTCTCTGGGAGAATGCCTTTCTGTAATTCAGAACTTTCTGAATACTGGGTTTCCTGAAAGCCAATCCATTCCTGTATGGAATGGGACCAGTTATGCAGAATGCTTGGGACATCGGGTTTTTGTAATGTACATTACTAGAAGATAATGTAAATATTAAACCCAATGGGCTGGTTTTGCTTTCAATAAGGATCAACTAATGTAATTAAACAGTACTGTTGTACTAAAACAACTGTTGTAATAAAATATTACCTTGTAACTGATCCAGAGAAGAAGAAACATTTTAATAAATTGGGTGTGTATGTGATACGGCCTTGCAGTAATTTGCAAGTTTTGGTTAATGGATCCCAGACCTGTATGATCCAATTACTGCCCCACCTATCCAGGTCCCTAATATAGCAATCTGCATTAATGATGTGTGGGCCATCTCAATACCCGCAGGTTTGGGCCAGGACTGGACTGAGAATTAAAATAGGCCCTGGCATTACAGGTAGACAAGAGGCCCATCAGCCCACATAGAGGCCCAAACAGCCCCCACCAGCCCACTAAACGCTGACTTTCTATGGGACCTTATAGCAGCCCCTCTGGCATTTGCCCTAACCCACAAATGGCCAGTCCGGGCCTGGTTTGGGCTGGCCACTCTGCTTCTCTTGTGGGCTGGTTCGGGTTGAGCTCTACTGCCTACTCTCTCTCTCTCTCTGCCTGTGACCTTAGACTTCCGGCTTCCTGTTTAATAGACTTGCGTCTGCCCATTTTGTTAATTATCGGTGGGTCAGGTGCAGGTAGAGGTTTTCTCTACCTGCATATCATTAATCTGCATGTTTTCTGCTCTTCAGCATAACGGCAGCTCTAAAGGTTTTTTTTTCGTAAATTTTTTTTCTTGTTTTTCCCCTAAGAACTTTATTTAGCAGAGTTACAATTGGCTCAGCTATTCTGACCACTAACAAATCTGAATACATTTTTGTTTCATTGATTTGCTTAACTACATTTGATGCTTGTGATTTTATTATTTACAATTAGTTTAGCATAGCTTTGCAGTTTTGAGTAGATTTATCAGAATGTGTTCTTTCAGAAAATGTTTTTCAGGCATCTGCATACTCTTAGGGGCTCTTATGAAACATGAAATGCATGGAAGGTGCTTATTTTTGCAGCAGTAAAATTGTATTGCAGTTGGATAGTAAGACCCATTTTGGATTTGTCAGAATGTGTTCTTTTAAAAAGTGTGGTTTCCTTGGAGAAACCTAGAGTTAGTGGAAACACTGGTTTCTGGAATGGATAAAATTTGGTACCGTGAAGATAGTTTCACCCACATAAGTCAGACATTTCTATAAAACTATACAAATTTTGGTGCAGACAAGTTTGGGAGACATGGGAACTTTCCAACTCTATTGTATATTTGTGCATAAAAGTTTGAGGTATATGGTAATTTTATTTTAAAAGTTTGTCTTATTACAGAATGGCTCAAATTCTAGCATTTGGAAAGCCCTGAAAAAAAAAAGAAGAAAAATATTGTTAAAACTTGCCAGGCAATACAAATAAAAGCACCAAATTTTGTGGCAATTAGTGTTGAAATAAAGTGTGATTCAATTGCCTCTATTTCTACCTTTTGTATTTGCAGTTAAATATAGGATTTAAGTGATTTGCAGATCATCTTATTTTCTTTTTATCTCCATTTTGTGTCCCAGCTTTTGGAAACTGGTGTATGTGCCTATTTTTTTTTTCTTAAGGCTGCAGAGAAACTTGGTGAGCAGGAGAAACTTTGCTTACTTGTCGAAGAATTAGGAGGGCTTGAAAAAATTGAAGCTCTGCAAACCCATGACAATCACATGGTTTATCATGCAGCTTTGGCTCTAATAGAAAAATACTTCTCAGGAGAGGTAAGATCTTAAATAATGTTTCTGTAATATGCAAAAGTGTGGACCCAAAATATTTAACCTCAATGATTAATCAAAGCTTTGGATTTCAGGAATAAAGAGAATCTCCTCTCTGGCATTCATTTCACTGTAGACCCAAACCACCTCTGACAAAATGCATTGATATACACAATACTAGATGCATGTAATAAAAACTGTGCCAATTATAACGTTTCATCAGGCAGTAAATAATGACAAATACACATTCTAGGTCATGCCTGTACATATATAGTGGTATGTGTTCCACAGTAGAATGCACACTAGAGAGACACCATTGATTGCTATCCTGGATTTCTTCTGAAATGGGAGAGATTGGGTGGTCTGTGGTTTAGAAAATTTTCATTCTACATGTTGAGAGGGAGAGAGTTGTGGTGAAGTTCTATTTAGAAGTACTGAAAATCACAAGATTTGTGAGCGAGAACTACTGTGGGAGCAATACTGTAAAGTTTGTGTAATGTTTACATTAAAATCCGGTTAAATATACCTTCTCACCTAGAAAACCGAGCTCTTTACAGTGCTGTGCATGTGGCATGATTGGGCAGTTTCCGAGTATTTAAGTTTGAACCTCTGTGCAAACTGTTCATTGCACAGCACACACTGTGTAAGGGTAATATCTGGGGGAGCTATTGTCACCCGCAATAAACTGGCAACAAATCTCCCGAACATTCTTATCCACAGGCAATAATTGAAATTGCCGATGGTATAACCTACACATCTCTTCGGATATCCAAAGTTGCCACAGTGTAGGTTTTATCATAAATTTCAATTATTGCTGGTAGAGGAGAATTTTTGGGAGACTTTGTTGCCAACAGTAGCACCAATTTATTGTGTGGACATTATGAGTTTGCTGTTCTAGTAGATAAGTTATATTTAACCTTCTTTAAATGTAAATAACATTCTGGGGACAGTATTGCTGAATCGACTGCAAGGGAAAATGAGACTTCTGGGGCAAGAAAAAGGAGGTGAATAGCTGGACAGATATGTTGAAGGAACATCTGAAGAATGTTAAAGAAAAACAGGAAAGATTGCGAGTAAGGAATAGGTTTAATGTGGCATAGCAAATGGAGGGGAAAGGAAAAGCACAGAAAATACTAAAAACAGAGAAAAAGATCGAAATGGGGATGGAGTTTGTAGAAAACGGTTTAAGATGTTTACATAAAATTGGGTGTGCCACAAAAAAGGGTGTGTGGAGCCCCCAAGGAAAAAAATCTTGTTGCCTATGTCATACATAGGGTTGCCACCTTTACTTAAAAAAAAAAAATACCGGCCTTCCTATATTTACCTTTTTTCCTATTAATAACATTGGGCTCAACCATCAAAAATACCGGCCAGGCCGGTAAAATACCAGCCAGGTGGCAACCCTAGTCATACATACTGCCTAATAATTGCTTTCCATTATTCTCTTTATGTTCTATGTAGTGCACGTGTGTAGTCCTAATTGCCTAAAAAAAAAAGTGTGCATTATCCTTGTTTCCTACATATTTTGTCTTAATGACCCTTTAGGAATGACTGACTGCTTCTTATTTTGCTTATCTAGGAGGCGGATGAAATGATTGCATTAGAGCCAGAGGTTGGAAATGATACCTATACCTTTCAGGTCCCAAATGTGCAAAAAGAGTCTTTCAAGTTCTGAATAAAAAAAACTATTTACAGTTGTTAAATTAAAATTTAAAAAATAAACGCATTAAAATTTGTATTCTGTTAATGCCTCTGCAAAATAAGACCAGTCACCAACCATTTCTGAAGATTTTTTTTTTGGTGAGCAAATACAAAACTGTACAGTGCCTTACCTGGTTTGTTTTTGCCAAATATCAAACACTTGCATTTAGCCTGAAATGTATGTTTCTCTTGTATGATGTTGGTGTTCCTCACTACTTGCTATCAATTCTATTGATTTTCCTTTAACGACACAATTTAACATTAAGAATGTGTGTGTAGAATGAAAACAAGGGTTGGGGGGGGAAAAGCTGCTAGAACAGTGACATTTACCATGCGATCGGTTGTGGAAACATGTAGGAATGTATGTTCATTCCAACTGGAAATAACTGCTGAAGATTAGTAAATGTGAATTACATATGCACACAAGAAAGGTTTAGGGTCATTGATTGAAAAGATATTTATGCAGCCTCGGTCTCCTTTCTGACATGCAACCCAAGACCATGCACTGAATTGAATCTCGGCTCTTAAACATGTGCAAAGTGAGCTGGAAAATCTTATAGCCCATATATACAGTACAACCAAACACAACAAAAATGTTTAGCCCACAAAGTAACTACATATCACTGATACATCCGATGTGAAAAAAACAGAAAAAAAAATCAAAACCTGGAGTTTTTGTAAAGTGCATCTTACTATAGTATCAGAGGTACTTTAGGAGTATTGGAAGGCTGGTATCAAGTACACCATTTGAACCCAGAAAGATCTATTCAGCACTCTGTCTAAGTCTAACCAATATTCTTGAGGTTAGCAGCAAGAAGTGGGGGGGGGGGAAACTATTTGTACACAAAAGGAAAAAGAGTGCCAGCGTACATTTTGCATTTAAAAAAATTTTAGTACAAAAAAAATGAGGCGTTGGTATCACACTGTGGCACCTGAGCTTACATATTTACTTTTTTGTAGTAATTTTTAAAGGCAATTTTTCTACAGAGCCTGACCTACACAACGTGTAACTCGGCACTATAAGGAGGACTGCTACACTTACACAAGATAACACAATAGAAACGCCACCACAAAAAGGATTAATAATATATTAGTTAGGACTAGCGATAGGCGAATCTGACCGGTTTCACTGAAATGCATTGGAGTCTATTGGCAAAAAACATTTTTTGGACACGCAAATATTTTTTTTCACCTATTGGAATCTACAGGTGTCATTTTCACTGTGAAACTTGGTGAAGAATGTTGGTCATCACTAGAGACCTTTCTGTAATTTGGAGCTGTCTGGATAAGAGGTTTCCTGATCTTGGATCCCATATCTGTATTATAATACAGTGATACCTGATTTTTTAAAGGGCAAGGAAAGTCTAAAATAGAATAAGGCTAGAAATGCTGTATTTTGTATACTAAACATAAACATGAACTTACTGCACCACAAGCCTAATCAAACAAATGATTTATGCTTTCAAAGTTGGCCACAGGGGGCTGTCATCTTGTAACTTTGTTATAGATTTTTAGAAGACTAGACTACATACACATGCCAGTGTGGTCTGGGCTTCTTAGGGAAGAAAATAAAAATTGGATTTTATTTCTTTGCCGTTCCTTGCCCTTTAATGTCTGTGAATTTTATATTGTTTTCTGCTCCCACGAATTTATAAAGTGTTTCCCAGATTTTAAACCATTTTTTCTGGTCCCCTGAAAAAGGTAAAATGGGTCTGTTATTGAATTTCCCACAGGTGTTTGATCTATGCAAGTTACTACATAATACTATGTCGTTGTGCAGCTCACAAGGAAACTTCAGGTGACTTCAGAAAGCCAAGAGTGCCATCCTGCCGGTGATTTAATGCAGAGACACACGCTGCCTGGGACAAATCTCCTCTTCTTCGGGCGACTAATCTCCCGAACTGCCTCTCCGCCTGCTAGAGTGAAAATTGCAAGCAGGGTGGCACTCTGAGCGCTTTGTTTTACCGGTCGCTCAAACTTGCCTCACAAGGAAAATTCGGGCGACTTTGGTAAAATGAAGCTCTCCAAGTGCCACCCCGATGGCGATTTTCATTCTAGCTGACGGGGAGGCAGTTCAGGGAGATTAGTCGCCCCGATGAAGAGATTTGTTACAGGGTGACTAATCTCCCCAAATCGCAGCGTCTCTGCCTTTAGATTCTAGCCGGCGGGGAGGCAGCTCGGGGAAATAGTCATCCGAGCAAGAGGCAATTTGTCGTCAGGAGACTAATCTCCCCCAATATTTTGGAAATAAAAAGAGGGACAAAAAAGTTTGCATGCTTAGTGAGGTGAAATTATTTGATCACGCCCATTTTTGTGACCACCCCCCTAATTACCATGTTCATTTTACAAAATTTGCCAGGTTATTAAAGTTTGAACATATTTCTGTGTTTTTTTCCAGTTATTACAGTTTTGCTAATGAAGGTGAATTACCTTTTAAGCTGTGAGTCTAACTTTTCCCAAGGGACCTGTTATCGAACATTGTTACAAATACTTTTTATTATATGGAGAAATTATTACAAAAGTATCTCATTTTCTGCTGTGGCTGTTCTGGGCACTCTGCCAAAAGCAAATTACGTTAGAAACTTTGTTTCTTTTTCCTTCCGGCTGTTCAATGCAGAGAAAAACTGGACTTTCCAGTACAGTACAAATGAAGGACTGCGGGTTAAGCTGTCAAAAGAAGGGCTGTACTTCTAAAAACGGGACAGTTGGGAGGCCAAGCACCGTGTATCTCTACCTTAAGGCAAAGCTTCTTTAATTCACAAAACACCTAACAGAAAACTTCAGAAAGAAGGCTTCGTGAAGGAGGAAAAAAAAAAAAAAAGAACCACCCCGATGCAACTCGCCCAACCCTGCGGCGGACACTCTTTACGCTACAGTTCTACAACCAGTCGCGCTCTATGACGTCAATATAGCGCGCGAGGAGACGCTCGCTCTCGCGGTGTTTATATATGGACAACCGGTAGGATACACCCGATGTAAAGGGAACTGGCTTTTTTTTTTCGCCCCGATAAAGTGTATGCAGCCTTCCGGCGTTTGGAGGGATGTCGAACGCTGTGACTCGGAGAGGTGGATCGAGTATCAGAGTTCGTCTGACAGGTAAGGACGAGTTGTACTCAAGGGTAGCTCGGGAATCCGGCGGTGCAGCTGTGGAACGGTAAAGGATACATAATAGCCCCGTGTAGTAGAGCACACTATGACAGTTGTGTTGTTACATTTATGTGTGAGAAATACATTACTAGTGTGCTTTACAAACTCTCCTTTGCGTCTACTATGCACACTTGCCTTGTGTACGCCCTGCGTGTAAATAGTTGCTCTGCCAGTTGACTAATACATTCTTTTACACTTTTGCGCTTATCTCAACAAGTGCAGAATCCAAGTCATCTAGTCCTGCTTGCAAGTCCAGGGACTGAGCACTACTACATATATTGTCACTTTGATTAACAATTTTTTGGGACATATGGAAAGAAAAGCTATACTTCACATTCTCACCTCCTTGTAGGCTGGATCTGGTTATGTTGTCTACAATGTCTGCATTTTGGGGCAATTTAAAACTTTCACAATAGTGGGCAAAGCATCTGCCTTTCTTACATCACTCTCTTAGGGGGAACATAGTACAGGTATGCGATCGGTTATCCGGGAAACGCGTTATCCAGAAGGTTCTGAATTACGGAAAGGCCGTCTCCAATAGACTTCATTTTATCCAAATAAATGATTTTTTTTTCTCTAATAATAAAACATTACCTTCTATTTGATACAAACGAAGATGTAATTAATCTTTATTGGAAGCAAAACCAACATACTGGGTTTATTTAATGTTTACATGATTTTATACTTAAGAAGATCTAAATTACAGAAAGATCTGTTATCCAGAAAGCCCCAGGTCCTGAGCATTCTGGATAACGGGTCCCATACATGTATGTGTATTAGGCATCAACAGTCCAGTTACATAGTTAAATCGGGTTGATACAAAGTCCATAAAGTTCAACACCTCCAAATGAAAACCCAACATCCATACATACACCCCTTTCACCTAAATTAAATATACCCATATATATATGAACTATTGAATTTAGTATCACAGTAGCCTTTGATATTCTGTAGCCACTCTTAAAGGCATTAACAGAATCAGCCATCACAACATCACCCGGCAGTGCATTCCACAACCTCACTGTCCTCACTGTGAAGAACCACCTACACTGCTTCAAATGAAAGTCCTTTTCTTCTAGTCTGAAGGGGTGGCCTCTGGTGATCCTCTTTATGGGTAAAAAGGTCCCCTGATATTTGTCTATAATGTCCTCTAATGTATTTGTAAAGTGTAATCATGTCCCCTCGCAAGCACCTTTTTACCAGTGAATTCATCCCCAACCATGACAGTCTACCCTCATAATTTGTCTTCCATTTAAGTCTTCCATCCCTCTAACTAGTTTAGTTGCACATCTCCTCACTCTCTCCAGCTCATTTGTTTTACCAGTGTCCAAAATTGCACTGCATACTCCAGATGAGGCCTTACCAGGAACCTATAAAGAGGCATAATTATATTTTCATCCCCACAGAATGACACTGCCCAGTATTAGACAACTTATCTACAAAAACACCTAGATCCTTCTCATTTAAAGGGCAAGGAAAGTTAAACAACAGAAGTAGGCTAGAAATGGTTGTACATTATGTTTTGGGTTTTTATACCAGCCCAAGGCAACCAAAGCCCTTTAACAATAAAGATCAGTGTCTCCAAAGATGCCCCAGTAGCTTCTCATCTTCTTTTCTGCTGATTCACATGCTCTGTGCTGCTGTCACTTACTGAGCTTAGGGACAGACTTGCAATATACAGTTCATATAGAATATACAGGTATTGAATCCTGAAACCCATTATCCAGAAAGTTCTAAATTACTGAAAAGCCATCTCTCATAGACTCCATTATAATCAAATAATCCAAATTTTTAAAAATGATTTCCTTTTTCTTTGTAATAATAAAACGGTAGCTTCTACTAGATCCAACTAAGATATAATTAATCCTTATTGGAAGCAAAACCAGACTATTGGGGTTATTTAATGTTTACATGATTTTCTAGTAGTGTTAAGGCATGAAGATCCAAATTACAGAAAGACCCATTATCCGGAAAGCCCCAGATTCCTAGCATTCTGGATAATAGGTCTCATACCTGTAAATGTCACAGTATAAGGCTGATTAGTCATTAATATGGATAATTACTACATGGCAGCAC
>CM044447.1:93915506-93944825 GCA_024363595.1 Xenopus borealis | reverse complement strand
GAAACAAGTTGGCACTATAGAAATACATGTTATTAATAATAATAATAATAATAATAATAACTTACATACTCGCAAATACAAACTCACACTTACAGACAGGGGCTATTACAGTAAAATACTATGGTTTGCTTGACTTTTATTAGCATTTAGCTTTTAATAAACCACCTGCCCCAATCCCCAGTGGTGTGTGTTGTCTAATGCAGAGCACAGTAAGGTAAAAATAATTACTATGTTAAGACACACATCTAAGTTTAGTTTAATATGTAAATGTGTATGTTTCAGCTTATATACAAATTCAACTTAACAACAAAGTTACAGTCCCTATTGCGTAAGTAACACTGAGATTGCCTGTAATTAAAAAAAAACTATAAAAATAACTAAATATTACTACATAGCCTTTAATCAGGATATGCAGCCTGATCCACAGCAAGCCTATCTCTGTCTTACAGCTCAGAATCTTATATGAACAAAAAGGAGCTTCTTTCACTGGTGCTTGCTACTATTTTCTGGGTAATCTATTATGTTTCCCCTGAGCCAGATCTACTCTAGAATGCTTTATGTAACAGACAACCATGGTCTTGTCTGTCTTGAAAATCACAGCTTATTTTGATGAGCTTACTACCAGCGTAACTAATGTCTCCTTTTCCTATAAAGATATATCCCATTGCTTTGTAAACAGTAGTTGCAGAAGGAAGCCAGCCAAGCCTCACTTTATTCTATTTGAAATTAATGATTTCTGGGAGTTGAAATCTCTCTGCTTTTCATAGTGGGCGGTACACCAATTCTTTGGAAAGCAGAAGAACTTAAAGTCCCAGAATCCATCACTGCACAATGAAATATCCCAAAATAGTCCCATAATCCAACCTTTCACAATAGAACACGAGGGTTTGCATTACAGTTAAAGTCTAAGGGGATTGGAAAGTGTCAAACACAGACCTATTATCATGAATATAACATTTAACAAAATTAACATTAAACTAGGAAAAACACATTTTCTCTTTGAATTCTTGAACTTGTACTTTCCAGAAAATATGTAAGCTTCCTTTAGCGACATGTTTCACATCACATATGTACTGCACTGTTCTGTGGCCCTTAAGCAAGAAGGTGACCCTGCATTTAGGCTGTGTTTTCTGGGGGCTTTATTGCACCCCAGTGCCTAGGATTCAGATAAATAAAAAATAAAAAAACTTGTTGAGAGTAAAGTTTTCAATTCTAGGGATGAAAACTGCTATAAGAAAGCTTTTCTTTTCTCAAAGGCATACTGGCTGCATTATAACTATGAATATTTATAACTTAAATAAATTAAATTTCTCTCTCTCCAATATGCAGGTATGTTGGTAAAATGGATTCAATCACAATCAGTATCTGGAATCATAAGAAAATTCACAAGAAACAGGGAGCTGGCTTCCTAGGGTGTGTGAGGCTTTTATCCAATGCCATTAGCAGATTGAAAGACACAGGCTGTAAGTCAAGCATACTTTTGTCTTTATCACAATAAAATGTATTATAAGGCTCATTATACAAAGGTGGTTGGAATTCCTGTCCTTGGGGAAATACATGCAGGGCTGGAACTATGGGTAGGAAGCACAACAGCAGATAGAAAGTCTCCAAACAAGCCACTCTTTGTCAGATATGGCCTCTTCTATTCTGGCCCAGCTGGGTTGATCCAAACATTTGACCCTGGTCCAGTGATAGAATCATAACAGAGGCCTGAAGGCCAATTTGAAGAGTGATCCTTGTTCCAACAGCATTTTCAAACCTGACTGATAGATGTCTGGAAAGGCTGATACATGGGCAGATAAGCTATAGATATGATCTAGAGGGGCCAAATTATCCTCTTAAATCTGTTCATGTATGCCCAGAAGTATTTTTAATAACCTTGTATTTTCTCACTTGATAAAAAAAATCCAACCACTAACAAGCATTACCTTATGTTTCTGCCAGTACAAATGATTAAAGTAAAGCATTCCACAACTTCACAGCTTTTATTGTTGGCAAAAAAATATTGCGATTGAACTGTTTTTTCTAATTGGAATGGATGTCCTTGTGTCTACTGGATGGACCTACTGGTAAACTAAAACATTAGAGAGTTCCCCTTAAGCACCGTTCGGCAGTGTTAAAATTTCAACTGAGCCAGCCTTTCATCATAATTCAGAATTTCTGTACTGTCCATTATGGCTTTGCCTAAAGCAGTTGGGTGTCTAGATCCTGCTGCAAGGATGCCGCATCTTGGATGGAATTAATTGTGCTGCATAGTTTTGTGTCATCTGCAAACATTGATACATAGGGGTATATTTATCAAAGAGGGCAGTTCATTTCTATGGGATTTAAAGGGGTTGTTCACCTTTGAGTTAACTTTTAGTATAATGTAGAGAGTGATATTCTGAGACAATTTGCAATTGGTTTTCATTTTTTATTGTTTGTGGTTTTTGAGTTATTTAGCTTTTTATTCAGCAGCTCTCTAGTTTGCAGTGTCAGCAATTTGGTTTCTAGGGTACAAATTACCCTAGCAACCCTGCATTGATTTTAATAAGAGACTGGAATATGAATAGGAGATGGACTGAATAGAATGATAAGCAATAAAAAGTGGCAATAACAATACATTTGTAGCCTTACAGAGCATTTGTTTTTAGATGGTGTCAGTGACCCCCATTTGAAAACTGCAAAGAAACAGAAGAAAATTGCAAATCATTAAACGATGAAAAATAAATAATGAAGACCAATTGAAAAGTTTCTTAGAATTGGCCTTTCTACAATATACTAAAAGTTCATTTGAAGGTGAACCACCCTTTTAAGAGTATTTATCAATGGGTGAAGGTATTGTTGATGACCAACAGACCTTAGTTTAGAAAGCAGTCATTTGTGGGGCACTGTATCGCATGCTTTGGCAAAATCCAAATACTTTATTATAAGTGCCTCATATAAATGCATTCTAATGTTTTTACAACCGCTTAACCTTGCTGTCTGTGAGTGGACAACCACCCCCAGGTATACAATTTTGTCCATCTACAAATAATTTTACTAAAACCAACAGATCTTCGTTTAGGAAGCAGTAGTTGTGGGGCACTGTATCAAACGCTTTGGCAAAATCCTAATAGATCACATCTACTGCAACCCACATCCAACTATCTTTCCTAAAGCTCCATAACATAATTCATAAAATGTGTCTTTCCTTAAATTGTTGTTTATGTGTAAATTTATCAAAAAAAATCTCCTGCATTGTATTTCCCATTTCTGACACCTGAGAGTGTTTTTTTTTTTTTCTCCTTGAAAAAGACTTTGCAACATTAACCAAAACATGAAGGTGCCGGCTAAGGTACTGGATTGAAACACAGGTCAACAAGCACTATGCCTAGGAAGAGAATTTCACATCTAAATTAATTTTTAGCATGACATAAACTATTGGCAACTAGTTTTCATTTATATTGTAGCTTTTCAGCTATTTAACTTTTTGTTCAGCAGCTTCAGCCTCATGCCATGGGTCATGGAACTCTGGTGACTTATAAAATAATTATATTTTAATATATGGGGACATTATTCACTATATAGTGAATAAAGTACCCCCTCTTGTAAAATATAAGGATATTATAAGTTACCGAGGAGTTTCATGACCATATAAAAACACGAGGCCGAAGGCCGAGTGTTTTTATACAGGTCATGGAACTCCGAGGTAACTTCTAATATCCTCATATTTTGCAACTGGGGGTACTTTATTTATTATAATACACAAGTTTCAGTGAGTCATGTGACAGAAATGACATCAGAACTCATTGTTTATAACTGATGACATCAGAACTCACCGTTTATATGGATATAATTTACAAGATATTTACGGCTTTTGTGTATTATATAGATATAACTGCTATCCGTTATAATTGATGCTTAGTAATTTAATTTGTGTCACTTGAACACTGGAACTTGTGTATTTTAATAAATGCAACTCCTGTTAAATATATTAGAAGGCATCCCAGGATTCCATGACATGCAAGGCTTTTAATATGGTCCTGGTACTCCTCCATTTCCCAATGGGTCAAACTATATTAAATTATATCCTTATAAATGTGCAGTTCATATACACACAAAATTCTTTTGTGGCTTTTCCCTGCAACATTTCCTTCAACACCAAGTTATTATTAATCACCTCTGAGTTATGTGACCTGTATAAAAGCATTCTGGCCTTTGGCCTTGTGCATTTATATGGTCGTGTAAATCCTTGGTGATTTATATAAATTACAGTAGCAGCTGCAGATAAAACACTGCTGGAACGCTGTGAGTAATCACAGCAAAATGCAAAATGCGTTCATTTTTTTTAACAAATTGTCAGGTACATAGATTTGGGATACCATCCTAAATTCCTCCAAAGAGAATCTTCCCTCACTTTCTTCAAAAATAAACTTAAAGCTAGAAAAATAAGACTAACTATAACATCTGACCCAGTTCTGCAGTGACAACCACTGTAAATTGTAGCACTTAATATCCTTTTGTTGGTGCTTGTTACTCACCCACTTGGGTTGTCGATCCATTGAGTGGTAAATTGCCATTTATGGGTTATGAGAGGTGCTATTTTGGCCACTTAGGCAAATTGGAGAGGCTCCAGATGGTTTTTTTTTTGGCCTTCCTCTGAAGCCATTATCAGTTAGGCAGGTTTCATAAAGATCTGAAAGGATAAACTTGGGCATTGAGTGTTACTATATAAGTTACTATGTATAGTTTCTACCACTTACTACGCTCCTCTACTGATCTGCTACCTGCACCCCTCCGATGGAATTCTCTCCCACTATCTGACTTTCTCCCAGACTTTCTGCTTTCAAGAAATCTCTTAAAAAGCACTTATTTAGAGAAGCCTACCCTCCTTTAACTATTAAATACAATAGCACATATAGTACCACATCTCTTATCCACTTAATTCTGATCTTGTCCACTCCCATACCTTGTGTCTTATTCCCTTTTAGATAGTAATCCCTTTTGCACAGGGCCTTCCTCACCTTTTGTACCTGTATTGGATGTGTGTAACTACATATGTTCTACATATGTAATTTATGTGATTTAGTTGTATAAACACATTTACTTACAGCACTGTGAAATATGTTGGCGCTCTATAAATACATGTGAATAATATGTTGTTGTAAGCTCTGTGGGGCATGGACCTTCTTCCTCTTATCTCTTTAACTCTTGGCACTTAATCTTTAATGTAATTATACTTTGTATTTAATATTGTATTGACCCGTGTTTGTTAATCTATTGTGCTGCATACACAAGTGTTAAATAAATAAAAATATACATACAACATATACACATTTGGTGTACTCTAAGCCATTCAAATCTGTCAAGTGCATTTAGATGTGTCGTGCAACATTTATATAAGCCTAATACATGCTTACTGTGTGTCCAGCATTGAGTTTTGTGTGTGTTGAAAAAAAGGTTAGGTTATCGGTAGTCTAGTTGTCATGACAGGTCAGCTGGGACTTGCCAATGATGTTAATAGTAAACAAATCATGAATTTCTTTAACAAATACTTGGCACCTCTTCTAACCAGTCATTAACAAGTGGCAACATATTGCTCAGTATTTTTAATAAAGATTATATTTGTTACAAACGAGTACTTACAGATCAGGAGTGAATGAAGGACATATTGTACCATTACCGTTTAAACGATTAATGGTTAGCCCAAGAGAAAACTGTTTTATTATATTGTTTATTGAACAAAACATGTATAGATCCTTGCATATTTAGATACTTGTGTTGTTTCCATACATAAACGAAACGTTTCTGCCTTATAAAGCCTTATAAAAAATTAACAAATTGTTTCTGCAAAACTGAACATACTGTGAATTTTTTATGTCACATAGATGCATGCTTTCCCAAAGATCAACATTTTTGGGCCACTGCTGAAATAAGGGAAACTGCCATTCATGACTAAATGCACAAGTGTAATGTTTCACATATACACTCTTTCTTGCAGACCAGCGCTTGGATCTATGCAAATTAAATCCCACAGACAGTGATGCGGTGCGGGGACAAATTGTAGGTATGTATTGTAGCTATTCTATCAAACCCCACCTTATGGGATTTCATGTTTTTTATTTTTCTTCTTCAAATTACGTTTCTGTATTTTTCAGTCAGTTTACAAACACGAGATAGGATCGGTACAGTAGGTTCTGTTGTTGATTGCAGAGGACTGCTAGACAATGAAGGGTAAGTAAAAATAGGCACCTATTAAAATGATTATGCCAGTCAATTCTGCTTTTACTTCAATAGTCCCCTGTATTGGTGTGAAAAATACAACAGTTAGCTAGTTTTGTACTCTGTGAAAATGTATACTAGGAATGGTTGGGATTACTAATGAAAGGTAAAGTGTGACATGTCAGCAAGAAAACAACCAAGTTCAGCATTTAGGGCATTTGCGTGATGGAGGTTGATTTTTTTGCTGCCTGCCCATTTGTAGCTCCTTATATGCAGCATAAAATGCTTGAGCCTGGAAGGACCAGTGCATTTTTCAGTTATTCAGAAACTTTTTTTTTCTTCTTTTTTTGAATAGTAATCATAAATCCGTTTTTACAAAATGCATCAGTAATTGGCAATTCCTCAGCAGAATCCTGCATTGAAATTAGTAAGTTAGTTTCCTGAGTGCCCTTGATCATGTGATATGTGCTATGCTAAACTTTAGACACTCTTTACTAATAAAAACTGCACCATAAAAATCATGACATAATCCCTTTAAGCCCTCTGATTGTGTTATCACAAGCCTTCACCGTGATGAACCATGGCAATTCAAGTTTCGGTGGGTTTTCTTTTCTGTGAAAATCTATAAAGTGGCATGAGTTATGTTTGTATTCCTCACAAGACTATTGGGGTGCCCTACAGCATACAAACAAAGCCTAAATTATAAAAAATATCGCCTGCCCTTTAGACACTACGTATGCACTTGGTGAGTTACCTCACTGTACTGGGTCCCCTGTAGACTACCAGCTAAAACAAGTCAGCCCTGTAATCAGTCCACCTGACAATTATTCAAGGGATTCTTCAATTTCTGTTATTCTTTGTTCCTAGCAGTGGCAGACAGCACCCTTAGCCTCACTGGGTGTTTTTATTTCCACAGACACACATACATCCCGTTCTATGTCCTGCTTAGAGACTGTCCTAACTTTCTCATTGCAATTAAATGCCTTTCCAGAACAAATGCTTCCTACAGAAATTGAGTTCCAGCATGTGAGCTTGAAAAATTAAATGGAGTGTGTGGTTTGATCATACCTAACACTTCAGCTTATCAAACCCAACAGCAAGATTTTCTGAACAGAGAAAATAGTTTCCCTTTTTAGCAACAACTCCCATGGAGCTAACCTCTTACTGAGAAGAAATTTAAGGAAAACCATGCATTTTCACTTATTCCTATGGTGGTAGTGTAACTTGTGAGACCTAGTCACCTCTGTAAAAAAATTTCGGGTCACTCCCTGCAGTTGCATGGTCTGTATCCTCTATATTTGGGCCATTGTTGTTTTGTCCATGTGTTTGTCATAAATGTAATAAAGCTTTCAAACTGTCAGTGTGACTGTGCAGTATTGTTCATTCTCTCCTCAAGCTCTTGCGCAGAAATATTGAAGTGATGCAAATGTATAGTGCCCAGGACTAACTGAAGCCATGCAATTGTATTTGGTTAGCTCTGGGCACGCAGCCAACCTAAAAAAGCAATAATGAAAAAATGCTTCTATATTCTAGAAATAAAAATCCCTAAAAGATGAATTGCCTATTTTTATTGGGATAATGCAGCCTATATATTTGCCTAGTTGTTCAATATTTTGGATTGCATCATTCTAGTTTAGCAGTTTTGCAGCATCTTCTTTCTAGTTAAGGATAGTACGTTGCATTGAAAGGTTCCAAAAAGGCCACTTCAGGGTCCAGTGCATTGATATAGTAGTCTGTGAAGTACTATATGTATACCATTAATAACTAGGCAGCACATATATAGATATATAGGGGGAAATTCACTAAAGCGCGAAGCGTCCAACGCTGGCGCTAATTCGCCAGTGTGACGTCAATTCGTAACTTCACAAATTTACTAACACCGACTCTGGTGAATTTTCACTAGCGAAGTATGCCAGGCGAAGTTGCGCACTGACGAAGGATCGTAATTAGCAAATTCACTAAGATGACCATTTTCCTGAACGTTGCCACTTACGCTAGACTTTACTTCTCCAGGTCAGACCTGGCGAAGTTCAATACAATAGATAGGAGTTTGAAAAAAAAAAAATTTGGAAATTTTTTCTAAGTCCCAAAAAAAACGCTGGCGTGTTTTACCATTCTAGAGTGATAGCCTGAAAAAGATTTTTTTGGGGGGTTACCCTCCTTCCCCCCTACATTTCCTAACATATGGCAACTCAACTATACAGTGGGCACGTTTAGGGCAATAGGACAACTTTATTTTATTGATTAAAGGTTTCCTGGGCTTGTGTAGTGCAGTGGCTGTAACATATACTTCTATTATACGCTTAAGTTCGCGCCGTATGCAAATTAGGCATCGCTATCGTAAATGTGATTTGCCTGACGAACTAACGGTATCGCTACTTCGCTAACGTTCGCCACCCTGAGCACAAATTCGCATCTTGCGTAGTGCTGGCAAAAATTCGCCTGGCGAAGTCCGGCGAACGTTCGCAAAGGCAACGCTAGTGAATTTTCGCCGCTTAGTGAATTTCCCCCATAGATAGATATAGATAGAGAGAGATATGATATACTATGTAGCCCAGCTTGGTTCAAAATTGTATGAAGTGATTAGTAGCCTCCTCCTTCCATTTAATATTTTAAAGGGGTCTGTGACTAAAAACCATCCAACCTGCAGCATCATTTTCTTGCAAATATTCTGTAATCAGTTGTATTTCAAATATATATGTTAATTCAGGGCACTTTATGAAGATACTGGCCCTGGCAGGCCCCTTAGTTGTTTCATGGATGAGCCAGCCCCTTATAGTGATGGACCAGGTGCAGCTGGAGGAGGACCCGGCAGGCTAGTAGAATCTCCAGGCCAAGAACAGAGACTCCAGGCTCAGAGGCTTCGTGGATCAGAAGTCAGAGAGCATGTCCAGACACCTCAAAATCGATCCCATGGCTACCAGTCACAGGACTTGCCTGAAGGTTATGGTGAGGCATTATTTTCTCATTTTGTAAGGTATTCATTATTTAACAAAAAAAAAAGAGGTAAATGGGCGTTTTATAGATGAGGATTCTTGTATGGTTGTCTGTTCATGGCATGTTACTGTACATTGCCCATTAGCCAGTCTCCAATACAGTCACCAAAATGTATCGATAAAACTACTTTTAAATGTAGAAGAGGTAAATCTGTTTTGGACAAATGAAAACAGCTAGCAATTGCTGCATTATTAGCAGTATTTATATAGGGCTGTAAAATGTTTTACACCAAAAAAATTGTAGAACACGGTTTACAATAAGTACTGTATTTATAAAGCTTTATTGTAGTACTTGTGCATGAATTATCACCATGTATTGTAATTATGTAAGTAATAGAAGAGATATTGCACTCTTTATCAAAGCCTGCATTTAGTTTTAGGCAAGACTGAGACTGTATAAGTTATTTAAAAGCACCTGATCAGATGAATTCAGTTGGTAGAGATGTTTTGGAGTGCAAATGGTAAGCATTTGCATAAAGCATTACACTTCTTTTATTATACTCAACGATTTAAATGGCATGTGTTGAAACTAAATTGATCTTTAAAAAAATAAATAAAAATATATAAATATATTTAATACATCTTTTTAACTCATAATTTCAATTTACAATTGAAAATGTTTGTTTATGTTAAAAGGCTTTTTTAAACGTCGTTGATTTAACTGTGTGTTACTTCTTTTTTGTAGAACAAAGAACTACAGTTCAGGGGCAGGTGTATTTCTTGCACACGCAAACAGGTGTCAGCACATGGCATGATCCCCGAATACCAAGGCAAGATTTTTTTTCTTCTGTTTGTCTTTAACTGCTTTCCAGAAGGCACAAGAGTCATGGTTGTGTTTTAATCAAAAGAAACAGCTCTGCAAATAATTGTACTTATTTTGCACAAATTGGTGTCTGTGTTAAATGACCTCCAAGAAACTGCCAGTATTTGAAATTAATTTCCAGGAATCCTTTTCTGAAAGAAGGCTTAATATTGAAGTACTTTTCTATGGAGAGGGTCCCTTTTTTTTTTTTTCAAACTTCAGCTTTAATTTTTCTTTTTCATGTTGTTAGTTGCATTCATCTAGTGCTTATATGACAATCAAAGCCAGACAATATCTCCTCCATATCGAAGTATGGGCAGTTTTTGTATTGATATATCTAACTAGAAAGAATAAAAACCGTAAAAAAAGGAAGCAAAGCAGAGGGTCCATTTTAATAAAACATTTATAGGGACACATTACTTGGGCATAATACCTATAATTGCTTTGTGAATTTTTACTACTTATACATGCTATAGAGGATGACATACTGTTCATAAGTATATAAGTTACAGGATATTCAGTACTCTTGCCATGTATAATAAGTAAATATTCATAAAGCAATTACATGTATTATACCTCAGGAACATGTCCCTATAAATGTTTTATTAAAATCGACCCTCTGCATAGAAAAGCACTTCAACATCAAGCCTTTTTAGAAAAGGGTTCCTGGAAATCAGTGCTTAGTGATGTCATCTGTTCTAATCCATGCTTACCACTGTGTATTATAATAATATACCCCCATTGTAAAATGAGGATATGTCCTTTTTTCTTTCATATGGTCATGGAACTCCTCTCATTGTCAATAAGTCCTGGCCTGAGCCATGGGAATGAGATCCAGACCTCTGTTCCAACTCTACCACTTCACAACTGGCATTACGCGTGCAAGCATATTGCTTTTCTCTGCCATCACCTAGATTCAGACATGAGACCAACAGATGGTGAAGTGAAATTCATTGCTTCTGACAGCATGGTTTACAAACTACAGGGTCCAATAGAGTTTTGCACCCATTTAGCCGATTCTTGGCATTATGTATTGTGGTATTAGAGTTGTGTGTGACTGCTCAAGGAATTAAAGTGCTTTATATCCAGTGAAATAGTTCTTGTGCTGTCTTTCCTGCCAGACACATCTTGTATTTCAACTTATTCCTTGATTTTTACACATGACCTGGCTGCTTTAGTACTTCTTTGGCGTTTTATGTTCAACTGAAATCTTTGGTACCTAGATGTGCTATGTTGAATGTCAAATTATTACAGTTGCTTCCTTTTTCCTTTCAATGTTTGTTGCTTATGTTTACATGACTGTTTACTTAAGATATGGGGAAAGCCGGTACAGGTATGGGACCTGTTATCCAGAATGCTTGGGACCTGGGGTTTTCCAGATAACTGATCCCTCTGTAATTTGGATCTTCATACCTCAAGTCTACTAGAAAATACTGTAAATGTTAAATAACCCTTTAACCGCCAAGCATGTACGCCATACGTGCTGGCGGTTAAATGCTCAGGCTGCCAAGAACATACTATGTACGTTCTTTGGCATCAGAGCTTTCTCTCTCCTTCGGCGGCTTTTTCCCCCTCTGCAGAGAGTCAGGAAGGAGGACAGCCCCCTAGGCAACATTGCTAGGGGGCTGTCAAGTCAGATCTGCGTCTCGATTGTCGCAGATCCGACTTGTAAAAGAAACAGATGCATCGCATGGAGCGTCTGCTTCTTTACTTACCTCTCCTTCCCTGCAGAGCTGCTTCCTGCTCTGCAAGACTTCAACTTCCTGGGCTCTCCACGTGTCTCCTGCGATCTTCTGCAACAGAAAAGGTAAGTGTATGTTTTTATTACACACTTACTTGCACTTACAGTCACTTACAGTACATTTACACACTTACACACACATTTTAGTAAAGATTGGTATTTTTTATTTCAGCATACTTGGTCCCTTTTGTACACTTATTTACACTTATTTGCACACTCGGGCAACTTTTATTACACAAACATGTATATACAAAAACTCACAAACAGCTGTTTTTTTTTTTTTTTTTACTTATTCATTGTACGGTTATCTTTGCCTAAAAGCTTGTTATTTCAACAGCGTGACTATTGGATAATTGATTTGGGCCACTAATTACGCTGTCGGTCAGTTTTTTGTTATATTATTGATTTACGCTATTTTTGTGGTTTTATTGCAATTTTATCCCTGCATTATTGTTCCTTATGTATATTTAGTATAGTTTTGCGGTTTGGTGCTTTGGTCTAGAAATGTATATTTTACTTAGTTTGAACCATCAGAATATATGCTTTCCAAAAATGTATGGTTATCTGGGGTCTTTTTACAGTTTGGGGGTCTTACGGCACATAACGCACAGTCTGGGTACTGTTTTCAGCATCTGTGTTGGTTAGCGTGAAAATTCATATGTATGTTTTTCATTTGGGGTCCGTATATACCAAATTTTTTGGTAATTCTATGCATATTGGGCATCAAACTATTCAGTAGACCACCGCTGTCCATCTTTAGGGTGATTTTTCTTTGTACGTAAAACGTTGTGTGCGATAAATGCGGCAGCAGAGAAAATTCATATGCACTATTTTTATTTGGGGTGCGCACATGCCCGCTGCTTTGGTATATCTGTGCATACTGGACATCAAACTGTTCCGTAGACCCTTGGCGTCAATATTTAGGGTGTTTTACAATTGTATGTAAGAAATTGGGTGAGATAAATATGGCCATTTGCAATATTTTTAGGCGATTTTGAGAAATGTCATAAACACTGCCTTTAGTGTAGCTTTGCAGTATAGTAGTTTGAATAATCACAAATAGGTAATTATGCCTTTCTACTCCAGAGTGTGTACTTTCCAAAGATATATGGCTCTGGGGGGTCTTTGTGCTGTTAGGGGGGGCTTTTGGCAGACAGTGCTCCGTCACAGATCTTTGTTCACAGAAGGCAAATTGGCAGCAGAGAAAAGTCATTTGCACTATTTTTATTTCGGGTCCGCACGTGCCAGCTGCTTTTGTATATCTTTGCATACTGGACATGAAACTGTTCCATAGACCCTTGGCATCAATATTTAGGGTGTTTTACAATTTATTTGTATTTAGGAAATTGGGTGGGATAAATGTGGCCAGTTGCAATATTTTTAGGCGATTTTCAGAAATGTAAAAACAGCTGCCAAATTTAGGAAAGTTTTGCGGCTTGGTGCTTTTGAGTAGAAAGACGTGCCTACCCAATTTGGATTCGGGGGAATGTGTACTTTCTGAAAATGTATGGTATTTGGGGGTGAACTTACTTTTTTCTAACTTTGCCCCCCTCAAAATGATGTAAATCTGTCTATTTTGCAGTACCTGAAATGACAGACCATATGGGAGTCTTTGTTTTGGGCTTCTATATGACACGTGCTTTGGTACACCTATACATATTGGGTATCAAACTGTTCAGAGGACCCTAGGCTTTCATATTTGGGGTGATTTATCTTGATACCTAAAAGTATGTGTGGAAAAACGATGCTGCAGGATGGAAGTTTTAAGGTGATTTTTGGAAATGTCACCAAATTGCCAAATTTAGGAAAGATTTGTGGCTTGGTACTTTTGAGTAGAAAGACATGCATACCCATTTTGAATTCAGGAGAATGTGTATTTTCCAAAATGTATGGTTTTTGGGGGTGAACTTTTTTCGAACTTTGCCCCCCTACAAATTAGGAAAATGTGTTGATTTTGCAGTACCTGGAAATACATAACTGATAGCTCACATGGGGTGTCTACATTTTGGGGCCTCTATATACCACATACTTAGGTACACCAATACATATTGAGCATTAAAATGTTCAGTGGACTCCTGGCAATCATATTTAGGGTGTTATACATTGGTACCCAATGATGTGTGAGAGATACGATGCTGTAGATTGGAAGCTCTGAGGTAATTTTTCAAAAAATTCACCAATTTCTATAAAAAATTATAACTTTAGGATAGAATTGCAACTTGGTAGTGTGGCATACAGAGATATATTTACCTATTTTTGATTCTGCAGGATCTGTTCTTTCTAATAATGGGTAGTTTTTTAGGGTAAACCTACTGTTCGTGGAATGTTTGACCTTGAAATCAGAAGTATGCTGTTTTGTGGAGCGGTGCTTTGGAAATTTGGTAGTGTACTGCTTAGAGGTTTTGTAATATATAAGTGAGAAATCTCCATAAAATTATATATATTTGGTATTGGCGTGTTCGGGACACATTGAACTTTCTAAATCTGCTGTGTTCTCATTTATAAAACAAATTGTTTCTGATAGATGCATTTGTATCATGCAAAACGGTGTTTTTTTTATACACTTAGAAGCCCATATCTTTTTACCGGAAAAATTCTAGCATATTCTGAGAGCTCAGGTTGTCCTGAAAAAAACAATATATTGTTTTCCTGGGTAAACTAAAAGACCCCCACAGGAAAGGCCCTTAAAGCGAAAGAGTACAAAATATCTAAAAACTGCTTGGCAGTAGATGTTCACATTTAGGACAAAATGGCTGGCAGCAAAAGGGATAAACCCAATAAGCTGGTACCTGTATTTACAAACCCCCCTTAGACACAGATCCCAGTTTGTAAACACCTTTTGTATCCAGCTAAAATTATTTTTAATTCTTGTTGTAGGTTATTTGCCTATTCTTCCTTGCAGTTCACTTCAAGGAACCATGAGGCCCATTCTAAAACCTTTTGCATCTGCCTTTCTGGCAGGGAACATTTTATAGGTCTTCCAGACCTTACATTGAATTTGAGAGTACACATACATGCCATTTCTTAATGGTACAGATAGTGTAAATTGTTATCTGGGATCTTCTAATCCCCTGTTTTGTAGGTATCATTTAGCTTAAATTTCAGATCCTCACTTGTTGCTTTGTGGAGCCCATGGTTGTTGCATGAAAGCTCAAAGAACAGGGTGTTCCGAGATTTTATTAAGGACTGCAGTTAACTGGTGACCATTCCTAATAACTGTTAAGGCCCAATGAGGTAATTAGGGTTGGGGATTTTGCAAATTTACTATTGGACAAGTGGAAGGGAGTCCAAACTTTTGTGTACAATTACTATTTGATTTGTTCTTATGTTTCAAGTTGAAAGTTTAAATAAAATGTAACAGTACGTTAACGTTTGCAGATACAGTATGTTTTTTTTAACACACGTTTACTACTTTTTACTTACAAAATTGATTAAATATGTAATTTGGCAAAGGAAGCCTAAACTTTAGCATTCAACTGTATGTGTATATAACTAGTTTGTGTATCCCTACTACAAGCATATTTGACATTCAGATAAAGCTTTTCTACTTTACATCTTTTAGAGATCTTAACAGTGTGAATTGTGATGACCTTGGCCCTCTGCCCGCTGGATGGGAGGTCAGAACCACTGTGTCTGGAAGAATATACTTTGTAGACCACAATAATCGAACAACACAGTTCACAGACCCAAGACTACATAACATCATAAAGTAAGAAAGGGCTTTAATCTCTAACAGTAAAACTAAAAAAAAATTTAATTATTAAAATTAAATAAAAAATGTAAGTATTTAATAAAATTTGCACATCTCTTACAGCCATCAATCCCAGCTAAAAGAGCCAAATCATTCTATACCAGTGCAGAGTGATGGATCTTTAGAAGATGGGGATGAGTTTCCTGCTCAGAGATATGAGAGAGACTTGGTACAGAAACTTAAAGTCCTAAGGCATGAGTTATCGTTGCTGCAGCCTCAAGCAGGGCACTGCCGTGTTGAAGTGTCAAGAGAAGAAATATTTGAGGTAGTGTAGTTCTGCAGACTTGGAGTTTCAACCACTCTTGTTCACTCTGTTTTTTCAACCAACCATCAAAATAAATTGAATATATTTATCTAATCATAATAAAGTTGTTTTTTTTTTTTGCCTCTGAACATTATGTAATTTTTTTTTATTCTTGGTTTGTCAGGGCTCTTTCCAGATAGCAACTGATGGTCTACAACTGATGTAGCTGATGTTCCATGTTTTATGCTACAACTACTAAAAATACATTTGTAATAGAAAATTCACAAACTCAATCATTTGAGCAGCATTAATGATTAATTTAATTTTTCTTCCAAAAGCCCTAAGAACCTCCAGTGGTTTGATAGGTTTGACAGGATTTCTTCATTACATACTTTAATTGCTTTTGCCAGCAGTTTTTTGATAATTTGATCATCTTTTGTGCAGGAGTCTTATAGACAAATAATGAAGATGAGACCCAAAGATCTAAAGAAAAGATTGATGGTGAAATTTCGTGGAGAAGAAGGACTTGACTATGGTGGTGTTGCTAGGTATTGTGCTAGTTATGATCTACTTATAGTAGGCTCAGCCTAAACTCATTATCGTGTTTGAAATGTGTGGAGATTGCATGTGTGTGCTGATGGGGTGCTCTTCCGACTGGGTTGTCCAATGAATGTATTTTGTGAAGTTGCTTTATATTTTGTTTTCATTAGTCAACAGTGTTTTATATTGAAGTTGAGCCTCCATATGCTGCCAGAACAAGTAAACTTTTACTGTATTCTAGATTGTCCTGTTCTGACCAACATATTAATTGGTGCTTTTTTGTTTTTTGCCTTTCACTTCTGCCACTTTCAGTTTGCTATATTTCCTTCCCCTTTTAGATTGTAAGCTCTTTTGCACAGGGCCTTCCTCACCTTTTGTACTGGTAGTGAACACAATTTATATAATTCTGTATGGCATGTGTGCCCAAAAGGTAGATCGTGATCTACCAGTAGACCTTTAGCTGGTGATCAGTAGCTTGTTTATCCTCATCTTCCTATTTCATGCTTTTCATTCAGATATTTATGTTAAGGTTACATAAGAAAGTTATTTGCAAACTATAGCAATATAAATTTTTTCAAATCAATATAATGCAAGTTATATTTTCTATGGAACAGAATGCCAACAATGATTTTATGGATGTAGAACATAATGGGACAACATCAGGAAAAGTAGACCTTGCATTAGTAAATTATGGACACTCCTGCTGTATGGTCTATGTAATTCATGTGATTTTTTTTTTTTTTTGTAGAAACATTTATTTTACATCGTTGTGCAATATGTTGGTGCTTTAACAATACTTGTTAATAAAAATAATACTTTGTTATAGATTTTCCTATTCTGACAAACTTAATTGGTGCTTTTTTTATTTATTTTGTTTGGCTTTTCTCTTCTGCCACTTTCCAGTTTGCATTTTAAAATGCTATATGTATGTACACAGCGGCTAGGGAGATCCCTGTAACAGCATGCACCCACCTTATATATCCATTAGTTATAAACAATAGAATAAAATGCTTACACTACTTACACTATGGTACTTTGAATCTACAATATAGTTTTTTTTTATTACTCAGAGAATAGGTCATAATCTGCTCATTCTTGATTCTTTTTGACAGGGAGTGGCTGTATTTACTATGTCATGAAATGCTGAATCCATATTATGGACTTTTCCAGTATTCTACAGATAATATTTATACTCTGCAAATTAATCCTGATTCATCTATTAATCCAGTAAGTGTTAACTCTGAAAACTTGACATTATGGTCAGCTGAAAGGTGGCAAACAGGGATACTTTGCTATGGTTCGCTACGAACAAATTATTATTTTTTTTAAATCCTCTAAAACCTGCTGTAAGTGACTTGTATTTTTGGAAACTACAAAATCTGCTTCAGGCAGAAATTGTTGCTACAAGTAATGCATGCATGGTATGGTCTTCATTGAATATTTCAGTGGCCATAGCAAAGTGGATAAAAAAAGATTATAAGCCATTTTCTTCCATTAAATGTTATGACATGGAAAATGCTGATGGGTTCTAAAAACAAATGGTTTCTTTATAGCAGGGGTCCCCAACCTTTTTTGCTTGTGAGCCACATTTAAATTTAAGCTTTTTGGTAACCCCTATATGGACTGGCAGCCTACAGGAGAGAATGTTTGGCAGGACATCTGTTTTTTATGCAACCAAAACTTGCCTCTAAGCCAGTAATTCAAAAATAAGCACCTGCTTTGAGGCCACTGGGAGCAACATCCAAGGGGTTGGAGAGCAACATGTTGCTCGCGAGCTACTGGTTGGGGATCACTGCTTTATAGTATCAACGTTTTTCTCACTTTGCCAAGAAGGTCTTGCATGAAAAGCAAGAGGGTAATGTACTGAAGTATACATTTTTAGTTTTTTGTCCCCTTTAAATCCTACTATTCTTGATTATAGCTCTCTCTCTCTAGATAAAAGTTTCTATAATAAAGTACAAAGTACTATTCCTTGATTATATCTCTCTCCATAGATAAATCCTTTCTCCCAGAATGCTTTATGAGACATCAGGTGTGGAGGATTACAAGGGCTGTGTCAGATTGAAAAGCCACTACAGGGTTGACATCATTTATTCAAAATATGGATGCATCGAATCCACTATTTTGGATTCAGCCAAACCCCCCCAATCCATTGCAAAAGACTCTGCTGAATACAAACCCTAATTTGCATATGCAAATAAGCGAGAGCTTAAGTGCGCAGCTAAAAATTGTTTTACTTCCTTGTTTTGTGATGAAAAGTGACATGATTTTAAGGATTCAGATTCGGTTTGGCCAGGCACAAGGATTCGGCCGAACCCGAATCCTGATGAAAATGGCTGAATCCTGGCTGAATACCGAACCGAATCCTGGATTCGGTGCATCCCTAATTCAAAACGTGTTGGAGCAGTGGTGTGGGTCAAAAAAACTTTTGCAAGCAACACCTGATTTTATAAATGGTATAGGTTAAGTAGCAGATAACAGATAAGCTCTGGAGAATACAATGGGTATTGTTCTTACATAGGAATATAAAAGCATTGTTTTCTTCAGAGCTTATATGATTAACTAGTGCCTTTTCTCCTTTTCCAGATTTAATGTCTGCCTCCATGAATACATAGCAGCACATTTAAATAAATGTATAGTGTTTATGAAGCAAAACTCTAACAATGCATGGCCACAACATTACATTTAATCTGCAGAAAATCATGATATAAAGACAATAAATTATTTCCAAATTATAGGTCCCAGAATGTGTCTGGGTTATATAGTTATTCATTTTTCGTGGAAAAAAAAAGGCAGTTGTTCATCAAGTTAAACTCTTCCAAACTGTAAATCTTCAAGCAATTATTTAAGTTACAGGTATATGATCTGTTCAAAATTCTTGGGACCTGAGGTTTTTCCAGATAAGGGATCTTTCTATAAATTGAATCTCTGTTCACTAAATCTACTAAAAAGCATTTAAACCTTAAATGAACCCAATAGGATTGAATCCAATATGGATTCATACGGCTCAGTTAGGATCAGGTACAAGGTACTGTTTTACTTGTATTATTAGGTTCAGAACGGGCATACATTTGAGATGTGTGGTGCAGGGTCTTTGCAGCAAGTTTACCGTTTATTCTTTGATGTTATTTTTACAGCCCAGCCCAGTTCTTGTTGCTTTCATCCATTTGGGCATCTGTGTGTGTCATTCACCGGTGACTACACAAACTGTTGTGTATTGTAGCATTTATGGGCTGGCACTTTGACACCACCTTAAAATTTAGTGGCTCAAGGAATGTGCATGTTTCCCTATGGCATGCTTTTCATTTTTTTTTTTTCTTTTACCTGCCTTTGCCAAATATTTATTACCACAGAGGACTGGTATATATTTTATAATTCTTCTGATTTGTTTTAATCAAGCCCCTACTCTGCTCCACAGGATCATTTGTCCTATTTCCATTTTGTTGGTCGAATCATGGGATTGGCTGTATTTCATGGACACTACATTAATGGGGGGTTTACAGTTCCTTTCTACAAGCAACTTCTGGGGAAGCCCATTCAGTTGTCTGACCTGGAATCTGTGGATCCAGAGTTGCATAAAAGCCTGGTTTGGATTTTGTAAGTACCTGTAAGGTTGATGCGTCTCTAAGCCTCTTTATTGGTAATGGTCAATTGTATATGTAAATGGTATGTTTCCCCTAAGCTAGTGGTCCCCAGCCTTTTGTATTTGTGTTTGCGACATTGAAATTTTAAAAGTATTGGATCGCTACTTTTTCATGAAAATATTTCCTGGAGGTTGCTGAATGAGTGGGTTGGCTAACGCTCTGTGGAAAAACGGCCTGTGTCAGCCCATGTTTGCCAGTACATTTATAACTTTTTGATTCCATGACTTGGCCAGCATTTATTAAATGAGCATCTTTGAAGCCATTGCAAGCGACTAATGAGAAACTCATGAGCCAGTAACTGGGCTTTGCTGCTGTAAGCTCTGTGCTCATACACATACACACACAATATATATGATACCTGCACATACAAAGCTTAGTTGGGGACAGCTGACAGCTCAGTATGCCATACCGATCTTACAGATATACCAAGGACAGTAGCAGAATGAGTGAATTTGGGTGCTGGGACACTTTTTAAAGGTAAAGTGAGACCTTTGCCTCAAGTGATACTATATCATGGGCATTAAAATGTTGCCCTTGGTAAATGTAAAACCAAAATTTATAATTATAACTTGTATAAAGCAGTAATTTTGCCATGGAACAAAACAAGGCATTTTCCTTCAGTTAAGCCGGATCAGCACATGTAACATGTTTTACATGTGACCTCCATTCTTTTGGATTAAAGGTTATTTAAACCTTTAATTATCAGAACTGTTGTGACCCGTGGGGGAGAGAGCACTAAATCTGATATTGTCCCTTACTCTATGACAGCACAGTTGCATTAGCTATACTATATTGCCTTACATGTGGCACTTCCAATGAATTTTAAATGTAGTTCTTTAAATTTTTTTGTTTGTGTGTGTGAAATCTCCTGTTCATAAACATTGATCACAAGTATGGTTTCTGTTTCCTCTTTATTTTTGCTTTAGAGAGAATGACATTACTTCAGTATTAGACCACACATTCTGTGTTGAGCACAATGCATTTGGCCGACTTCTCCAGCATGAATTAAAACCAAATGGCAAGAACCTGCAAGTAACGGAAGAGAACAAGAAAGAGTATGTGAGGTATGTCCCTGAAGTGATCAAATCTATGTGTGTTTTATTCACATGTATTGTGTAGACAAAAGTATGGGGTTATTCATTGGTGGATGGATAAATCTGTCCCATTTTGCTGAAAAAATTGTGAAATGGCGCAAAAATTCATATTCAAACATTGAAGCCACTGAGGTTTTTTTTTGGGGACAATACATTGGAATTTATGGGCTTTTTTCCCATCCACTGTTTATGAGAATTTGACATGAAATATATTCGTTACAGTCTGTGTCCATAAACGTATCCATAATATTCTAAAAAAAAAATCTGTTGGTACGTGTACGATGGCCCGCCACTTAGGGATTTGGGCAGTTTAGAAACTTTTATCTGCCAATGCACCATATTGGTTAGTTCATAGTGCATCTGCAGTTTTGGAAGGGAAGATGAGCCACAGCTCAATTTTCTATATCCTTCCTCAATCGTTCCTGTGCTTTATATGGAAGATCGGTGCCAGACTGAATGTGTGGCTCTTCTGACCCTCTCAGCCTGTTCATCTGTACTCCCATTGAGTGGAGAGCATACCATATAACCCTGTGTATGGCTGCCTTTAACCTCAGATATTTACATAGGGTGTTTTTTATGATATTTTTCCCTGAGAGGGGCATACTAGCTTGATTAACCTAGAGTACATTTTGCTTTTGTTAGGTGTACAGTCTCCTTCAATATTCGTAGTTCATGTTCGCTGTAGATCTCACTAAATACAGAGGGTGTAGTCTCTTTGTTCTTTTCAGATCTAGAGTACATGGCCTTAGTGTCATGTTCTTTTCAGAGAGTTAAGTCTGTTCCTCACTGGTAAGGTCTTTTCAAGCTGGAGAGGTTTTCTTTTAAAAATGCTTAAACTATACATGTAGATTTTTATATCTACTGTGTTTGTCCATGTCGGTAGATTATTTATTATTATTTATAAAATCTTGCTTCCATGGGCTAAGTATTGTATTGGGCTAAGTATTGTATAAGTATTCCATGGGCTAAGCTGCGTTCTTGCGTTATTAATGATTACTAAAAGGGAAGAAAAGTTTTATATATTTATATTTTATTTTCTTGCAGGTTGTATGTTAATTGGAGGTTCATGAGAGGCATAGAGGCTCAGTTCTTAGCTCTGCAGAAAGGTTTTAACGAGCTGATACCACAGCATCTGCTGAAGCCATTTGAGCAAAAAGAACTAGAGGTAATGTTCAAATATATTAAACACATGTTTGTTCAATACTATTTACCTACATGTATGATGGCCCTATGTTCCTAGTCCATAGATATAAGGAATTATGGGGAAACCAACAGAAATAGTCACACTTCCATCTACTGTGTGCTGTATGTGCAGTTTGGGAAATAACAATGTAGTGCTTAATTAGCCCTAAGATTCATAATGCATAGGTGTATTTTTATATAGTGATGTGATTTTAAGATAACTGATATAGTACTGTGAGAAAAAGACAAAAAATACGTTTCATTAAATGTAAATACAGGTATGGGAAAAGAATCTTGTAAATTACATTTGCTTTCAGACAGCCATATAACAGATTTTAAGGCTTCATCCACATGAGCTGATTCGGGGAGATTAGTTGCCCCAGAGACAAATCACCTCTTCTTTGGTGCGACAATCTCCCCAAACTGCCTTCTCCCTGCCCTCCGCTAGCGAGCATAAAAATTGCCTGAGGCTATTCATATGTGGCATTTTATTTTCTGTAGAAGCCCACAGTTTCCTCGTGAGGCAACTTCAGATGACTTCAGAAAATGAAGTGCCGCGTACCATAAATGATACTTTGGAATAATTCCCCAACAATAAGTTTTTAAACCTCAATAGAGTAGTAAGAGTTGTGAATTGACCGCGTAGGACAGGGGTCCCCAACCTTTTTTGCTAGTGAGTCATATTTAAATTTAAAAAAGAGTTGGAGAGCAACACAAGCATGAAAAAGTCCATGTGGATGTCAAATAAGAGCTCTGATTGGCTTTTTGGTAACCCCTATATGAACTGGCAGCCTACAGGATTGAATGTTTGGCAGGATATCTTGTTTTTTATGCAACCAAAACTTGCCTCTAAGCCAGTAATTCAAAAATAAGCACCTGCTTTGAGGCCACTGGGAGCAACATCCAAGGGGTTGGAGAGCAACATGTTGCTCGCGAGCTACTGGTTGGGGATCACTGGCATAGGAGGTCAAGTGGGGTCCTTTTCCATTTTTTGTCCTTTTAGTCACATTTGTACTGATCCAGGTCAGAGTCCTGTCTTAACGCTTTGATTTAAATCATTATCAGATAACCAAGGTGTCACATTTTTCTCAACATATAAATGGTCTCAGAATATCACATTCTACATCATACTAAAAGTTAAGTCAAAAGTGAACAACCCCTATAAAGCCCCCCCCTTTTTTTATTCAAAGTTTCAAGTTTAGTATCATATATAAAAAGATCAAAAAACTTTGTGACCATTCTATTAAAAGATGTAGCTATAATGGTTTTAGTGAGAGAACAGTATCAACAAATCAGTTATTTATGTATAATTGGTGGTGCTTACCCTTATTTTTACAAGTGTTTCAGTTTTATAGTTGTCAGTCGAGATACTATTGCATATTAATAGTCTGTTGATGAGCTGGTCTCATAATTTTCTTTTCACAGCTTATTATCGGAGGCTTGGATAAAATTGACATCGGTGACTGGAAGGCAAACACAAGGTTAAAACACTGCTTAGCTAATAGCAATATTGTTCTTTGGTTCTGGCAAGCAGTGGAATCGTTTGATGAGGAGAGAAGGGCCAGACTACTTCAGTTCGTCACAGGCTCTACACGTGTTCCTCTTCAAGGCTTTAAAGCTCTTCAAGGTGACTATCATAGTTAAAAATCATCCCATACCTAATATTCGTTACAAATTATAGCAAAGGGTGAATTTAAAATGCTCCATTCAAATAGCTAGTTCTTTGCATTTAAGAGGTTTCCTTCCTATATTATCAGTGGTTGATTTGGAAATATAGGTTTAGAAGTCTCTGCTTTTAATTGTACATTATGATTGCTACATGATCTTTCAGCACCCATGAATTACACTGACCAGATCATTCCTTTAATCATGAATATATGAAAAATGTTATGCCTCATTGCATAAAATTATTTCTACCCTAAAACATATATTAATCCTTTTTAATAATTCAAAATAATATGAATGCTTTTTTTAGGGTTGGGAATGAATAATCAGGGCACATCCATGTTGTGTTGCGTTGATTTTTGTGTGACTGTGTGGTATTAATTGCTGGATGTATTCAGTAGACTGACTCACTGGAAATGTACAGTGCAACCACAACAAGGTTCTAACATCTAAACCGTGAAATCCCACTATGTTCCAATAACCAACACCAATCATGGGAAGTTATTTTCCCAAGTCACCCATGGCAGCTATTCACCAACATGGGTTAATCCCGCTTATCAGGTCACTGGACAGGAAGACTTAACAATTAGGTATAATTACCCTGCTCCTCCCAGCATGTCTCGTCTTTTTTCCTGTCAGGTTACTGCAGGCTGATAAGCTTACAATGCCAAAATGGGTCTCCCTCTCCCCTCTGATGGCTCCAAGTGCACCCTATATGGGTTGTGGTGAGAAGGACCCGTTGGGCAGGGTCAAGTCTGGAACTGCTATGGATTCCTTCGTACTGTGTAAGAGGAGGATGGGCAGACCAGCAAATCAGCCTATTCTAGTTTGATGCGGCGCCATGCAGTGGAGTACCACGTGGATACCGTGAAGCTGTGTTTGTCCGAATATGGATTAGAGTCGCGCTGCCAGAGTTGACGCTAGTCCAAAATGATGTGGGAGAAGATTCCTGCTAAAAGTGACGCATGAGGGTAGTCGCGCCCGCAAATGACACGCAGGGAAGTGACCCAATAAGAAGAACGCAATTCAAGCTATGATGGCGATGTGATAATACATCTTCCTGGAAGTTGTGAAGTGTTGAACTATGTTCTTCCACAGATTGTGATTGACTCTCCAATAATCAGATGTCAGATGAAGAATTGTATTCTCCTAGGGATAAACATTCAGAATTCTCAGAGAGAGGAGAAGTAATGTCTGAGGAGGAAGCTGAATTTGATCCTACTATAGTGGAGAATGTAGTGAAGGCAGTGAGAAAGATGTTATGTCTTTCAGAGGAGCTGGCTAAGTCTACTTCAGCAGAAACGTTTTTTCCATCTGTCAGAAAAAGGGAGGACTTGATTAAGGAGATTATCAAACAGAAAAGAAATGTGTTATTCAAGGAAAGTTTGCCAAAAAGTATCCGGTGGAAGAGTCTCTTTCCAAAGTGTGGGATAATCCTCCTAAAGTTGATGCTGCAGTAGTAAGGTTGGGGAAGAAAACAACACTAACGTTGGATGATGCGGCAGGCTTTTGTGATCCTATGGAAAAGCGGATTGAAATTTAATCTTCAGAAAACCTTATATCAGCTAGGGCAACAAGTAGGCTGGCGGTAGCTATGACCTCTACATCGAGGGCCAGGAAGGTTTGGATGAATAACCTGGAGGAAGCCATTTTTTAAAATGTTAAAATTTCAGTCCTATGTGAAATTTTGTCTGAAATCTACCACTAGCTTCAATTCATGGCAGATACATCTATGGATCTGGTACACCTGGCTTCCAGAAAAATGGCACTTTCAGTGTCTTCAAAAAGAGCCTTGTGGCTTAAACCATGGTTGGCAGACTCTGCTTCTAAGGTGAATCTATGTCAGTTGTCATTTGAAGGGGATATGCTTTTTGGGGAGAAACTTGACTCCATCATTAAGAAGGCTTTGGGTGAGTATGTTTCTACCTCAAGAGAGACGGTTTAGGCGCCAAGGGGGCAGGCCTAGTTCCCCCATGAATAGATCCTTTCGAGGTTCAAGGCAGCCTAGATATGAAAGGACTACTGGAAGGCAGTCAAACTGGAAGACCACAAGAACGGAAAGTCGTCCTACCAATAGAGGTTCTGCTTTTGGCTCAGCCCATTGGTAGAGAAAAATGAGATCAGGCCTGCTCAGACCAGCAGAGTGGGGCAAGTCTAACATCCTTTTATGCGGCCTGGGCCTTGAATATCAGAGATCAATGGGTCCTGAAGGTCATTCAAGAGGGATATCGATTGGAATTTCGAATATCAGAGATCAATGGGTCCCGAAGGTCATTCAAGAGGGATATCGATTGGAGTGCCACCTTGCAATGTTTAAAAAATGTCTTCAGCTCCTCATATACTGGATTCAGACCAGGTGTTACAGGTGTATGTGGATCAACTCCTGAGCTCAAGGGTAGTGGAATTGGTTCCTAAGTCTTAATGGGGCTTAGAAGTCTACTCAAAACTCTTTAGTTCGGAACGCTTTGGGGTGTTCACACCAGTGCAGGATTTACCTCCTCTGAATCAATTCATCAACTGCAGGCAATTCAAGATGGAGTCATTGATATCCATACTATCAGCAATTCCACCACAGTCAATGCTGATAAATCTGGATCTGAAGGATGCATACTTCCATGTACCAGTCTACAAAGCTCACAGGAAGTATCTTCGCTTTGCCTTAAAAGGTCAACATTTCCAGTTTACATGCCTTCCCTTCGGTCTCTCAACATCTGCAAGGACATTCACAAGAGTGGAAGGTTTTCCTATATTTCATTACCTAGACAACATTCTGTTTGTGGCTTCGTTGAGGGAAGAGGCTCTGGAATACAGAAAAATTTATTACTCCAAAAGTTCAGTTGGGTGATGAATTGGGAGAAGAGCAACGTACGTCCATCACAAAGGATGGTCTTTTTGGGCTCACAATTGGATACTTGAGAAGGGATAGTATCGCTGCCACAAGAGAAAATATGTCCTGTGTTGAGACAAATAAGACAGTTCAAAGTTCATTGTAGAGTTTCGGTAAGGTCATGTATATTGATTCCATGTCTCGTGGCATCTACAATCCAGATGGTAAAGTGGGCCTGGTGGCACATGAGACCTCTCCAGCTATTTTTCCTGAAAGAAAATGCTTCAAGGCAGTTAAATTTAAAGACTCTGCTAGAACTTTCAGAGGATGCGAAACACAGTTTGGACTGGTGGCTGGATCTAGAAAATCGGATCTGCTGTCCCAGGGTCCAGTGTTCCACAACGGAGTTAATCTCCTGTCCCTGACAGCGTGGAAATTGAGAGGCAAAGGCTGTCCGAAAACTGTTTCCAAGGAGACAGTGTAAATTTCCTACTAAAGTATTGGAAGGCTTACAATTCTGCTAAATATAACAGAGTCTGGAAGTGTTACTTCAGCTTGCAGGTTAGGTGAGATATATGCACTTTCAGCAAGAGAACCCGGATACAGTTATCTACACAGATAAATTAGTGATGAGATCAGCTTTTGATTTCCTTCCAAAAGTGATTTCTCAATTTCATGCCGATTTGGAAGTAACGCTTCCTTCCTTCTGTCCTTCCGCTAAGTCTGACAAGGAACGAGAGTGGCATACGTTGGACCTAGTTAGGGCCATTTCTCATTATTTGGCTTGAGAGGAAGAAGTCGGATAAGTTGTTTTTGATCCCGAGAGGCCCTAGGAAGGGTATGGCACCAGTTAAATCTACTAACTATTGGTCGCTGGATTGTCTCCTGTATTGTCCTAGCTTACCAGTTGACAGGCAGAGAAGTTCCTCAGGACCTGAGGTCTCATTCTACAAGAGCTATGGGTACTTCCTTGGCGGCAGAAGCCAGGGCCCTGCCAGAACTCATCTGCAAGGCTGCTAGATGGTCATCTCCTTGTACCTTCATCAGTCATTACAGACTAAATGTTATGTTGTCTCAAGATGCAAGATTTGGAAGAAAGATCTTGCAGTCTGTTGTTCATTCTAAATAGAGAATTTTGCTTGATTCAGCAATGTTGCCTCCCTTCATTAAAGCTTGGGGAAATCCCATGTTGGTGAATTGCTGCCATGGGTGACTTGGGAAATTATAGAATTTTTTTTCATACTCGCTGTAATTTCTATTTCCAAGTCACTTCCATGGCAGCATTCACAAACCGCCCTCCGTTCTACTGGTGCTTGTTACTAAGACAAGGAATGCTGGGAGGAGCAGGGTACTTATGCCTAATTTTTAACTCTTTATGTCCAGTGACTCGATAGGCGGGATTAACCCATGTTGGTGAATGCTGCCATGGAAGTGACTTGGAAAAAGATTTCTATAATTTTATACTGAAGGCTAAAAACTGGCAAATAACTTTTTGGATTGGTTACACTTGTTGGGAAATGTACATGGCTGTCTCATTAAGGGCAATTATCCCCCATCTTTTTGTGTTAATATATGGGATTATTCCTCATATCTGTTGTGTAAGATTTGAGCAAAGTCTGAGTTTGTGTGCATTTACTTTTTTAATGCATTCACTATAACATTTCTTGTAAGGTTCTACAGGTGCTGCTGGACCCAGACTTTTTACTATTCATTTGATTGATGCTAACACCGATAACCTTCCAAAGGCTCACACCTGGTAAGATGTTTGGGTTTTACAGTACACTACTACTGAAAGCTTAATCACAGATAATTAGTAAAAAAAAAATCTATAATTTCATACCTCCCATCTTTCCTGCCCGTCTTCCACAATATGGAGCCCCCAGCAACAAGTCACTCCGCATTCCTTTTAACTGTTTTTTTTTTTTTTATTCTTCTTTCTCTTTGATGGGCTAGCCATTAAAATTGATGTCTTCCCTGCTCATCTTCCTGGTTGAAAGATAGCAGGGTTAAAAATCATGTGGATTGCGGACTGCATCTGTTCATTGATGTGGCCCCGCATTCTGACCACCCGTATGCCCATACATAGTTTCTGGCTGAAAGTCGGCAGGGTTAAAAATCATGGGGATCATAGACCGCAACTGTTCTTTGATGTGGCCCCGCAATCCAGCCACCCATATGCCATACATTATGATCTGATTGTTGGGCCCTAGGGTCCATGATCAGATCAGCCCGATATCGCCCACCTCAATGTGGCCAAATGAGCAGATCTATGTGTATGGCCACCTTTAGTTTAATTTATAAGCAAAAAATCCCAGTGGGAAGCCAGCAGGCACTTTGTGTGTAAAACAGAAAGTGTATATTTATTCAGTGTGGGCCCTAAAAAGCCACCAATTATTGAAAGAAATCAAATTGTCAACTTATTGTTTTTTTCCTTTTTCAGCTTTAACCGAATTGACATTCCTCCTTATGAATCGTATGAAAAGCTCTATGAGAAATTATTAACAGCTGTAGAAGAGACTAGTGGTTTTGCTGTGGAATAAATTTTAAACCAAAGGTGACAACTAGCCCAAGAAATCAAACCCACAGACAAGACTATTGGTGTCTCTTTTAGATGTCTTGGTCTCTTTGATCCTCTCCCACTTAGTTTGGG
>CM044447.1:93898863-93915496 GCA_024363595.1 Xenopus borealis | reverse complement strand
CCCTGTTGTTTATTTGCATCTTACAAGTTGGCCCCTTCTGTTTCACAAGAAGTACTCCTCATCAATAGCTTGTGGAAATGTGGGCTGTATGGCTTGTGAAAACACAAATGATGACTGTTTTTTAAGGAGTATGCTTATGAAGGATGTAATAATGAAACCTGGGCTGAGTGATGAAGGGAGATTGGAATGAAGCATTAAAAGAAATAGACTTAGCTCAAAAATCTCCTGCACAGACACAAATCTCTAAGGAAGACTGCGTGAGCATTTTGGCCTATGTACTCTTTTAAAACCCCATTGTTTATTTGGATCATACACACTGGCCCCTTACAAATGCTCCTCGTTGATGCTTTTCCAAGCTGTGGGCTTATAAAGAGCATAAAAATTGAAGCCACGTATGTATTGGAAATTTTAACCTGCTCTGAGTGATGAAGAGAAACTGTGATGAAGCATTAAGAATAATAGATACTGTAATCTGATTCTAGAAAATGACTTGACAAACTCTTGCACAGACAAAAAATGACAATTGATATTGGGGATCAACACTGGTCAAATTAGTACTTGGGCAGTATCCCTTGGCAACCAATCGGTTTTTGCTGCAATTGATCTATTTGGTACTGGATGAAAAAGCTATTCACTTATTGGTTGCTATAGGTAGGGTTGCCACTTTTTCTTGAAAAAAAAAATACCAGCTTTCCCATATATTTATCTTTTTTCATATTAATAACATTGGGATCAACCATCAAAATTACAGGCCAGACCGGTAAAATACTGGCCAGGTGGCAACCCTAGCTATAGGCCATTGCCGAAATGTAGTGTTGATAAGTGAGCCTCACTGAATGATTACATAGCAGATGTAATATATAGGTCAACCCCCCCTAAAATGACTTTTAACTAGCAGTTACTAGTGTTTAACCCCCTCCTAGACCACATAAAACCCAATGTTAGCAGTTTCCCTGCTGCCTAAATGCACAGCTGCACAAAAACGTTGTCAACCTGCCATTTGTAATTTAAAATGGCAGTGGCTAAGGTGGAGTTTACCCCTTTAAACTGTTTTCTATTGAGAATACAAGACTTGAATTTAAGCAACTTTAAAATGATCCCTTAACAGCCAAAAGCCCAGGTTCTTGGCTTTGTTGTAAGATCATGTTCCCCCTGCTCCACAACTATTAAACATAAAACTTTTTTAACAATGTATAGCAATGTATAATGTATGACAGTTGTTCTATTATATCCCTATTCTAGTTGGGAAGTTACAGTTAAATATGTGTAATATGCAAATTTTCAGGGGCACTTCTGTCATGAGACTTTATCAGGGGCATCAAAAAAGAGCACCATTCCTTTTTTTTTATAATTCTGCTCTTTCAGTGTGGTGTAGAATGTTCTCTGTACAAACAATCCAAATGCTTTCTGGCCTGCTCCAAGCACAAGAAAGCAAGTTGGGTTGCTGCAAAATGACAAGAAGTGCACCTGTACTTTTAACCACTGTCTGAGCAGGGGTAGGGAAATTTGGTCACCGTGTAATTTAAAGGTTAAGGAAAAGTAAGATGGAAGTGCTGCACATTGTGTTTTATGCCTCTATACCAGCCCAAGGCAACCACAGGCCAGTGAAGACCTGTGCCTGCAAATATGCCCCTAGTAGATTGTCATCTTTCCATTCACAGCAAATGCTCTGTGTGGCTGCCAGCTACCTGAGCTTAGGCACTGACTATATAATCTGCTTCTATGACCTATGAACCTCATTTCTGCTTGATAATTTGCTACTATCCCTAAGCTTAGCTTCTCAACAGCTGCCCAAACTACAATGAGCATTTCCAGTGTCCCTGACACTCGCAGAATTGCCTAAGAAGGTCCTCCTGTGCATACATTTGCAGAGCTGAATCATTACCATTATATGGATGCTAAACTGCAAGGCCGGTGCAGTCAGTTCAGTGTAAAAAGAGTTTGAATGGGTTTTTCACCTTTAAACAAATTTCTAGTATGATGTAGAGAGTGATATTCTGAGACAATTGGCAATTTTTTAAAATTTGTTTACTTAGCTTTTTATTCAGCAGCTCCACAGTTTGCAATTTCAGCAATCTGGTTGCTAGGGTCCAAATTAATCCAGCAATCATGCAGTGATTTAAATAAGAGACTGGAATATGAATAGAAAAGGGGCTAAATAGAAAAAAATAGTAATAAAAAGTAGCAATATCAATAAATTTGTAGCCTTACAGAGCGTTTGAGCTGGAAAAAGTCATAAGAAGAAGGCAAATTAATTAAAAACTGTTAAAAATGAATATGAAGGCCAATTAAAAACTTGCTTAGGATTAGCTATTCTATAACATACTAAAAGTTCACTTAGGGCTGAAGTACACGTGCGCTTACATCCAATTAGTCACCATGCCATGACACACATGCAACTAGTTGGATGTGCAGAAGATAATGGAACTGAATGTGAAATCGCAAGTAAAAAATACATGTAAGATTGTCGGATGAAAACGATGCATGCTGCATTTTCATCCATGTATGTAGTTTATACCTTTCACATTAAGTTCCATCCTCTTCTGCACATCTGACACGTTGCATGCATGCCATCGCATGGTGACATGTCAGGCAAGAGCACACCGTGGAGTTCAGCCCTTAAGGTGAACCACCCCTGTTAAGAGTTCTATTCAAGGAGTAGTCCTGTCTTGACAGACACAGCAATAGCATTGGCAACCTGTCTTTCATACCCTCTATAATATAATCATAATGACTGATTTGCTATTTTCACAATTTGATTGAAATAGATGCTCTGGTATGTGTTGTTTTGCTGCATTCCTTCCCTGACTGCTTTTCATATTTTGTGCACGAACATGTGTAATGTAGTTTGCCTCTTACTTTTGCTGACTGGTCCAGGTATCTGTTTTGTTTTTCTTTAAAGGACCAATAACATCAAAATTTTTTATTTTTTTTAAGTAATAAAGATATAATGCAGTGTTGCCCTGCTCTGGTAAAACTGCAGTGTTTACTTCAGAAGCACTACTATTGTTTATATAAATAAGTTATGTAGCCATGGGGGCAACTAGTCAAAGGAGAAAAGGCTCAAGTTACACAGCAGATAAGCTCTGTAGAACATAATGTTATCTGTTATCCATTACTTATCTTGTGCCATATAGCCGTTTTTCAATTTCCACCATTGCTACTTAGCAGCTTGTTAATATGAACTATAGTAGTGTTTCTGAAGCAAACAATCAGTTTTAACAGCGCAGGGCAACACTACATGATATTTTCTTTACTTTAAAACACTTAAATTTTTTGGTGTTACTGTTCCTTTAATTTCTATTGAAAGCTGCCTCACCCAAAAGTAGTACTGTTCTAATAGTGATAGGAGTATATAGGTGCCTTGCTATAGCAGCAGTAAATAACTAGATGATATTTTATTCCATGTAAATCTATGTCCCCCAATTAATATGATTTGTTGCTTGGAGAGACGGACGTGTCTTCAAAATTCAAAGATTTGGTTCAAAGACACCAGAAATTAAACTCTTTTGAATAATGCCTTTGAAAGCTACCTATAACTTTGTCATAAAGTATTTGCTTTTACATTACCTGTCTGATGCCCCATGTTCCTGTATGTGGGGGCTGCCATATTTGTGCAGCAGTAGTCCGTTAGTATTAGAAACTCTAACTGACAGACTGAGATGGAACAGTCAGGTTGGCAAAGCAGTCGGGTTTAGAAACTTCATGAAACAATTGCAATAAACCTCTCTGCAAAAAAAGATCAACATGACCTATAGGTAACTTTTAATGTACATTCATAATTTAAAAACTAGTTTTTTTTAATGTCCGTATCACTTTAAGACTAATTTGGCAGACTGGTCCTTTGACCAGTGGGCAGAGGTCTCTTCACCACTGCTTGTGGCGAAGAGCGGTGGTCAAAGTATCCCGTGTGCCATACATTTAATACCATTCAGAGAAAATGTGAGCACTGGTAGTCTGTGTTCTATTGTATATGCAGCAAAGAACCACTTTATGCCTTGTTTAATGGGAAACTGAGCTACTACTGGTTGCGTTTTGCAGTTTATTGAATGTAGCATTAACATGATCTGTTTTCATATTAGCCTGCCTTGTATTTCTCGGCAATAATAGAATTGTGTGGGAGAATTCGTAAACTGTTTATGTGCAAAAATGGAGTCTTGTCTCATAGACGCAGGTACTCGTTTATAACAAGTTATCCATTTCTAAAGATAAGCTATACTTTTTCTCATAATCATAAATCATGAGAATCTGTGTGTTTGTGTATGTATGTCATACACACACAAACACGTGCAAGTGGCACGCTCATAATAGCAGTAATGCCAAGATGCCCAAAAGAATGAAATTATGCACAACACAGGGCTTTCAGTTAGATTAGAAGTAGTATTTATTAGCGGTATTTAAAGCATTAATAGTCTATCCAACACTTCAGCCCTCCTCTTGAACCTTCGTTGAACTAATAAATACTTGTATCTTAACAAAGGGTTGAACACTACGGGCGATTTCTACGCGATTGTACCGTATCCGACACACAGCACCAAAATGCAGGCGTCAAGTTAGATGCGACTGAAAACAAGTTAAGTAATAGTAATGTCGGAAGGTGTTGCATTGGCCATCTGACAAGACTGGTGGATGCAGCTGGCAGCGGTTGCATCCTTCAGTCATATCAGATGCATGCTGCGACACCATCTGACTTTTGTATTACTTACATTGTTTTCCATCGCATCCGTCACAATCTCGTAGAAATCTCCCGTGGAGTTCAACCAAAGAAAGTATATATCAGAAAGTTATTGGTCTCCGCCCTGCTTTTTATTCTTCTTTTCACCGGATATGTCCACTTCTTACACACAAAAAAGCGGTCAAATACAAATCAAGATGGTTATCCAATGTGAATTTTTTTCTGCCCAAGTGAGATTCTGCAAGTCCCAGTCAGATTAACTCCTGTAAGTTTCTTTCAAACTTTTGTGCACTACATATTGCATTCAGTCCCATAGCAAGCCCTAAGCTTGAGATGCAGTCATACAAACTTTTTAATACTTCCCATGCAATTACTGCACTTCAGATATAATTAGTCCTACAACCCCCTCCTCCCTCCTGTGCTTCACAGGTTCCACAAAGTTGCCTATGCTTCCCATGCTATTAGTTGAGCGGATGTAAAAAGGGTGCACAGACTCTACCTGAAGAGTACCTGTGTTTTTACACATACATATTTATTTTTTTACACAAACAGACATGTTGGACTTGAAGTGCCTCTGCTTTCTATAGAGAGCAGTTCACAGATTACTTGAAAGGTCCAACCTTTGGTAAGGGCCCCCCATAGTTCATTAATTGATTACAGATATAGGGAAATGGTATATCAGTCTTCACTTAAATATCTAGGACAGCCCCCTCACCCAAATTGAGTGTTTATGTTGCATACAAAAAAGGGTTGCAATTCAGTTGTGAATATCACTAATCTAGAGATGGCTCTTAGGTTGATGTAGAATCACTTACTCCATGTGAATCACTGATATATAAACTGAATATAGCTGTCAACAATGTATTTATTTCTGCAAACATTTAAATTAAAAACTTTAAAAAAAAAAAAAAATATCTAGGACAGCAAATAATTTATCCACCCCAAATCCCCTAAAATCACCTTCAAGCTGGGCTTTCAGTAGTATGTAGGAGAGCAAATGGTCTTTCTCCTCCATTCTCCCGTGCCACTGCTCTAAGCCCCTAATGGCAACCCCACAGTTTGGGAAACTACTGCTTTATGTATGTGGCAAGACCAAAAAAAAAACAGCCCGTGTGTCCCAATGAAAGATGTGTTCTGAGCATGTCCATTTGTGTGAAACCTAGGGAAAGTAGCTGACTTTTTTTGTACCCTTAACCACTTCATAACCATTATTTATTTTTTGTACAGTCTATAAATATTGCTGCTATTTTTATTATGCCATCCCATTTATTTTTTATTACTAAAAATGTGTATTCATGTGTGCATTATATATATTTATAGATTGTGTATGTATAAATAAATATGTACACACACACACACACATCTATACATATACACACACATCTATACATATACACACACATCTATACATATACACACACATCTATACATATACACACACACACCTATACATATACACACACACACCTATACATATACACACACACATCTATACATATACACACACACATCTATACATATACACACACACATCTATACATATACACACACACATATACACACTCACACATATACACACTCACACATATACACACTCACACATATACACACACGCACATACATATAAAGAGAGAGAGAGAGAGTGTCCAAATCAAATTATTTAAGGAATGTGAATATTTAATATGCCTTTGAAACCAACTGAGGCAGTTGTATAAGAAAGTTGCAGTCTTTGTTGGTCATGTTGATTTTATGTATTATATATATATATATATATGCAATAAACTCTAAACCCTTTACATACCAAATGATTTTATCTTTTAAATGTGTTTTTTATTTTGTCTTTGGAAATGGAAAATTTCTTGGGAAAAGTACACACTATATTGCGTTCAGAAATATTCAACCACTCTGTTTAAGGCTGGGCAGACATCCTAACATTTAATTTTTATATTTTGGTGCACCACTCTCATCTTTGGCCTGTCTTTTTAATGAGGTTTGCTTCATGGGTTGTCCTATATATATTAGCACCCAGTTTTTAACCTTGGTTCTAATCAGGATTTCATTCTGAACTTATTTTGTTCTAACCTCAAATCCCCTGAATCATTTTAAACCCAACAGGTTTGTTTTGCCTCCAATAAAGATCAATTTATATCCTGCACAATTTTATATTTGAGGAAAACATTTCATGTTTTTAATGTATTAAATATTTAAATGTATTTATATGTTTATCTTCTATTATGGAGTAACTATGAGCTTGTACAGTTAACGATGTACACAAAATGAGGAAGCAATCTGTAGCCATAGAAACGGCTAGAGCAGCGACCACTATCACGCATCCTGGGAGACGTCAGGAAAAAACGAGAGAGAAGGGGACGTGTGACTATGGTTACAGAACGCAAGATTGAACATGCGTTATAGAAATCGAGAAGCGTGTATCCATGGACACGAGAGGTTAAATAGGACATGCGCCTTGTAAGAAACAGAAGCCCTTGAAGTCGAAGTTTTCACTCCCCCCCCCCCTCATTTTCAGAAGCTACCATTATTACCAAACCAGGTAAAGATAACACCAGTTGTGCGTCTTATAGTACTATATCCCTTTTGAATTCTGAAATTAAAATCTTAGCCAGAAATTACCGATCTCCCAGTCTGTTTACAGAGATTGCGGAAGATGGCTATGTGCAACTCAGCTGGAAGAATCTGTGGCGAGGGGTAAGTATGGAGTATGGGGCATCTCCACGGGAGTGGGGGGGGGGTGTCTACCTGGGGAGGGGGTATGGTTCCCCCCCCCCCCTTTTCTCCTTTGAGGTAAATTATGTCTTTAACCTATCCAGGGCAACTAGACAGAGTTGCCCTCTCTCCCCCTTATTATTTGCTCAAACAATAGAACCCACGGCTACTTTAATCAGACAAAAAATCTATATACAGTATATTAGCACCTGGTTTTTAACCTTGGTTCTCCTTGGGACTTCATTCTGGACACATTCTGCTCTAACCCCTGAATGCTCCTGAATATGAATAGTAATACTTCTTGGGTAAAACTACACCACATATTTGCAGAGAACTAAAAATATTTGGTATCTAAAAACAAAAACATAAAGCGTTCATGTGGCATTCAGAGATTTCAAAATATGTGGTATAACCTCTTTCAGAATAGTGTTTTAGTTTTAATGAGACTGTGCAGTCCCTGGGCCTTAGTTTTAAACACTGGGCATATTTGCACCTGGACAGTAACCCATAGCAACAGTCCATTTTTGGAAAATAGGAGTGATCTAGCACACACCATTCTTTTGTTTTGTTGTATTGGTCAGGTGAAACTATTTACCAGAGCAGAATGTGTCCTTTAATTATAATGATCGCTAAACCCACACAGATTACCCTGATCAAAAGGACTTGTAAAATACAGGTATGGGACCTCTTCTGCAGAATGCTCAGGACCTGGGATTTTTGAGATAAGAGAACTTTCCGTAAATTATAATCAACGTAATTTGTCTATTAAATTTTTTTTTTTTAATCCTTTTTAACCTATCCAGGGGAACTAGACAGGTTTGCCCTCTCTTCCCCTTATTATTTGCTCAAGAAATAGAAACCATGGCTACTTTAATCAGACAAAAACACCAGATTCATGGCCTAGTATACAAAGGACTGGAATGGAAAATGTGGATGACACTCTTCTATACTTGGCAAACCCAGCAGACTTATTGAGTATTACCCTAGACACAATCTCCACATTTGGGAAATTTTCTGGCCAACAAATTAATCCTATATACTTCATTTTTAGAACCAGAGTCAAGCCAAGGGTAGAACATTACGTTTGGTCTATTTCACCTAGTCATCTTTGCACAAAAAAAAAAAAAAAAACTGGAAACCCTCTGATGCCACTATTGTCTTTGGTCATTATCACACATTGCCTTTTTTAAAATCATGTTGACATTAATGGGGGGGCACATCAATTTCACCTGGACCTAGTTTACAAAAATCTCTTACCTTTATGGTCAAATTGGGAGCAGTGGTTCTTATTGGCGGCAGATACTATTGGCAACATGAAAATAAACTGACTTTTTAGGCACAATTTGAAGCTCTGAGTAGACAAAAAATTGTAATTTTTTTAATTTGAATGTCAAGTTTATTTGTGTGTAATTAGACTAGGGAATAGTCCAAATTTGATTTGAATTTAAAAAAAATTAAATGTATCATGTACTGTCCCTTTAAGAATTTGACTTCGCCTTCTAAAACCTGCCAAATTTTTTTTTAATCTCGAATCAAATTCAATTTGAGTTTGCAGGTCGATCCCATTCACCGAATTTAAAAAATGCAGTTTTTAACTACATTTTCGATGGGTTGTTTCTAGTTTATGGTAGGGTTGCCAGTTGCCACCTTTTGTGCTGTTAGGGTGGGGCTGATCAACATGTCAATCACGAGTAGGGTTGCCACCTTTTTCCAAATTTTTTACTGGCCGGCAGGGGGCGGGACATGATGGAAAAAGGGGTGGGACTTGATGCAAAAAGGGGCGGAGCCACGGCGAGCGATCGGCTGAAGACGCGAGAAAGGTAAGTTTTCAGTGGATTTAAGGCAAGGCAAGGGCCTTTTTTAAGGGGTATTACAAATTTACCGGCAGCTACATTGCCGGTAAATTTGTAATACCGGCCCCGGCCTTGGCTGGTGTTTTACCGGCTAGGCCGGTAAAATACCGGCCGGGTGGCAACCCTAATCACGGGGGATCCTTAGGGTTGCCACCTTTTGCCGTTGCTTAACCCTGACAGGGGGCGGGCCCATGATGTCAGTGGGGGGCATGTGACATCATGGGGCGGAGCTATCACCGATTGGCCGATCGCTGCGTCAATCAAGCTAATCCCGCCCAGTTTTCCTTTTTTTGGAAAACCGGGCAGGAAGTATTGACCCGGGCAGCCCTTCAAAATACCGGGCTGTCCGGGTCAAAACCAGACAGGTGGCAACCCTAGTTGCCACCTGCCTGCTATTTTTGATGGCTCATCCCAATGTTATTAATAGGAAAAAAAGATCAATATATAGGAAGGCCGGTATTTTTTTCAAGAAAAGGTGGCAAACCTAGGGATCCTGCCTGGTGTTTCTAATATGGAAAGCTGGACCGGCCCCTTTTGTGATGCGTTATCATGACTGCCCCTTTTACGTCGCTCCCCGCCCCTTTTGTTCCTGCCCTCCCCAGCACTAGCCAGTAATTATTTTTTTAAAAGGTGGCTGCCAACCCTAGGTGCATATACACAGGAGGATTTTTGTCTATTTTTTTTAATACTAAACATTGGGGGGTTTCTCCCTCCCTTTATTTCCTGAGATGAAAATATCTTCAGTGTCACCTATGACACTTTTACCCCAGCACCTAAAAGAAAAAAAAATACCCCAAAGTTGGTTGGGAGAGTACCGGGTCAAGAAAAGCAATGTTTTAATTATGTTTGAAATTGGGAGTGGAGGTTCTCATGACGGCGAACAATACAAACTCAATCTGCGCTTATTGGTCACGCCCACAGAGACGGCTGCCTGACCCGTCATCGCGCTTACGGCGTCACAGTCTCGCGAGATTAAGGTTGTGACGTCCGGATGAGCAGGCCGGCAAGAGCTGAGGAGCTGGACATTTAAATGGCGTTGTGGGACATTTAAACCGTGTTCCCGGACTGCGGGGTGCGTTAAGAAAAGCGGGAATGTTGGGCGGTATGTCTTAGATGTTTACGGCACACAGGGCGGTTTTCAGGCATGTTGCCAGAAGTGTTTTATTGCCGCTTAACCACGGCAGGTTCCTGAAATTGCCCTCTGCTGCCTCACTTTCAGTTGCGGTGTTCAACGTGAGTCACATGAGGGCTTCCGCACTGACTAAATAGTAACGTGTAATTGAATCTGCTTGAGCAGCTTCTGTATAGAACTTGATGCACATAACCCCCGCTGCAGCCGCATTTGTCGGAAGCCTTCGCTTGTCACAGGTGTGTCTTTGTGTGCGAGCTGTCAGTTGACTAGTAAAATATTCACGCTGCAACGCTTTATGGTTGTATATTTTGTACTATTAGCCATACGTCAACATTTCCATTTTAGCCGTGCATTGGAACGTGGGGAAGAGGGACCACCGCATATAAGAAGAGTAGGTTAAGCCATGCATGCGAAAATTGACAGGGTTGTTAACCTCTAAGTAACTTTTAATATAACATGGGTGTCCAAACTTTTTGCACCAAGGGCTGTATTTGGTGAGGTGAAAATGTGTGGGGGCCGACCATTCAGGGCTGAACGTGGAGTTCATGCTGCTGTTGCCCTCATTCTTAATTAATGAGGAAAAACAATTATGCAGGCAAATTAATATATCTGAAGCCCTATCTAAAGGTGAGCTAAAAACCTAAACATGAGTAGGGCTAAAAATTCCATGTTTTATATACTGAACTTATTGCCCTAGCCTAAAGTTTCAGCTTGTCAATAGCAGCCATGATCCAGGACTTCAAACTTGTCACAGGAGGTCACCATCTTTGAAAGTGTCTGTTAAACTCACAAGCTTAGTGGGCTTATTAGCAGCTGTTCATAAGTTAAGCTTAGGGGTCATCCCAAATTATCAAGCAGAAAATGAGATTTGTCTGTAATATAAGATGATGCTACAGGGCTGATTATTAAATTCTGATGTTTTAATTATCCATGTTAATTACTAATCAGCCTTGTATTGTGACATTTATATTCTATGTGTACTGTATAGTCAGTCCCTAAACTCAGTAAGTGACGGCAGCACAGATAATTTGCAGTGAATCAGCTGAAAAGAAGATGGGGAGCTACTGGGGCATCTTTGGAGACAGATCTTTACTGATAAAGGGCTGTGGTTGCCTGGGGCTGGTACAGAAGCTCAAAACATCAAGTACAACATTGTCCTTTAAATAAGAGACTTGAATATTAGAGATCAACCTTTTGCAATTTAGTAGAATACTGAACTGAATCTGAACCCTAATTTGCACATGCAAATTAGGGGTGGCAAAGGAAAATGTGGGGAAAAAATGTTTCGGTTCATCCCTATTGAATATGAACAGGAGAGGGCCTGAATAGAAATATAAAAAGTAAGTAATTTGGTAGCTGGGGTCAGCGACCCTCATTTGAAAGCTGTAGATGTAGCAAAATAATGTGGGGGAAAAAATAAACTATTGGAAAAAAAATAATGAAGTTGCTAGGAATAGGGCAACTTTAAGTTAACCAAAAAGGGCAACCACCTGTTTAATTGGTATGTATCAGCTCAGCTTAAGTGTTCAATTGACACAAACCTTTAAACAAACAATATAATTTTGACCCTATCAGCACCCTTTCTATCTGTTATATACTCATTTATTGTACAGAACTGCAGAATATGTCAGTACTTTTATGTTTAAATTACATTCAGATTTTTAAAGTGGTAGTTCAGTTAAATTATGTTTATATTAAGTTATGGTATAGGCACTGATATTGAGACTATTAAAACTGGAATAATAAGGGCTTGACCAATGCACATTCCCTGGCCCCATGTTGTATTGATGCTTAATTCTGTCAGGCCCCCTCTCCTTTCCAAAGTAAACCCCATTGGCTTAATAGGTTGGTGTCATAATGGCACTGTTTGTAAACAGTATTGTGGCCACCATTTTATGATATTCTATGTGCTGCCTCAGATTTCCTGACAGGAAATAATACAGCTGTAACAGTAAGAAAAGTGAAAGTAAAAGAGTGAAGTCTGTTCACTGACTGATATAACCTAGCATGTATGCGTGCTTTTGGTTTGTGTATGAGCCAGGAGTCGGCCATTAGTACTTAAAATGTCCATTTTTTATTTTGGATTGTCCAGTGGCACATATTGCTAGAAAAGTAAATTATGAAAATGTAATAGTGAGGGTTATAGTCTTTAACAACTAGTGACAGAACCCACTCTGGAACTGCTTATATTGGTTAACAATAAGGCTTAAAAGAGAACTAAACTCCTCAATGAGAATAGCCTAGATCATCGCTGTCCAACTGGTCACCTGTGGCCCCTTACCTGTTGTGCTTTCTTACCATGTGTTATCTTTCACTACAGAGATTAACTGACCCCCTGCATTGTTTAAACCTCATTCAAACTAATTCCCTGTATTGTTCACTCTTGCAACCCCTCCATTGTTAACACTTCTAAAGCCCTTTACTGTTCACAACTGAGACCCAGACTGAAACTGCCCACATTGTTCACCCGATCACACTTTATAAAAAATGCTAATGGGGCACCAACACTGTCACTGTATGTAGTACATCTTAGAGTGGTTCTGATAGGTTTCCCTGTCTCCTGCTCTATTCTGCCTTCCCTATGCTTTGTCTGTGCCCTGCTCTGCCTGTGGAAAATTAGCCTGGTATTTGTTCTGGGGGTTTTAGCATTTGAAAATAAATTATGGGGCCCCTAAGGTGTTTAATCCTGTGCTGGGGGTGCTGTGTTATCCACAGAGGAAGATCAGGCAAAGGGGAAGTCTTTAAAATGCTGCTTAATAAATATACATGTCTGAATATTACGCTTGTAAGCAAGGAACTTTGTTGTAGCCGCAAAGTAAAACCTTGTTGGTTATATAAAAGTGTTGTTGAGGTGAGTAAGAAAAGACATACTTTTAAGGCTTTCAAGTTAGCTGGGACAGCCAAATCATTTATAAGGTACAAGGAGGCCAATAAATCATGCAAAAAAGTTATCAGGCAAGCTAAAATCGGAATGGAAAAGGATATTGCAGTAAAAAGAATTCAAAATTATTTTTTAAATATGGTTATAGTAAAAAAAATGAAGCAGGAAGGGGTAGGACCTTTATCAGAAGGGGGTCAGCTGTGATGAGAACAAGCAAAAGGCTCAGATTCTGAACGCATACTTTTCGTCTGTCTATACGAATGAGGAACCAGATAATGAAGGTTCCCTTATTAATAGTCCCAATTCTAATAATACATCTAATGATGCATGGTTCACACATGATGAAATTCAAGAGACTAGAACATGTTGAGATAAACAAAGGTCCAGGGCCAGATGGGATTCATCCCAGGGTATTTGGCGAGCTTAGCTCTGTGATTGCCAAACCTCTTAATTTTTCAGGATTCATTGAGGTCTGGCATGGTGCAGAGAGACTGGCGAATTGCTAATGTGGTGCCGCTCAAAAAGGGATCCCATTCTCTGCTCAAACCTATAGACCAGTTAGTCTGACGTTGGTGGTAGGAAAGCTTTTTGAATGATTAATAAAGGTTAGAATGCTGGACTTCATAGCAAATAAAAATACTATGAGTATGTGCCAGCATGGTTTTATGGTTAATAGATCTTGCCAGACTAACTTAATTTCTTTTTATGAGAAGGTAAGCAGGGACCTTGATTCTGGGATGGCAGTGGATGTGATTTACTTAGACTTTGCTAAAGCATTTGATACAGTGCCACACAGAAGGTTGCTGCTTAGATTAAGGAATGTTGGCTTGGATCATAGTATTTGTACCTGGATAGAGCTGGCTAAAAGATAGACTACAAAGAGTGGTGGTAATTGGAACATTTTCTAATTGTGCCAGTGTTGTTAGTGGTGTACTGCAGAACTCTGTGCTTTTACATCTATTATAGTATTGGCTTTGCAAGCTACTTCTAACTTTGCCATAAAGTATTTGCATGATGCTTTTACATTACCTGTCTGTTGCCCCATGTTCCTGTATGAGGGGGCTGCCATATTTGTGCAGCAGGAGTCCGTTAGCATTAGAAACTGTAACTAACAGGCTGAGATGGGACAACCAGACTGGCAAAGTCAGTGTGTCAGGCTTAGGAACTTCAACTAACAATTATATACTAAAACAAACCTCTCAGCAGAAAATGATCAACATGACCTATAGGTAACATTTAATGTACATTCATATGTTAAAATTAATTTTTTTGTGTCTGTATCACTTTAATGATCTAGATGTGGGAATTGCAAGTATGGTTTCTATTTTTGCAGATGATACTAAATTGTGCAGAACTATAGGTTCCATGCAGGATGCTGCCACTTTGCAGAGTGATTTGTCTAAGTTGGGAAACTGGGCAGCAATCTCGAAAATGAGGTTTAATGTTGATAAATGCAAGGTTATGAACTTATATAAAAGTTATACACTAAATGGCAGTGTGTTGGGAGTTTCCTTAAGTGAGAAGGATCTTGGGGTTTTTATAGATAACAAGTTGTCTAATTCTGGGCAGTGTCATTCTGTAGCTACTAAAGCAAATCGAGTTTATGCCCTATTTATGCAGGACAGAACCCTAAGGATGAAAACATAATTATGCCTCTTTATAGATCCCTAGTAAGACCTCATCTGGAATAAGCAGTGCAGTTTTGGACTCCAGTCCTTAGGAGGGATGTAAATGAGCTGGAGAGAGTGCAGAGACTAAGTGCAACTAAACTGGTTAGAGGAATGGAAGACTTAAATTATGAGGGTAGACTGTCGAGGTTTGGGTTGTTTTCTCTGGAAAAAAGGCGCTTGCGAGGAGACATGATTACACTTTACAAATACATTAAAGACATTATAGACAAATATCAGGGGACCTTTTTATCCATAAAGAGGATCACCACACCAGAGGCCACCCCTTCAGACTAGAAGAAAAGGACTTTCATTCGAAGCAGTGTAGGTGGTTCTTCACAGTGAGGACAGTGAGGTTGTGGAATGCACTGCCGGGTGATGTTGTGATGGCTCATTCTGTTGATGCTTTCAAAAGGGGCTTGGATGATTTTTTGGACAGACATAATAGCAAAGGCTATTTTGATACTAAACTCTACAGTTAGTATAGCTAGGGGCATATATGGTGTGTGTAAAACTCTGGTGGTCTAGTGGTGCAGCGGGGACGCCCGCCGCGCCTTTCTTCTTGCAGGCTTCTTCCTTAGTGCGAGCGCTTTTACTCTATTTAAAGGCGCAGGCGTGCTGACTTGGCGCAGTGGTGCCAAATTTTATATATTTAAAGGGGACTCTGACCTTAGCAAGTTGCCCGTGAAAGGTTTAATCCTGGTGCCTTGTACCTGTGCTGTCAAGCTTCTGTTTGTTCCTGAATACCTGTTTAACCCTGCCTGGCTTTGACTACTCTGATTATTCTGTATCCTGACCTGTGTCTGTTATTTGACTATCGATTCTGCCTCATCCTCGTCTGATTGACTACCCGGTTTGACCCTTTGCCTGCCTGACCTTTCTTGCTGTCTACCTGCCTTGACCCAGCCTGTCTGACCACGAATCTGCTTATCTCGCCTGTACCGTGACCTTCTGCCTTTAAAGACTTTGACTACAGTCGTGCCCCATTGCCGGCCAGAACTCCTGCTCTGCACCTCTCGATTAAGTCCAGGTGGCATCTGAGTAGCTGAGGGCTCCTCCCGAAGCCAAAGGCGGTCGCACTACTGGTGAAGCACAAGCCTAGACCAGGGTGCTTGGCATTTGTTCTGGTATTGGGTGCCGACTGTGTGTGTGTTCATTTGGAGGGGTTGAACTTGATGGACTTCGTCTTTTTTCAACTCAATTTAACTATGTAACCATTGTCGGCTCACACTCATGGCTGACTTTGCATTCTTGCTCCATTTGTGCTGGAGCCACCGACGCAACACTTCCCGGATGCAAAAAGAAGAGGAGGCTACTGTCTGAGTAGCGGCTGATATAGGCCTTTGTATTACAGCAGGCTGATTTCAGGCCCATCTGATACTAGCCTTACACTTTATAAAATAAGCTGCTTTGCTGTGTAACCATGGGGCAGCTATTCAAGTTTAAAATAAATTAAGTTTTAACCCACTTTTAAGAGAGTTAAAGTAAAATGTTTTATATGTTTTCATGTTTTACACTGTAACTGGGATAATGGGCTAGCAAGATTGAAGGGTGGAGTTGTTTTACCTTGATCAGTTGTATTGTGTCAACAGAAATACTTTCTCTCTACATGCAGTATTTGTGCCAGTGTCAAAGTTTATTACATTTTGTTTGTTCTGAAATTAGCTGAGTGAGCTCTGATACAACTACTAAGAAAGGAGT
>CM044447.1:93885393-93898826 GCA_024363595.1 Xenopus borealis | reverse complement strand
ATGATGGGAGCCTAGGGGTGCAGGCTCTTTAAATCCAGCCCTACAAATGGAAGATGCTTTCCACCTTGGTCTGAGACTTCTATTTGGTTAAAATAATGAAAATGACAGAATGAAAAGTGCATTGATGAGCAGAATTAATCCAAAATCTCGTTTAGTAAAAAAAAATGACATAACAGCATCTGACTTTTAGTATCAGAATTAGATAATTGAAACTGTGAAATCAGAGATTCTGAAGTTACTTTTCATAGCTGAGGGACCCGTTGTTAAGGTTTCCTTTATAAAAGCCCAATTAATGGTAGAACTATAGATGGATGAAATGCAAAATAAATTAGAACAGATGAAAGTAAACATAGCTCCATGTCTGGGTGGTATTCGTACCAGGGTGCTAAAAGAATTCAGTGATAGAAGAATTAAACTATAAGGAAAGACTATCAAGATTGGGGTTGTTTTCTCTGGAACAAATGGTGCTAGATAGGGGACCGGACTCTTTACAGGTGTATTAGAGGCCATTAAAGACAAATAGAAGGGGTTGTTTTTTCCAGTAGAAAAGGTCAAAGAACTCGAGGAGACACACATGTTGGAATGGTTTAACTCTTTTTCAGACCATATTAACTATGAAACTGTTATCCTAAAATATGGTTAATCTTTTTTTTTTTTTTTAAACAAAGGCAATTTTTTCCCCTTTCTACTTGCTTCAGGTCTCACTGGCTGAGGTTAGTGTTTGTCAGCACTGATTGTTCTTTTAAACTGGCAAAAAATGGAGGCACAGGATGAGATGGCTGGAATAAATCCCATATATCATAGAGGAAAAGGTAAGTCCTGTCCTAGAATATGACCAGTTTCCTATAGGCCTCATGAAAAGTTATTGAATGACTACACATGAATGAATACATTTTGTAGTTCCATTTGTTTAAGCCAGCAGCTCAAATTATCTGCACTACAGAATAATCTTAGTATATTCAAAACAAGTCAGCAGTCCAATAAGAAGTCTCTGTATAATGAGCTTCTCATAATAGGCTGTAGGAAATGGGCAGATATTGTTTATGCATATTTCTTAATTAAAACAGGCAAAAGGTAAACATTTCAAATTAATATGCTTATTTTACAGGAAAAGTTTTGGTGCACAGTGCTTCTAGCAAATATAATTTGAACCATTTTGAGACATGTTTACACTGTGTAATTACTTTTTTAGTTGATCTTATAGAATATTGTCATTTTATGACATTTGAATTCTCCTTTGCTTGTGATTACTTGTAATTGTCTTATGGCTTTGCATGCCAGTAATGATATAAAGCACGGACTATTCGAAGTCCATTCCATGTGTATTTAGTTCTCTTACTCATGTATTTTTTGTGTGTGTATTTAAGATATAGTTTGAGTACACTTAAACAAATTGGCTAATTGATTTTGTTTTTTGTTTATCTGCAAGCACCCCTAGGTCTTAGCTGGCCATAGACGCAAAGATCCGATCATACGACTCATCATACGATTGGACATCCCCATCTCCTGACCTGCCACTAACCTTCAGATTAAATAAAGTAGTAAAAGAACAGATCAGCCAATGTTCTGCCCCTACAGCAATCGTACAGAAGTTTTTCTGACAAAAGCTGGTGATCGTCTCCCACTGATGATCATCAGATCAGCAATACATGCAGCGATATCATCGGCAGCCGACTGAAATCTTTTAACCTGTCCGATCGACTGAACGACCGATCGGCATGGCAAGACAAATGTTGGGACACTCCACACACGATCCGAAAATCGTATCATTGTGTCTATGGCCAGCTTAAGGACAGAGACACGCTCCAATTCAGGGAGATTAGTCGCCCAGCGACCAAAGAAGAGACGATTAGTCGCCAGGCAACTAAATCTCCCATAATCTGAGCCTGTGTCTCTGCCTCTCGTGTTCAAATGATAGTTATAAAACTTGTATACTGACAATTTACTTGAGTTGGATTTTGTTACAACACAGGGACCGATGGGGTTAAGCTGCCTCCTGAAGGATGGAGCTTAACCCCATCGGCCCATGTGTCCCCCTTTCGACTACAGAGAAGCAGATTTAACGGTGAGTACAGATGGATATAGATTCTGGATAATAGGTCCCATACCCGTACTAATTGCAAATATTTACACTCACAATTAGGTAGCTGCTAGTATTTTTGGAGTTATTTGTAATGCAAGTGGCTGCTGTATGAGATCTTTTTTTATACTCTTCATCTAGTAAAATAATCAAAGCAAAATGTATACATATATGGGTAGCCTACAATGAAGATCTGTAATTAATAATGTATTTTTCATATTAAGGTATCTGTTTATAGTGCCACATTTATTTTATTCCTGCAGACTGGGATACACACAGAAATGATGCACCAGTCACTATATCTGATGACTCGGATGAAGATCTGTCTTTTGTCCTTTGCACGCCAGCACAGGACTATGAGGAAGAAGATGATGATGATGATGATGTTGTCATTTTAGAGGTATGTATAGAATGTAATACAAATATTTAAAATAACGGTGTGGGTGCATATGAAGCTGTAGCAATTCAACTTTGGAACTGTACTATTCACCCCTTTACTGGGCGTCACAGTTTGCAAAACTGCCAAATTCCTGTAAGAAACTAAACTAGCCAACAAATCTTAATTCTGTGCTCCCTATACAAAACCCTTTTTTTTATGTTTTCTGCCTTTAATGTTGAAGTTAACAAAAAAAATCTGAAAGTCTTTATAAACCACAAATCTAGAGACCCTTGGGGTAGAACTACATGGACAATTTAGTCGCAAGACGACAAAACACTGATGTCAAGTCGGATACGCTGAATATAAGGCAAGATATGGATGTTGTCGACTTGCATCGGAACACATGTTAAGGTGGCCATAGACGCACAGATAATATCGTACAAAACGAATTTTCGTACGATATTCGGTGCGTGTATGGTGGGAAATGAGCCGACCGATGTCGTCAGAAGATTAAGATATCGGTCGGCTGGTTGATCGGGCTGGATGGAAAATTTTGATCGGATGCCTTTAAAAGCTCCCTTAACATTGGCCATTGTTAGTGCTGAATCATCAGATACAAGTAGAATTCTATTGTTTCTACTGGTATATTTGACGATTCAGCTCTACACGTGTGTGTTGAAACGAACGATCTTTCTTGGAAAGATCTTTTCCAAGAAAGATCGTAATTGTTACGTCTATGGCCAGCTTTAATCGCCTATGTAGTTCTACTCTTACTGCACCAACAAAAATAGAAGCAATTGTTGGCCAGTAATGGAGACCCAAAAAGCCTCAGGAACTGCACTAAAAGTTCAGCTTTTCAGTTGTCTGTTAAAGAAAAACACAAAGAAACTCTGAATATTATGGATTCATCGCATCAATTACATCGATTCGATTACAGTTCCTGTTTATCATCTGGCACCTCAGTCCGCGATACCCCCCCCCCCCCACAAGATTAATTGCTATTTAAAAAAAATAAGGCATAATATAAATATGGGTAAGGGCACATGCAGCCTTAGTGTATTGTACATGAACCCTACTAAGATTTAATTTATCCTTATTGTAGACAAAACAACCCTATTGGGTTTATTTAATGTTTGAATGATTTTTGGTAGACTTAAAGCATTTCGATCCTCATTGGAGAATCCCCAGGTTCTGAGCATTCTGGATACCCACTCCCATACCTGTAATTTGCATGCAGCAGATTTCCACGAGCCATATTGCTGGTCTTCGGTAAGCTGGGAGATCGGCATGCCGGCGCATGTGCAGTTGGTGCAGTTTGCTGGTTTGTGACAACTGTGCATGTGCTGAAATGGAGAGAAATTGCCAATCTCCCAGTCAGCTTACCAAAGACCTGCAAGATGGCTGCGTTGAACTCTGCTGCTTGAATCTGCGGGTAAGTATAAAGTATGGGGTATTTCCCTGGGGGGGGGGTGGAGTTAGGCTGGAGGGAGGGGGTCTATATGGGTTGGCGCCAGGGTGGGTTTCATTCCCCTTTAAAGGCATTTTTGTCAAATGAAAAGCTGCTGTACTTGATTTCAAGTGATCACCAACACGTTCCAATAAAAGATGGGGATGTACCAGTATCCCTTTATGAGCTGTAACTTTAAAAATATACAAATGATGGATGTATAATAAATTAATACATTTTCTAAAAATGTCCCTTTGCTTTAGGAAAGACAACTAAAACACACTCGTCCTGCCCTCATTCGACCAGCAGCTGCATGGCACAGCGGGGACCCATCTGTTAGTGGAAGTCGGCGGCCTTTGTGCAGGAAGAGTCTTCATAGCCAGCTTACTAGAAATAATGACAAGGCTGAATATACAGGGGAGAGACATAATGTGGGTGGAACCCTTTTGAACAACAGAGTTCTAGATCAGGATCTCAATTTAACTGCTACAAAATCTGCTTGTGATACTTCGGGGCCTTCTGTAAATAATGAGACTGTTACTCATAGGTCTGTTGGTAAACATGTTGAACTGGTGCCAGGTGTTGTGTTGCCATCTGTACTCAAGAACTCTCTTTCTGAACGCCCATTTCATCACTCTGTTCTCCAGGAAGGGTTTACTAGAAATTGCCATTCATCACTGCAGAAAAGTCCTTCAGGAATGAATAAAAGTGTTCAAGATGACTTCCTAGGGCCAGCTTTTCTCAGGACACAGCCAGCGGAGGATGGAATTCCAGGACCATTATCCCCTCCAATTGCCCATCCTCCAGATACACAAGAAGCAGGGCAAGGTACTCGTACAGAAAATGACCTGCCAAAACAAGCACAGGGACCAACTGAGTTACGCCCTGGTGATCTTCCTGATCAAGGAGCTGCAGGACTTGATTATGAGCTGATATCTGAACTCCTTAAGGAAACGGTGAGTACTTCATGTGTAATGGATGTGTAATTTGGAATCTAGTTTAATATTACTTTTTTTTAAAAAAAAAAGTTTGACGCCTTTTAATGTGTGTGTGTAAAAGTGAAGACTTGTGATGCAATAAACACACAATGAAGATAGTAAACTATTAATTTCAGGTGGATTTGTATGTATTGTAAAATTATAGAGGTGTTTTTATAGATTTGTCATATTCTGCTTTTGTCTACCATAATTTCTCCAAGCTAATATTCTGAACCTGAATAATGGAGATTTATTACTCTCCATCTGCTAGATCAGTGATGTCCAACTTCTGTGGTACAGAGGGACGGATTTTTTCTGGCCTAGGTGGTGGAGGGCTGATGGTAGGCAGTGTTGACCACACCCACTTTAAACCACACCCACATTTTCACAAGACCTTGTAAGACCATGTCCACATTAATGGTGATAGCACAACAAAAAACCAAATGGTTAGTGCTCACTACAGGGATTTTTCTCGTCACTCAAAGATTGTACTAAAACATGCCCCTGAATCCATATGCCTCTTCCTCCCCTATGGATAGCACACCACCCCCAGCACATGATTGTGCGCTTCTCAGGGGCCCCTAACAATTTACAAATGTTAACAAACCCTCAGAGCACACCATACCAGGCTCATGTTCATAGATGGCATAGGGTGGGCAGTGTAGGGCACACACGGAGCATAAGGCCAGGTAAGCAGTCACAGCAGATAGACTTTCATAAGGGGGGGAGGGGGTTACAAAAAGGGGGTCGTGGTTGGACAGCACTGGCTAGATAATTTTCTGTTGCTTATCTGTTCACATTTTCTTTCATACAAAAGCTTACTATATTCTGTATTGAAAGATTTTAAGATCCATCCAGAGAAACTGCTTATTTAAGTCTTGCACCTTGCCCTCCTCTGAATAGCTTTTAATTTAACATTTTTTCTTTAGGTGAAGCCATTAAAAATGTAGTATACGGGTTGTTTTAAATAGTTTCATTTGCAAAAAAATGAAAGTGTTTTTAAAGTAATTAAAATATACTGTTGCCCACGACACTGAAAGCATATGCTTCAGAAAAGCAGGCACTGATACTTTACTTACATAATTACAATACTCTCCCCTAAGTCAATAATGAACATGTTAAAAAGGACCCAAAACAGAACCACCTGCTGTACACAATCATTTTCACCGCTTTCCTATCCATGTACAAACATCATTACTAAGGCAATGTCTGACATGACCTGTCCTTAATAAATCAGGTTTGATTAGTACTTATATTGCCATCAGAAAATAATATTAAATATGATGTATTAAGAAACCTTGAAATAGCTTACCCAAACAAATGTCTATCTTGCAGTCATATAATTGGCAGTCTGGAATTGTAATCCCTTTTTAAATGTTGGAATTCCATCTGCTTTACTCCAATCCATTGTTACCATACCCAGGCCCGGACTGGCAATCTGTGGGTTCTGGCAAATGCCCGATGGGCTGCTGCATGTTGCCATAGAAAGTGACTGTTCAGTGGGCTGGTGGGGCCTGTTTGGGCCTCTTTGTAGCAGAGATGGCAGGGCCTATTCTGAATCCCAGTCCAGTCCTGACCATACCTGATGAAAGTGAGTTAAAAGTGAGTGATAATCAACTTGGTTAACACTCTTTCCTGCGATTAGACTTGCCTATGAGGGAAGGGGATGCCCATCCAAATTCGAGAGCATACGGTCCCGTTGGCTAGATAGCCATGCAATTGACTGTTTAACTGCTTAAATGGTTAATAATTTATAATTAGCAAATCAATCTAATCTCAATTATATGAAGCCAATAGTTGACACCTTTTAGTCCAGGAGTACTAGACCCTCTGGCAAGACTACTTCATACAATAATAACTGTGCATCTTCTAGGTTAGCTGACATGAAGACTAAGGGGCAAATTCATTATTCCCCGTAATTAGCTCGACCATATTCGCAATTCGATAAGTATTCGACTATCGAATGCTTATCGAATTGGTTTAGGCTATCATTTTGCTCGATATCCGATTTCTCGATGAATTCATACGATCGGATACCGATCGTTCGATTTCACGAGAAAATCGTGAAATTTCCTTCGAGAGTCCGAAAAATTCGTACGATTCGAACGATCGAACGCTCCGATTTGTACGAATGGTATTCGAGCAGGACTTCCCATAGGCTTCTATTGCAATTTGGTAGGTTCAATCTGGTGAAGTAGGCAGTCTAACTTTAAAATTTTGATTCCTTCGATCATCGAATGATCGGATTATCGAATATCCGATCATTCAATCTATTCGATATTCGAAGAGGCCAAATTTTATTTTTCGATTTCACAAAAAATTTGTACGATCGTTGTTCGATCAAATTCGATCATTTCACGTGAAATTGGTAAATCGGCCCCTTGGTGTACATTTTCTTTCTCTTTTTTTTTTTTCTCATGTTAATAGTTTTTTCTTAAAATAATAAAATAAAAACTTTAAAAAAAAAAGAAAAAAAAAACTGATCAAAACCTCTGTGTAAGATCAAGCCACACTAAGGGACCACTGATCTATTCAAGACCCTCTCCAGCTACCTACATTACCGTTAGTCGTCCCGCTCTATGGAGGTCTGCAGACTGGCTCCCATCTCCCTGCGCTGTCTTCCTGCTCCCTAAAGGCCTGCAGCAGCGCCACGTATATCTTTGTGTGTGTGGGTCACAGGGAGATCCACCAAAGGGCATATAGAAGCTGGCATCTAGGTAAGTAAATTTACCACAACCCTCTAGTAAATATCGAGGCCCGTCCACTCCCTCAGGCCACCTGCAGATTTCCCGACCTACCCCAGAACACAATGATTCCTCATCTCTCCATAGCAGCGCTTCTCAGTTTTGCGTCATTCCCATGCGGCTCACCCTGGAAAGCACCGCTCCCCCATTTCCGGCACAGTGTGATACAGCTTTGGCACCATTCTACACGGCCAACAGCTCCCTTCCGTTTCCTGGGTGAGGACGCTCTACCTGACCTCTAACTATCCCTTACTCAAGCCTTTGAGGGGCCCAATCAGCCTGGGACTGCTCAATGAGTCGAGCGCTTCTCACAATCACAAAGCAAGTAAAAATCTTTACTCTGCGCCTTTATTAGCAGACCAGATGGGGATCTCTAACCCCTCACCTACCACTTGCCTATCGCCACAGGCCCACGCAGCAAGGAATACTCTCTGCCCCATACCCTCTACTTGGCTGAGTCCCGTGCCTCCACATAAACCTACACATTCCTACCCTTGTCCACTCACAAAGGGAGGAAGAGCAGTATGTCAGGACCACTTAGTCCTCGGCTCACATGCGCCCCCATGCACAGATTTCCTATCTGGCCTGCGCAAAATGTAAAGCAAAATTCCAGTCGGCCTCGCCTGACCCTGTGTGTGTGGCCTGCAGACCATCAGACCAATAGCCACCACCTCTGGCAAGAACATCTGATTCGGACCTAGTTAGAGCTCTATCCCTCTCACTAGCTGGCATTCAAAACCTGGCCAACATCCCCGAGACATTAGATCCTAGGGTCCTAGAGTGCCTGTCACAACCTACTAGGTCAACCAGCTTCCAGACTTTCTAGGAATAACACTATCCCAGTGGCAGACACTGCAGCATTCAAAGACCTGATAGACAAGTTTCTAGAAGGGTTCTGCAAGTCATTTTTCACAGCATCCGGCCCAGCTTTTAGACCTATCTTCGCTATCGCTTGGGTGGCAAATCCATGGAGGTCTGGGCGTAACAAGCAGCACAGATTATCGGGTCCAAGGACCCGACTACTGACAATCCCTATTGTCCCAAATAGCAGATGCCACCAATTACATTGGGGACGCCTCAATTGATGCATCAAAGATGGAAGCTCAGGCCTCGGCACAATTAGTGGCAGCGCAGTGCTTCTTCTGGTTGAAGACTTGGTCAGCTGACCTAACATCTAAACGCTCTCTGATTAGCTCCTCTTCGGTCCTGAACTAGATAACATAATAGCCCAGGCAATGGGAGGCAGAAGCATGCCAGATCCAAGAGAAACCCTTCAAAAGACGCCCCTTTTTTCGTCCCTTCAGGCAGAGCCAAAGGAAAAAGATACAACGCAATGGTATCTTGGGTGGAAATTTGAGTTGGATGTTCGAGAACCAGCTGGTCAGCAGCTTAGCCCTCTCAGGACAAGTCAAATACAGCATGAAGGGGGCCCACCCCTGAAGGGACCCTCCTAGTACGATGCCTCAAATCCTTTCGGTAGGTGTGGGAACGAAAAGTACGAGATCAATGGGTCTCACAACATCCACCCAACCGATTCTTCATATACAAATTGCCCACTCAAACACACAACAGAAATAAATTCCTCTCGGTCATCCAAGACCTCACCAAGGCGGGAACAATACAACCAGTCCCACAAAGACGGAAGGGGGCACTACTCCAACTTATTTATGGCCCCCAAAAAGGGCGGCTCGCTGAGACCTGTTTTAGACCTCAAAGTCTTCAATCCCTTCGTCAGAAGGTGTGACTTCAAAATGGAATCAATCCAGTCAGTCTTGGCGTCCATGGAGGATGGAGAATATATAACAGTCATCGACATAAAAGATGCCTACCTTCATATACCTATTCACCCGGCCCACCACAGGTTTCTCAGGTTTTTTTACCAATGGCCTTCACTGGCAATTCGTAGCTCTACGATTCGGACTATCATCAGCCCCCGCACATTCACCAAAGTAATGGCGGCGGCATTAGAGGAACGAAGACTCCGAGGAATATTGGTCTTCCCGTATTTGGACGACCTGCTAGTAAAGGGCCAATCAGCAACGACAGCTCTCCACCACACATCCCTGGTACTACGAACATTGACAGACCTGGGGTGGATGATCAACATCAACAAATCCAAAAGCAACCCGACTCAAATTATAGAATATTTAGGTCTGATATTGGACTTCACAAAGGGGAGAGCCTTTCTCCCTCCAGGCAAGACCAACACACTACAGGGAAGGGTTTAGACACTATAGAGCAATCTCACGGTACCACTTCGATTTGCCATGCAGACCCTCAGTACAATGGTAGCATCCCTATGCACAATTCCATACCAGAGCCCTGCTACACCAACGCAAGGATCGGAACAACCTAGATCGCCAGATTCCGAACCATGTAAAGCTCTCCCTCAACTGGTGGACACAGCCCCACTGGACAGTTTCAGGAAGACCCTCCCCCCCCCATCCCTTACTCAAGCCTCTGAGGGGCCCAGTCAGCCGAGTCCCGTGCCTCCACATAAACCTACACATTTCTACCCTTGTCCACTCATATACCTAGTCACCCGGCCCACCACAGGTTTCTCAGGTTTTTTTTACCAATGGCCTTCACTGGCAATTCGTAGCTCTACCATTCGGACTATCATCAGCCCCCCGCACATTCACCAAGTAATAGCGGCCGCTTTAGAGGAACGAAGACTCAGAGGAATATTGGTCTTCCCGTATTTGGACGACCTGCTAGTAAAGGGCCAATCCGCAACAACAGCTCTCCACCACACATCCCTGGTACTACGAACCTTGACAGACCTGGGGTGGATGATCAACATCAACAAATCCAAAAGCAACCCGACTCAAATTATAGAATATTTAGGTCTGATATTGGACTTCACAAAGGGGAGAGCCTTTCTCCCTCCAAGCAAGACCAACACACCACCCTCAGTACAATGGTAGCATCCCTATGCACAATTCCATACCAGAGCCCTGCTACACCAACGCAAGGATAGGAACAACCTAGATCGCCAGATTCCGAACCATGTAAAGCTTTCCCTCAACTGGTGGACACAGTCCCACTGGACAGTTCTCACAACAGATGCCAGCCATCGGGGAGGCATTTGGGACCAGGGAGAGCGATTGCAACCAATCAATCTCCTGGAACTAAAGGTGGCCATACACGAAGAGATCCGCTTGTTTGGCGATGTTGCCAAACGAGCGGATCTCTCCCCGATATGCCCACCTTGAGGTGGGCGATATCGGGCTGATCCGATCGTGGGCCCTAGGGCCCAACGTTCGGATCAGTATGGGCGGTCGGATCGCGGGACCGCATCAACGAACAGATGCGGCCGCGATCCGACTGGATTTTTAATCCTGCCCGATCGACATCTGGCCGACTTTCGGCCAGATATCGATCGGGAAAGCCCGTCGGAGGGCCCCCCACACGGGCAGATAAGCTGCCGACACAGTCTGTCGGCAGCTTTTATCTGCCCGTGTATGGCCACCTTAAGGGTGATTGTTTATTCTCTAGAAAAGTTGACACCTTTACTCCAGGGACAAGCAGTATGGATACAGTCCGACCATGTAACCGCAGTGGCGTATATAAACAACCAGGGAGGCACCAGAACCCAGTGGCACTCAAGGAAGCACACAACATTCTGCACTGGGAGGAGAACAACGTACCAGCGATATCTGTAGTCCACATACCAGGGGTAGACAACTGGTTAGTCTTCCAACTCCTGGTAGAAAGGTGGGGACTACCAGAAATTGATCTAATGGCATCTCAAAGCAAATGAAAAATCCCAAGCTTTGTGGCAAGAAGCAGAGACCCACTAGTACATACAGCTGATCTGTTGCACTTTTACTGTAATAAGTGGAATTAAGGGCATTGCACCTTAAGTTTTTCTCCTACCTCATCTAACCTATTAATGCTAAGTTTGTCTTCTATACAGGAAGCAAGATTTCCAGATGTTAAGCAAGAATATGTGAAAGAACTGATTCTCTCCAAACAGTGCTACGACTTAAATGTGTAAGTAGGAAACCATTATCATAATTACAATATATATGTATATGCAACATGTCAATGTAGGTTTTGTCTATTGGTACATTTATAGCAATGTACTGGTATTGTGTGTATGTATAACATATACTGAATACTCATGATCTAACTATGCCCTTTTACTAACATCACTTGTATCCCTTTATTCCATGACATACTAGTCTGCTTGCTTTCCTGAATTCAGGTGGATGGGGATATCTTATGGATAGGACCAAAAGACCGATTCTCAATATTAAAAACTGGTACCATGTTTACTAATGCAAGAAGCTTGGCCGGTAAAATGGGAAAGCTGTAGTTAATAACTCTGTATGAGGCGGTCAATGGCATTGGCACTGCTGAAACATGACTGAATGACTTACATTGCTGGGCTGTACAATTAAAAGGCTGTTTCTTGTTTTAGAGGGATAGCGGAAATCATAAATTAGCTAGGTTGAAAGGGGTTTGCTCGATGTTCATTATAGAGCAGTGTCAAAATACCTACCCCTAATTGTTCACACTTGTGATGCACAACTTTTTCGGGGCAGTGCGCACCCTTTCTTAAGCTTATCTCTGCAATGTCAGTATAAAAATTGCATATGCATAAAAAGTGGAAGTGCTCTGTTATGTCACCGTGGAGACACAAAGCACATTAATTTAACATAAAAATAATTTGAAAAAGGACTCCATTATTTACAAAAACAGATGTAAATCAAAATCTTTAGTGCACGCTTGTGATGCTCTCCCACTTGTGGCTCACTGGGAAAAAAAGGTTAGGGATCCCTGATCTAATCTATGTAGCCATAGTACTTGAGCTTTTTTTAAAGCTGGCCATAGACGTAAAGATTTTTGAAAGATCCAATAATTATCGCGAGACCACGATTGTCTCAAAACGATCGTTTAAATGTCCAATGTGTCCATCAACTAAAAAGACCATTTCAGACGATATTGCCAGCAAAACTGAAGGATCGCAGCCTTCTTGCACTGCAATCATAGGTAGATTGCATGGGGACCGATTTTCTAACCTGGCCGATCAATCATCAGACCAATGTCGGACGAAAAAGCGTGAAATGAACGATCGTTTGTATCCCACTAACCGCACGATAATTTGACAGATTGGTCGGACTTCCCTAAGATCGGTCGTTCGGCAGGGAAATATCGTTGCGTCTATGGGGAGCTTAAGAGACAGAACACGATTGCTTAAGTACTCTAAACCTCAGTGCAACAGATTTCACTACCATTTACTTTTAAAAATAACTAAAAAATAATTAAACATATTTAATGTATATTTGATGCTTAGAATTTTTTTGTAAGTATTTGTGTGGGTATTCATTTTGAATACCCCTTATTTTAAGGGCAAGGAGCATTTCTAAACATATTTGCTCATTATGATAAATCCTTTTGGAAGCTGCTTAATTTTGTTAATGCTGAGTTTGGTAGTTAAGGAATAGTCGGGGAGAACGCAACTCAAAAACAACTCGCGCCCAGCTTTTTATTTCTTACTTGCATATTAAAATTTTGGTAGCCAAGCCATGAAGATGAGCCGGAAACAACCTTCTGACTGCTGCTGAATTCATGGCGCAAACTCTGTATCAGTGCCAACCCAAAGACTGGCTGGTGGCCTATTTTGTTTGCAAATAAAATAATGAAAAGAATGTTATAAATTTAATATACATAGTTAGGAAGAAGGCTCAAGTTTGGTGCCAGCACTTTTGTTGAGAGGTGATTTGCTTTTGATTTAAAGAGCACCTGTTGGGTAAAAATATTTAAAAAAAAAAAAAAAAAACTACTGTTCTCCCCAACC
>CM044447.1:93851017-93873149 GCA_024363595.1 Xenopus borealis | reverse complement strand
CTTCAGCCCCGGGCCCGGGACACTTGTCCCCCCAGTCCCCCCCTGATGGCGGCCCTGAATCTACCCCATAGTCTCTCTCTCTGTCTCTCTCTCTCTGTGTGTCTCTCTCTGTGTGTCTCTGTCTCTCTTTCTCTCTCTCTCTCAGAGAGAGAACAATGCTGACTGGGCACAAGGGCAGCTACAAGTTAGCTTTAAATTGGAGAAAAGGTGCTGTCCTTCCCTGCACGCTATATATATATATATATATATATACATACCTTGTAGATGTCCCTGTGCCTGGTCAGCATTGTTCCAGTTCTATATATATGCTGCCCGCGTGGCATCTGCCCAATGCTTGGCAACTAATTGCCGCACAAACTATTGTCCGGCGTTTTCTTCTAAGTTATAATTGATATTAATTGTTCACTACTGAGCAGAGTAAGATTAGGCACACCTCTCATCTCTTGTGTATGACTAGTATGTAGGGTTGCCACCTTTTTCTAAATAACTTACCGGCTGGCGGGGGTGGGGCCAAAAAGGGGCGGGGACGTGACGCAAAAAGGGGCGGAGCCACGGCAGCGATCGGGTGAAGACGCTAGAAAGGTAAGTTTTTTTTTTAGATTTAAGGGAAGGCAAGGGCCTTTTTTAAGGGGTATTACAAATTTACCGGCATCTACATTGCCGGTAAATTTGTAATACCGGCCTTGGCTGGTGTTTTACCGGCTAGGCCGGTAAAATACCGGCCGGGTGGCAACCCTACTAGTATGTGGCTGCAAATTTTACTTTACTACAAAAACTTGTCTGACCATTGCTCTGTAGGTTGTCTTATATCATTGCACTCGCCTCCATTTGTCTTTCTGTACTATGTAGGAAATGTAACTATTGAGAAGCGAATGTTTTTTTTGGAGAACAAGAGGCGGCACTACAAAACATATGACAGAAATTCACTACTCCCTGCCTTGCGAGAGGAATTAGAATTCTTTGAACAAAAGATGAAGGAGATGGCAGAGGTGAGTACATTGCCTGATATGCAATTCAAACTGGCTTGGTTAAATTATTTGCTTGCATCAAGTATGGCTATATTAAAATTGTAATGTAATAGTGAAACAAAAGTTGCCACAGAGGTATTTTTTTAATCTCTGATTAAACCAATGAATGTTTTTAATTGTACTATTGTGTGTAGGCAGCTATCTCAGGTCATTTGCCTTGTCAGGTTTCTTTCAGAAAGTGCCAGCACTTCACAATTGAACTGCTTTCAGATAAGTGGTTTCTCCTACTTAATGTAACTGAAGCAGTTGCAACTTGGGTTAGCTGGACTTGGCTTTTTAATATTAAGTGCTGTTTTTATATCCACTACTAGGTAGGTCATGGAAGCATTTTTAGCAATGCAGGTGTCGGGGAGATGTGCAGGCAGGGGAAAGGGAGGGGTTGATATCACTTCAGTGTGTAGAGCATCAGTAAATAGTGACTGACGTTTATAAGAGCACAAGTCACATGACTGGGGGCATCTGAGAAAATAAATATGAAAAAAGCTTGATTTTCTGATAAATTGATTTCAATGCAGGATTCTGCTGGAGCAGCACCATAAATGTATGAATTTTCACATGATGTAATCAGTTTAAACCCCTGCTACTCTGGTTTTTCAAATGATAGTAGTAAGGCTGCAACATCTACCTAATTACTAAGGAGTCATATCCCTCCTTTAAAGGGGAATTCAACCCCCTTGGCGCAAAATTCCATCCCCCTTCCCTGAGTAGGCCCCGGCCTACCTTCCCCCAGGACCAATGCCCCTAACTTGTTACTTACCCCTTCTTCTAGGTCCTCTCCAGCAGAGTTCACAGGTGCCATCTTCCCTCAAGTGGTCTTCTTCCTTTGATTCCAAACAAAGAAATCGGAAAACTTTGTGACTTTCAGCGCATGCACAGTAGATCTGCACCGGCAAATGCCTCCTACTGTGCATGCGCCAGAAGACGCTGATGGATCCAGGAAGAAGACCACTCAGAGGAAGCTGGTGCCTGTGAACTCCGCTGGAGAGGATCTAGAAGAAGGGCTAAGTAACAAGTTAGGGACATTGCCCCGGGGAGGGGGTGGGGGAGGGAGTTTTGCACCAAGGGGGTTCCCATAAAAACTTTGCTATAGTTGTCTGCTCCTATTCTTCTAACATACGCGCCTGAGTTCAGTTTAAACATTGTAGTGCTCAATCGAAGCCAGACTTTTTATCTGCCTGTGTAAGCCTGCATTCTTGATTGCATGAACTTTATACTGAATAAGGGTTCTGTTTGCAGATGTAAAATGGCTACCAGGTAAATGATACTATTTGTTTTAGGAAAATGTGATGGAGTGGATATATGCAGTAAAAATTATGGTGTTTGGTTGAGGTAAGATGTACCCATGGTAGGAAAATATAGGGTTTACATGTCCTTTAAGGCCATTGAGCATCATTAAGTGCCTCTACTCCTTTGGGAGGTATCATGGGACATACTGGCTTGACTTGGATAATTAAAATCACAGGGCTGTGTATTTCCTACTATTTCCATTGAGTGGATAGTTTTTCTCTGCTCAATCTCAATTTCTGTTCCTAGGTGCTCTTGACATAGGATTTGTAGCAGGGTTTAATCTAGATCCCAAATTGTTAATCTGTGCACCTTGTTAGTATTAGGGTTATCTTCATTAATAGCGAAATACTGAACAGATGTATTCCTGGTGCCTCTTTGAGCATAAATATTGTTTTCATGGATTCTGCATACATATTTTACACTGGCTTCTCTTTATACACTGTGAGCACACCCTCTTGTTTGACCAGGGTCCGACTGGTGCGTCGTGCAAAAACCATGAAAATTTCTGCACTGCGCCACACAATTTTTTTTTTCTAAACCTTTGACCGATTGTGGAGAGTTTCTTTGCCTGCGTTTTTTCCTGGGGCCCAGTCGGCCTAGTCTGACCCTGTTGGTGAAGTTCTCTGGTAGACCCCAGTCCAGCACTATTTGACAGAAGGCTCCATGTTTTTAAGTCTGCTTATTCTGCTTCTTTTTTTTTTTTTCATAGCTCATTATTCCACCTTTGGCACTCTATAATTTAATATGAAAAATAAAAAAAGCAGGATAAAATGTAATCTAAATTATAACTTTAAAAAAATTTAACTTGGTTTTTTTTTTTGGCAGGAAGAAGGGTAAAAGGAAACTAGCTAGTTTAAAAACAGCAGCTTAATATTGTAAGAAAGATATGTTTTACTCTGTGTCAGAGTTATAAAAGTATTGCTTCTTGGCTGGATGACCGTATCTGATTGCTAGTGGGGCAGAGTAATGGAGCTAAGCAAAAGCCATCCCAATTTACATTATATCTTGTACAATGTATTTATATGTAATAAAAATGTATGTGTGTAATACACATTTCTTGTTTTGGCAGCATGCAGATTTTCTTCTTGCCTTGCAAGTGAATGAGGAACAGTATGAGCAGGTGAGAATCTATTAATTCCTAGTTATTGTAGCTTTTTTTCTCTGGAAAAACCTTCTGGAAACTTTTATAAATGAAATATAAATACAGTTGCTTACAATAACACACTGGCATCATTTATTCAACTCTTTGGGTTTTGTATTTTATTTGCACTTTGTCACATTGCTTTTTCACTGTAGGGACATTTCCTAGAGATGGGACTTTTAGTTTACCAAAAAAAAAAGATACTGTTTTTTTAGAGAAATATAAGCTCTAATATAAGCCTAACTTTGCCTTCCTTTTTGTGTAATTACACAAATTACTTTTATGGTAGTAACAGTAGGGCTTGCATTGTACAGCATTTTATGTCCTTAAAGGGGCAGTATACTCTTTGATGCATATTGGTTTAATAAATAAGGTTTGTGCTAATTATACTTTTTGCTATTGTTTTTTTTTATTTAAGATAAACAGTGAAATTTTAGTTGCAAGATAGATAATTAGATTACCAGTCCTTAGATAATCCCCCTGTGTAATGGGCTTTTGCTTATTCGAAAAAGCCAACACTTTCATGGTAAAGTGGAAATAGAAGGGATTTTGTATATTGACTCTGCTTTTTAATAGTAAGATGGTGGAAAAATAATGTTGCTACTTCTGTATAATATGTCCTATGTGTGTAATATGGCAGAATTATATTTTCAGCAAAAATTCTATTTACCTTGCGTTGAAAATGTGGTGGTATTAGTTGTATCTTCTCTAAGTACTAAGATAAAGCATAAAACATATAGAATGCCTGATGCCTAATCTACACAGGATATTGGACATATCAATTTGCTAACACTTCTGTTGCTGCAAATAAAGCATACTACCTCCATTTTCTGTGTCCTAAGGGTAAGTTGACTCGAATCCCCCCCCCCCCCAAGTCTTGTGGCAGTTTCAGAATTGCTAAATATTACGTTTTGCTCTAAACTGCAAAAAAAAAAAAGCTGTGCTAAAGTTAGGATTCTTTGAAATTTCTAAAGTACAAAGCTTGCAAACACACAGGTACCAGGTGGAAACAAACAAAATATAAATGCCAAGAGTCTTCTGCACAGTGTAATGCGAGTTATGCGTAGCTTTATCAAAATATGTGGCATTTAGAGACCTCAAAATCAAAATTTTTATGGCTGAAATTTTGGATACAACCTACAGCCTGTGTTTTATTTGTCAAAAGGGGTCACAAGAGTAGCCATATTTACTTTACAGTATGCAATCTTGTGAATTCAAAACGGGTAAATGCCTCTCTGCTCCAAAATACCAAATTGCAGATCTAAGTTTTCTTATTTTATTAAATTACCTTAGGTACAAGGCTAAAACATCCTAAATATGAATGCCATGAGTCTTTTGAACAATTTGATGCCCAATATGCATAGGGTTACCAAGGTATCTGGCATTTAAAGACCTAAAAATTAAAATGGCATTAACATTTTTCAGGCTGACACTTTGGCTACTGCATAAAAGCTAATGCAAAAGGCAATGGGAAAAAGGCAAAAAAAAAATTTCGGGCTACCCAATTGACCCTGATCAAAAGTTTACATACCCCAGTTCTTAGTACTGTGTATTGCCCCCTTTAACATTAATGACAGCTTTAAGTCTTTTGTGGTAGTTGTGAATTAGGCTCTTTATCTTCTCAGACAGTAAAGTTGCCCATACTTCCTGGCAAAAAGCCTCCAGTTCCTATAAATTCTTGGGCTGTCTTGCATGAACTGCACGTTTGAGGTCTCCCCAGAGTGGCTCAATGACATTGAGATCAGAAGACTGAGATGGCCACTCCAGAACCTTCACTTTGGTTCGACTTGGTCTTGTGTTTTGGATCATTGTCATGTTGGAATGTCCAAGTACATCCCATGCGCAGCTTCCGGGCTGATGAGTGCAAATTTTCCTCCAGTACTTTTTGTATTTCGCCTGAAGTTATTTGTGGGTTTTTCTTGCATCCCAAACATTTTTATGAACCTTTAGTTGGTCTACCTGATCGTGGTTTGGTTTCAACAGAACCCCTAATATTCAACTTCTTAATTAGTGTTTGAACACTGCTGATTGGCATTCTCAATTCCTTTTAAATTACTTATATCCCCATCCTGTTTTATAGAGTTCAACTATCTTTTCCTGCAGATCCTTTGACAATTCTTTTGCTTTCCCCATGACTTAGAATACAAAAATCACCAGTGCAGCACTGGATGAAAGATGCAAGGGTCTGTCAGGAGTCCAGAAAGTCACTGACCTTTTATAAACACTAATTACAAGCAAACAGATCACAGGTGAAAATGGTTACATTTCATAGCCATTCTAAACCTTTTGTGTAAAGTTGTGTGTATGTTATCAGGGCAAATCACCAGGGTATGTAAACTTTTGATCAGGGTTATTTGGGTAGTTTGTGTAGCTTATCATTATTATTTAAAAAAGAGTAAACACAGTTGTTTGACAATAAATGGCTTTAACCAACCACTAACCATGAGTGAAAGAAACGTTTTTGTGTTATCATTCATATTCTCTTAAAAATCATTAAGAAATCATACATTATGCCACGGTATGTAAACTTGTGAGCACAACTGTATGCATAAATATATGGTGACACTGCTGGAAGCCCACAGAATCAGAAGAATCTTTTAGTGGCCTGTCTCACTAGCCTCCTGTTTGCAAGGTCACTCACTTTGGGTGGGTAGCCTGTTCTTGGCATTGAGCAAATGTAAGCACTGTAGGTATGTACAAGGACAAAATCCATATAATAGAAAAAATTTACCATCTGAGCAAAGCTTTAAATGATTTTGTGCCCTAAGCACTGAATTATAGGCTTATTAGATATTTCACTTTTAAAGGAATACCTGATGTAGTCAACTGAAAAGTGCCTTTTCTCTATATGGCCATGAGGCTGTGTGGCCCTCATTTTACAAGACTCTTTTTTTTGTGAAATTGGAACAAATGTGTCTCAAGCATTTAACTGATGTAATACCGAGCACCAGTTACTTAGGGTGAGAGGATGGGGCCTATAAAATAGTTAGCATCATAATGTTTCTTAACTTCGTAGTCCTGGTCTAACCATTAATCTGGGTGACCTCCAAAAACTGTATGCTATTTAACTATAGATACAAATATTTAATAAAGTAGTCAAGATTCCTGAACACCTCTTCAAATCATCTGTAAGTAAGCTATATACAATCCATAATAGTGTATGAAACATTCATCACACTTTAGATGTACATGTGTTCCCACCATCTCGTATATGAATTCCATATGATGGGGCAAAGTTAACTCCCACAGGTAACTTATCACTAAACAGAAGAAAATATGGTAAATGTCATTATGAGGTCTTTACCAGACTGATCATAAGTAATATATTGTTCTTAATGAAAAGCAACAACCTCTAGTTCAAGGTTTATGCAGTATAGAAGAATAAAGGACTTCCACATCAACGGAATGCACTATCCCTAATACAGCTTGGAAGATGCAATATCAAAGATAATCCGTTCTGAAAGAGGTTCCCCTAAGGGATTAATACATGCAATAATAGGTCTAGCGGCCAGAAGTGCTACTTTCAGTAGGTAATGGAAGACTTGTGAGGAGTGTGCTAATATTAGGAATTCACCCAGCAAATCTGATGACAATAGTCACCAGACTTAAAGGAAAAATACCACAGAATGTTGTTAAAATGTATTCTGTACACTTCTAATAAAAGGTTTTATCATGCATCAGTAGTGCAATATTTTATCAGTATTTGTAATGTTAGCTGTGTCTTTTGTCTTTATACTGCATCCTTGGGCACCTTTTCATCTGTTCAGCTCTGCCTGTTTTCATCGTGTGCTAGCATGACCTTCTGCTAGTAAGGAAATCTTGCAAAGTCTGCAGAGTATTTTAGAATTGATGCAAGATCTGTGACATCACTTAAATGTGGTGTAGATACCATACTTCCCAACCTCCAGCGCCTTATGTTGACTTTTGTGAAGTATGAAAAAATATATGGGAAAGGTGGTATTACTGGTATTCTTCATTGCCTTTCAAGTGAAAAAGATTTTGATAAAAAGATTTTGATAAAAAGATTTTGATAAAAAGATTTTGATAAAAAGGGATAGCATTATTTAATGAGACGAGATCACTTTCAACGTACTTTTGGTATAAATGAATCCTAGAAAACCGGAGATTTGATAAAAAGTGGATTTGACACGAAACCTCCTATCAACCCCAGCTCTACCTGGCTGATAATCCTTCTTCTTTTGTAGAGATTTGCAATGATGACGTGAAGTGAAATAGAGAAAGTATATTCAAAACTATGACTAAGAATATCAGGACTAATAGAGGTGTCTGACACCTGCAATGCAAGAGTAACCATCACAAATAATTTTTTTACATTTCCTAGATGAGTAGAAAGATAAAAGTTTTCTAAAAGTCTCAATTCTTTGTCTATCAAAGTCCTTGATGACGTTAATTTTTCTCATCAAAGTGTGTCAGCGCATGCCTGCCTCTGTATTTTTTATTCTCCTTGTAGAGGGTGATCCCCAAAACCTTTTTCAGTGGATCCCTGTTATTTTGGTGTGAAATTTTCTGTTTTCGCCCTTAATACTAGGCTACAAAGCGGTATGAACTCTGATGTTGATGTACCATGCTACTATTAAATTGCTACTTTTTTCTACTTTACTGATTTGGACCTTGTGGGGTCCTAAAGTGCCAACTCTTGCTGTTTAATATATTAATTCTGCGCCCCGAACCGAGTCTTGAACTTGAGAACCTGGCCCGCGTTTTTTTTACTTCATTAGCTCTGAAATGTTTAATTATGCCAGTATGCCACTGTAGATTTACAGCTATACCATTCTTTATTATTGATTTAACTGTACTCCAAGGGATATTTAGCAACTTGGAATTTTCTAGTATCCATCCACTGACTCAAGTTTTTCAAACACCCTTTCATGGATTTGCTTGGAGTATTCATTTGTCTTTATTGTATAGGATATGTCACAGTACTGACTTTTCAAGTGGTGGACCTTCCAGATGCATGTGCATGCATACTACAGTTGTTTGAAATCCCTAGACTAGCCATAGGCAATTTCCATTTAACTAATGTCTAAATAAAGCTGGGACCCTGTTTAACAGAAAAATAGAATGGGATGATTTGCAAATTATTTAAATCGTATATAATATTTACAACAATATTATTGTATGAAGAGGATATGCTCATTTTGAATTTGATAGCGAAAACACTTAAAAAAAAAAAAAAAAACTGGGACCAGGACCAGGGCTGAAAAGAGCATTTCCTCATCTACAGTACATAATATCCGTAAAAGATAGAGAATCCCAAGAAATTTCTACAAAGCTAAAAAGTATAAAGGATCGCCTAACACAAAAGAAGTTTTACATGCAACTGTCTACAGGGACTTTTTCTGGGATTGCCTGAAGACACTGCCAAATTGCATTCTGCATGTATTATAATAGCATGACAAAAGATTCCAGTTGCTAAACTGACTTACCTGCAGTCCAGATCTGTCATCCATTGAAAACATTTGGCATATTCTAAAACAAAATCAAATAAATAATTTGAGCAGTTGAAAGCAAAGAATGAGACCAGATTTCACTTTTAAAGCTACAGCAATTGGGTCTCTTCAGTTCCCCATCATTTATATATTGTTAAAAGAAGAGTGTTGCAACATGCCCCTGTTGCAACTTTAATTTTGTTGTTGGAACCCTTCGGGGAAAAAAAGCAATTTTTAGAAAACAAAAATTCTTTTTCAACATTTGATATGTTGTCTTTGTAATATTAACAGTTAACTATATGATTTACATGAGTTACAAATCATTCCATTCTCTTATTTAGATTTTACACAGTGTCCCAACTTTTTTTTTTTTTGGAAAAGGGGTTGTTTAAAACCTCCTTTATCAGTTACATAAGATGGAAGATCTTTCAAGAAGGAATATCACACATATTTGCTTATTCTCTGGTCATTATTCCTGACACATTGGGATGCCTATAGGCAACAGAGAGGACAGGCGGTTTTGGATCTTTATCAATACATAAAACGAACGCCTAGTTCAAATATTACCGTTAACCCCTCTTAAAAAGGACTTGCTGTACTTTCTCTGTGGGATTCGCTGTTCATTTCAAATACTGATTCCCGTCATATAATTAAAAGCTTTACAGTCCACTTTCCCTCAGGACCATATTCCCAACCGTGTCAGCAGATTTTAATACAGGGATGGAACCTGTTATCCAGAAAACTGTGAACTAAGTTCCGACAATTCGCTAGTGTTTGACGCACTTCGCCAGGCTAATTTTCACCAGCGCTACGCAAATTCACTAAAGTGCGAAGTTATGCTCAGGTCGGCAAACGGTAGCGTAGTTGCACTAGTGTAGCTTCGCCAGGCAAAGCGCAGTTACGCTAGCGATGCCTAATTTGTATACGGCGGGAACTTAAGCCTATAATAGAAGTATATGTTACAGCCTCTACATTCCACTACACAAGCCCAGGAAACCTTTAATAAATTAAATAAATTTGTCCTATTGCCCTACATGTGCCCCCTGTATAGTTTAGTTGCCATATATTAGGAAATGTAGGGGGGAAGGAGGGTAACCCCCCAAAAAAACTATCTTTTTCAGTCTATTAAGCTGGCCATAGACGTAACAATTACGATCTTTCTCGGGAAAGATCTTTCCAAGAAAGATCGTTCGTTTCAACACACACGTGTAGAGCTGAATCGTCAGATATACAGGTAGAAACAATAGAATTCTACTTGTATCTGACGAGTCAGCACTAACAATGGCCGATGTTCAGGCTGCTTTCAAAGGCATCCGATCAAAATTTTCCGTCCAGTCCGATCAACCAGCCGACCGATATCTTAATCCTCTGACGATGTCGGTCGGCTCATTTCCCACCATACACGCACCGAATATCGTACGAAAATTCTTTTCGTACGATATTATCTGTGCGTCTATGGCCACCTTTACCCTACAATGGTAAAACACGCCAGCATTTTTTTTTAAACTCCTATCTATTGTATTGAACTTCGCCTGGTCTGACCAGGTGAAGTAAAGTCTAGTGTAAGTGGTAACGTTCAGGAACAAGTTAATCTTAGTGAATTTGCATAATTACGATCCTTCGTCAGTGCGCAACTTCGCCTGGCGTAAGGGTGCGATGTTGCGCAAGTCTATCTACTTCGCCAGTCGGTGTTAGGGAATTTGCGAAATTGCGAAATAATGTCATGCTGGTGAATTAGCGCCAGCGTTAAGTGCTTCGCGCTTTGGTGAATTTGGGCCGTGGTGTTCCAGATAAGTAATCTTTCTGTCATTTGGATCTTCATACCTTAGTCTCCTAGAAAATTGTGTAAACATTAAATAAACCCAATAGGCTGGTTTTGCTTTCAATAAGGATCCATTATTATCTGCATTTGGATCAAGCACAAGCTACTGTTTTAAAAGGAAAGGAAAAAATTTTGATTAGTTGCATAAAATGGAGCTTTCTGGATAATGGATTTCCCGAATAACTGATCCCATACCTGTACCACATTTTGGCTATTTGTAAATCACATAATGCCTGCCTGTCCTCTTTCGTCATGTTAGAGAACACCACCATATTCCATTGAATTTTGTGTAAATCTTTCTTTACCAAGCTGACAAAAGTAAGAATATTGGGGTCTCTTACTGTGGGAGTGAGAATATGGTGGAAATACACACCCTTGTTCCTCAATCCTGAGAAGGCAAATGCAGACTTGTTTTCCTCTTGTTCCAATCCTAATGAGCTGTCAAGTACTTCATCAGACATGGAATATTACTGATACACTAACTATCTAATTAAATAGAATGGCTCAACCCAAGAGACGGGGTCTTTTTCAGTTTAAGCCTCCTAGCAAATAAATAAATGCATATTTATATAAAAAAAACACCTTTCTACAACAATAAAACCACTTCAACAAATAAAATCTGATTTATCATCAACCTTCTCTTGCACTAGGTCAGTTCGTTTCTGTCCATTTTTCACTTCCATTTCTTTCCTTTACTTCCTTTTACATTTCCTAGTAAAATTTATAATTGTCCTCATCTTCCTCTTGAACCTTGTGTCTGTTATTTCCCTTCTTGTTCAGAATCCTTCCTGATTGAAGCTCATGGAGTCTAGAGGACAACAAAGCTCTACCAAGCAACCTTTTCCATATCAGTAGGCCTCGGCATGGTGAGCTAAACCGCAATATTAATTTTGCTCAAAATATTTTGTGAATGCTATACCTCTGCGTTGAAGTTTTGAGAGTTTGAAACTCAACGTGTCTGCCATTTAGGTTATATTATTCGTCACTTTTCTTTTAACCCCACTGCTGCTACGAGTGGGTGATGGGTAGTTGTGGGTCAGCAATGACGCTTATTCCATGTGACTAGTACTTCATCGCTCACTTCAAGACTGAGACACTAATGTAGTGCGCAAAACAAATAGTTGCTAGCTATTATGCGTGCTCCTCGTCCAGGGCCAGTGGGAGGGTTATATCTTAGGACGTTTTCTTACAGCAAGCTTGTGGCTTCCCGTTTAAATTCTAAACATTTATCAATTCAATTGAGGCATTTGATTTTCTTCAGTCCCCATTGAATCATCTTAGCCTTTGGATAGTTTACAAACTCACTATTTCCAATTTAAAGTTTTTATTCTTGTTTATTCCTTCTTGAAATGTTTCAGTATCCTTAAATGACCTTGTGTCTCATCTACTGAACTAATATATTGGATTATCAATTGGAATTTTTCTTCTTTACCAGTGGCATACTGTGCAGTTACAAGGGCCCCCAGTAAAAATGTTTTTTCTTGTCCTTCCTTTGCACTGCTGATACGCCCTCCTACACTGTCCTTCCACAGCCCTCATCTACAGTAGGAGGGTGGTTGCATGTCCAGACAGGAGTGGGGAACCACACACTCCTCACCAGATTACTCTGTCCTTCAGGCTTCCCCAAAATTGTGGGGCCTTTTGTAACTATTTACACCAGTGAACCTACTTTCTGCAGCGCTTTTAGTCTGTGGAATGGGTTGGCTTTTAAAACAGCTTCTTCATTTAGTGTTTTGGGGGTGTTTTGCCCTAACAAGTTGTATTGCCATTGTAACTTAACACTAATTGTAGCGAATAATGATTTTAGTTCTGTGATATTACAGTTATGGGATTTGTTATGCAGAGTGTTTGGGACATAGAATAAAGGATCTTTAAATGATTTCTAGCAGATTTTAGGCAAATTAAACATCAAATTAACCCAATAACATTGCTTTGCCTCCAAAAAGTAATTATAGCTTTTATCTTATATAGTTGGGATGATGTACAAGTTCCAGTCTTATTTTTACAGAGAAAAAGGAAATCATTTTTAAAATGTGAATTGATTAAAATTGAGTCTAGGAAAGATGACCTTCCTGTAAATGAGAGCTTTCTGGATAATGGATCAAATACCTGTATTGCCATTTTATTTGTTTTGTATCCCTGTTGATTTTTGTACTGTACAACTTTAATATTGACGAATGCAAGTGTGATTTTGACCACTGATCTTCCTATGCAAGAATATTGGTTTTGTTTTTGGATTTAAGGGATTGTTCTGCATTGTTCTTGATTCTTTTTTTCCCCATAAAAGTGCCTGAAATATTTGTATTTAGGTATTGACATGCTAAATTATATCCATTATATCATTCTATTCAGAAGACTCCTGTTATTTATATTTTGGGACGTGTTCTTTTCATACATAATTTGCAAATTGTAAGGTGACTTGAAAATTTTTCATCAAAACTGCTAAATGGAAAAATGTTAAAGCTTTGATGTTTTGTGTTTTAGTAAAAAGACGTGTATTAATTTTAAATTCTGCAGAATGTGCGCTTTCCAAACATAATACATGTCTTGTTTTCTGTTGGGAATGTAACTTTGGGGGCCTGGGCCTAAATGGCCACTACTAGTGTCAGTTGTGACCCCCCCCCCCCAGGCACCCCAATGTCTTGTTTTTGCAGCAGTTGAAATTACAGCCATGACCATTTGTTGCCATTATTTAAATTTTGTAGAGTCTTTCATAATCCTATATATACTGAGTCAAACTGACATTCTTACTGTTGATGTTTTATATTGGTATATAACAGCATGTGAAATGTAAATTGCTAGCTTTGAGTGCAATTTTTCAGTTTTCATTATAGAAACTGATCTTAGCAAGGCAGTTCAGTTTTATAGTTTGGGGTTGATGACTTCATAGTACATTTCTATATAATATATAGTTTTGTGGCACAAACGTAGTGTTGCAATTTCTAGCACTGAATGGTAAACTATTTCTGGAGAGGTGCTTTGAAAAATTTTATTTTTTTTGTATCTTTTCACAGAAGTAGTATCATACAAAAATTAGGGGAGATGCAGAAAGCCTAGGTTTTCCTGAAAAAAATAAATCCAAGGTTAAACAAAACGTTCCCCTCAGGAAATGCTTCTGAAGTGAGTGTCTAAAGTTACAACAAAAACAGCTGGCAGTACAAATGGAATGTGAAATTTGGATGGCACTTAATCAGGTTTAAATAAAATGTAAAGGCTGTGAATAGTTAACTAAACAAAGAGCTCCAACCTCTACAGACATAAAATCAAAGAAAAAAAGGGGTGGAAGTGTTGAGCGTTAAAATCCTTTGTGAGTAAAGTCAAACCCAACAAACAAATAATTTTTTTAAAAGTGAAATATTTGATTATAATGGAGTCTATGGGAGCTTTCGGCATAACTGGTGAAATCCTGTATCATTTTTTTTGTGCTATGTATAAACCTCAGGTATATATATTGTATATTTTACAACTTGCCTTTGTTTATGAAACCAAAATACATAGTAAAATAAGAAGTTAGGTTGAAAAAAAGACACATGCCCATCAAGTTCAACCTATTTAAAACCTGCCTACCTTCATCAAACAATTTAGGGAGGTCCAGTGGCATTATATGTGAACCCTAATTGTGTGCACATTATCCCAGACAGGTAGGGGTCTTACTTATATATAGGTATTAGCCCTATAATATTTCTTATATCTAATGTGAACATGGATTTATTTGCGCCTGTAGAATTTCTTTTACCCATAGACATATAAGAATGTCCCTTTATAATTCACTTTTTTAAATGTTACATCAACATTTTGCTTATGATGAACATGTATAGCTGCAAATATAACCAAATCACCAGATTGATTGCTTCGCTAGCCAAATTGCACTTTGCTTTTTGACAAGTGTCATGTTTACCGCACATATTGCTGTTCTAGAATCTGATGATGCCAGCCAATGTCAAATGTGACTTCTTATATTGTGTATTTCATAAAGCATTATTTACACAAATTGTCTCCACAGGATGGCCAGATGATTGAGTGTCGCTGTTGTTATGGTTCATTCGCATTTGAAGAGTTGACCCAATGTGCAGATGGCCATCTGTTCTGCAAGGAGTGTCTTATCAAATATGCACAGGAGGCAGCCTTTGGCTCTGGGCGGGTGAGAAACGTTATATACTTGAATATTCACTGAAAATGTTTCCTTGGAATGTTTTCACTATAAAAACTTTTAGTTTATTTGGGACAGTTTCCTACCTGATTAAACAAACTTTCTACATTCTACAAATTCACGCAGTTGCCCTGGAGCTGATCAGTACATGCATAACCAATAGTTCTAAAGCATGAACCCAGTATTAGAATATAATTTACAGGTAGTTTTGTCTTGTGTAAGATGTATTTTTTTCTGTATCTTTGTTAAATAGCCTTATAATTACAAGAGATGGAGGGGGGAGGATGGCTAGTTCTCCGTTACTTTACACAACATTTGATGTTTTGAGTGAAGATGATGGAAGGGGCAGCTTAAAGGGGAATTCAACTCCTCCTGCGCTAACCCATGCCACCTCTGCCCCGTAGGCCCTCCACCACCTCCCTTTCCCCCAGGGCAAATGCCACTAAGTTGCTACTTACCCCTCTGTGTAGGTCCCCTCCAGCGAAGTTCGCAGGGGCCATCTTCTCTTCCAACGTCTTCTTCCTGGATCTGGTGGTGCTCGGCGGTGCATGCGCAGTAGGAAGCTGGTACTACTGCTCATGCGCACAAAGATCGCTGATTGAACATTGTTGCGCAGTAGTATCAGCATCCTATTGTGCGTGCGCCGCCGATGGAGCCGGATCTAGGAAGAAGCTGTGGGAAAAAAGGTGACCCAGGAAGAAGCCCTTGGAAGAGAAGATGGCCCTGTGAACTTCGGTGGAGGGGACCTACACAGAGGGGTAAGTAGTGACTTAGGGGCAATAGCCCGGGTGGAGAGGTAGGGCGGGGCGCCAGGGGGTTGAATTCCCCTTTGCTGCTGTACTGCAAGTTGGAGTGATATCACCCCCCCACCCCCCAGGCAGCCTAACAGAACGATGAAGATAACCAGATAACAGCTCCCTAACACAAGATAACAGCTGCCTGGTAGATCTAAGAACAGCACTCCGTAAAAACCCATGTCCCACTGCGTTAAATTCAGTTACATTGAGAAAGAAAAACAGCCTGCCAGAAAGCAGTTTCCTCCTGGCACAAGTCACATGACTAGGGACAGCTGGGAAATTGACAATATGTCTAGTCCCGTGTCAGATTTCAAAACTTAATATAAAAAAATATGTTAGCTCTTTTGAAAAATGGATTTCAGTTCAGAATTCTGCTTGAGCAGCACTATTAACCGATTTTGAAAAAAACATTTTCCGTGACAATATCCTTTTACCAATAAGTTTATACTTATCATCTCACACTAACCTTTCATTAACCATTTTGTTCTGTGTATTGTTCAGTATTATTCTACCATTCTGCCATTCCCATACCATTTCTAGCTTGGATAGCTTTTTTTGCATAGGGGCTGCTGCAATGAAAATGTTTGTCTACTGGGCCTGTTTATTTTATAGTGTCCATTACATCCGTTAAATATCTTATATCATACAAGTCAACCATCATGTATCTGATGGTAGGCTTACCCTGCTATATCAGTATTTCTTATTTGTTCATTGACTATTTGTATAGATAACTGATCCGTTTTTGAGTTTGGCCCCTGTCACTACATATATATATTCAGAAAGAAACATACCAAGGCAGTGAAATGAGTAGCCAGTTATTGAATCCACCATCCAACTTTTATTTTAGTTGTTTGTTTCCTTTGTAGTATAGTTCTTACTTCTCAGAAGATATTGTAATATATTGTTTACTGCAGGAGGTGTGTGGCCATCACTTAATATGGTAAGGATTTGTGTCCTCCTCGACCATTGTTCAGAGTCTTGTGTCTTTCCCGTTTCAATTTAAAATCCTTACTTGAAAGTCTCAGGGAAAATTGGCTTATTGTGACTGGCCCTTCAAAAAAAAAAAAAGCTTTTTGAACTTCTTTATATTGTACGCTAAATTTTCTCGGGTGTTTTGCCTCACGTTAGAGTCCTGCAGCGGGTCGGGTACCCGCGGGTTACCCGCAAAATCCTGTGGTACCCTGCGGGTTGCTCGTTGAATTTCTGGGTGCGGGTATAGAAGCGGGCCGGTGGTCCTGCAGGTTGGCGGGTTGAGGGTCGGGTCGCGGATCCTCGCTATAGGGATTTTTACTCCTTTTTCTGAGCATTTCCACTACTGATGATGTCACATCCGGTTTACAATGACAGCACTTCCTGTTTTACTCCTTTTTTTTTTTTCTGATCCTGGCTACTTCCGATGATGTCACTTCCTGTTTATGATGACAGCACTCCCTGATTATTGATGGTCAGCGGGTCGCGGGTCCGGGTTGTGGATCACGGGTTGCGGGTACGGTTCGGGTCGCGGGTCCAAGCGGGTAAAAATGCGGGTCGCGGGTACGGGTCGGGTTCTGGTCCCAAAAAATGGACCCGCGCAGGACTCTACCTCACATCATAGACAGCAGGATTGCTTTTCAATTCAGCTGTGTTAAAGGAACAGTAACATCAAAAAATGAGTGTTTTAAAGTAATAAAAAATACAGTATACTGCTGATGTCTAGCAATGCGGGCAGCCATCAACAGGGAAAAGGCTCAGGTTAGATAGCAGATAAGTTCTGTAGAACATTATCGTGTTATCCACTATTTAACCTGGGGCCTATAACCTTTTTTCAATTTCAGCCATTGCTGCACAGCAGCTTATTTATATGAACTATAGTAGTGTTTTTGAAGCAAACATGAGTTTTACCAGTGCAGGTTAACATTACATGGTATTTTCATTACTTTAAAGGGGTTGTTTTAGTATGATGTAGAGAGAGAGAGAGATATTCTGAGACAATTTGCCACTGGTTTTAATTTTTTTATTTGTGGTTTTTGAGGTATTAAGCTTTTCATTCAGCAGCTCTTCAATATGCATCTTAAGCAATCGGGAAACTAGGGTCTAAATTACCCTACAACCATGCATTCATTTGAATAAGAGACTGGGATTTGAATAGGAGAGGGTCTGAATAGAAGGATCTGTAATAAAAAGTAATAACATTACATTTGTAGCAGGGGTGTCCAACCTTTTGGCTTCCCTAGGCCACATGAGACACACAAATACTTTTGGTTTGTAAAAGTAAATAAAATACACAGAAAAGAACTACAACACCAGTTGGATAACCAGGTAGAGCTTATACGCTGGAATATGGGATACCTGGATTTTAAATAGAAGTATTATTATATTATGACGTTTCCATGGGAACCAAGCATTTCAGGCTGGGACTCATTCACATCCATCCTGCGCTGCAAGGGGCCCTTCGACCACAGGTTGGACACCCCTGATTTGTAGCCTTAAAGAGCATTTGATTTTTAGAAGGGAGTCAACAATGCCAATTTGAAAGCTACAAAGAGTCAGAAGAAAAAGGCAAATAACTGTAAAAATATTTAAAAAAAAAAATTATGAAAACCAGTTGAAAAGTTGTTTCGGATTGGCCATTCTAGAACATTATAAAAGTTACCTTAAAAGTGAACCACCCCATTAAAACATACATTTTTGGTGTTACTGTTCCTTTAACTATATTCCAGCAAAGGGCTAAACTCCACAAGTGAATTTGAGGGATGGGGATGGGTAGAGAAAACGCATCTGTTGGATGTAGTTGCATGGGTTAAAATATGAGACTGATAAAAATCTGTGTACACTACATGTAAAATTTTCCATCCAACGAGACATGCCTGTCGCATGGGAAAGCAGCATCTTCATCCAACAAGATAAAAACAGATGCTGTTGGAAAGATTTTTTTTCTCATAAAAAATACATTGACTGTTGGACTCGGAAAAGACTTTACATTGCAGCTGTGGGGGGTCAGACTTGCTCAGGTTTAGCACCACACTTACTTGGAGATTGATGACCAGAGAAATTCGCGAATTTTTCGCCGATTCGCGAAACGAGACGCGCGTCGCGTCGTTTCCGACGCGTCGCGTCATTTTCGGCGCGCGTCGCGTTGTTTTCGGCGCGTCGCGTCAAAAACAACGCGCGACTCGTTTTTGACGCGCAAATTTTTTTGGGCGAATTTTTTTCCCAGTTTCGAGAATTTATTCGCCAGCGGCGAATCGCGGGAATTCACCGCGAATTCACCCCATGCGAATAAATTCGCCCATCACTAGTAATACGGAGTAAGCTATCCTACCTCCCAAAATGAGGATGGTTTAAATGTTCTGGTATATGGATATTAATAAATTATATGTACATATTCTAGATTATTGTGAAATAATTCACATTTTCCATTTCCCAAAAGCCCAAATTGAGCTGCATGGAAGGGGCTTGCACCTGTGAGTTTCCAACAAGTGAAGTGGAGAAAGTTCTTCCAGAGAATATTCTTCAGAAATATTATGAAAGAAAAGCTGAGGAAGACATCTCTGCAGCCTGTGCAGATCAGTTGGTTCGGTAAGCCCTGCATCTCTGCACTCTACGATTTGCTCCACTCTTTATTTGTAGTGTACTTTATAAATTCGTGTCAAAGGGAAACTGTGGCTGAAATGACTGCTATGAATATACAGGTATAGGACCTTGTATCCAAAATGCTCAGGACATGGGGTTTTCTGGATAATTGGATCTTCATACCTTTAAAGGAGAAGTCTACCCTCCTGGTGCACCAAACCCCCCCCCCCCCCAGGCAAATGACCCTAAGTTGCCACTTACTCCCCAGCCGTTGTCTTCGTGGATCCATTGGTGTTTGGCAGCGCATGCACAGTAGGAACATTTACTGGTTCATCTGTACTGCACATGCGCAGAAAGTCACAAAGTTTTCCGATTGAAACCACGTGACTTTTGGCGCATGCGCAGTAGAGCTGAACCGGTAAATGCTCCTACATTGCATGCGACGATGGATCCAGGAAGAAGACGGTTGGGGAGAAGATGGTGCCTGCAAACTCCATGGACAGGCCCTGCGCCAAGTGTTAAGTAGCAACTGGGGGGGAGGGGTTTTGTGCAGGAAGAGTAGACTTCTCCTTTTAGTCTACTACTAGAAAATCATTTAAACTTTACAGGCAAATTGGCGAGACTTCAAACAGTGTGTTTTTGCCTTCCTCTGGATCAACTAGCAGTAATGCAGGTTATATACAGACTTAAGGTTGAACTTGATGGACGTTTTTTTTTTTTTAACCTAACTTACTATTACTGTGTTTTGCTTCCAACAATGATTACTTATAATTTAGTTAGGTTTCAGCTCATAGTTACAAGGTGTAGCTTTTTGCCGCCCCTGGTAACTTGTTTGGCACTGCAATCTGAGGCACGTTTTTCAGCTGCTCCTGATGAAATTGGGCCTGGAGTATTGTGTGAAAGTGATAAGGGGTGAATGTTACACAAGCATTAAAAAGAAAAAGGAATTTGAAATGAAAATGTGGGTTACAGCAGTGACTGGTTGACTGAGTTTTAGCACAATTATTAGTGTGGCTAGTTTAATGTGCATCTTGTAAAAATTCTGAACCATTTCTTAAATAATCAAGTTACTCTTCACTCTCCTCCTCTCCGTTGGAAGTCTGTTTTTGAATGACTTAAGTCTAATGCAGTCTTGGGGGAGGGGGGCTCATTTTGACTAAATTTTTTTTCCCTACATGCAGGGTTTGTGCCAGAATCTATTTTGTTACATTTTGTTTGTGCTTTAGTTGGTTAAAGATTAGGTTATATTAAGTTTTTGATTTTCAGTAGAACTCCCCTTTAAATAGTCGTGAGGTTGGGTTAGGGCAGGAGCTGCTGTGTGTGTGTGTGTGCCAGGCAAGATTTGAAGGAGGCTACAGATTTAAAGGAGGATTGACAGCCACTGCGAGATACCAGAAAATGTCCCCAGTTATGCCAAAACCCGATCAATTATCTACACCAGAAATTCCTTTCTTTTTGTGATTCGCAGATTTCTTCTTGGGGCCACCTTTTTTCCATAGGGCCCCTAACTGCAGTACCCCCAATGCCCTGTATGGTAAAAAAGCCAAGCAGCAATGACACCTTGGATTAAAATGAATATATTTTGTCTTGTAGATGTCCATCTTGCAGTTTTCCTGCACTCCTTGATAAAGATGTGGACCGATTTAGCTGTCCAAACCCTCACTGCAGGAAAGTAAGTACTTGATTGATACTAATAATAATACTTAAACTTTAACTGTATCTAAACTGCCCCTTTCTATTCTTTTTATGTGATCAGGAGGTTATATCTACTAGTGATCATTTTCAATTTCCAGTTAAACTAGAGAACAACCAAGATAATATCTCACGCCTAAATTACTAAATGTTTTTTTATTTATACATAAACCAACAGAAAGCTACTCTACTCTGGCTTTACTTTCTGCTTTATCCACTTAATTCTTGTTGACTTATATTCTTATCACATCTGCAAAGTGCCTTGTGTCACAGTGCAACATGATTATGCATGGACTTCTCCTTATACTTGCTACATCTAAACCTAAACTTGACCAGCACTTTAACCCTTCCAATGTAATACGTGAGGTTCATAATGCTCTTTCTGAAGTCTTTCGTCACAGCACAACTTGTTAAACAGTACAGACAGTAAATTGATCATACAGATAGAAAAAGAGAGCCCTTAATATACATGCATAGTTATGTTTAATGTTCGAAAGCATTTTTTCAACAAGATTATCCTACCAAATCTAAATCAATATTAAGGTCATGTAATCTGTAGAAAATGGAGTACCATTAGGACTTAAATGAGAAGTATTTTCTGAATTTTTTTGTTTTTCTGTCTCACATCCTGTTTACATTCTCTGCTCTTCTTTCTTTTCTGCATGTTCCGTGTAGTGCACCAAGACACACTATTGTACCAGGAAAATGTTTGATTTATTTTTTCACTTTTGTTGTCCTTTAAATAAAAGAATCTCCGTAATAGCACACATTGTTTAAACACTCACTCCACATCTGTTGTCCCTGGTCTCTAGTAGTAGGTAACACAAGCTGCCGAGAAAGTAATAACAGGGAGATGTCATGGATTTTACACTGTGCTTCCTGCTGGCTGCCAAAGGCAGCCTTGAATTGCATAACACTCAATTTGTTTCACTGAGCATGTTTGTAAGGCACTTCATTCCTCCTTATAAATTTGAGCTGCAATGACGTCTGTATTTTGCGCATTAGTGATCGGGAGGAGAAGGGAGCAGTTTCCTTCAAAAATAGGGCCATTGGTGGCAACTGTTATTTAAGGTTCCTGACTCGTATAACTTGTATAAACCTTGTATAAACCTCACTTAGACTGTAAGCTTTACGGGGCAGGGACCTCCTTCTTACTATGTCTCTTACCACATAGCACTTAACCTCTTTGTCCTATGATTCTGTATATATTTAT